>CM076580.1:770132373-770467579 GCA_034641835.2 Pinus albicaulis | reverse complement strand
TTTAATTTGTCAATCCGGAATCGTAGTTGATGAAGGGCGGTGCACTATATGTGCGCAAGAGAATCCATTTTTAACTTTTAGTTTTATTTTTTCAAGGTGAAATTGGAAATTCTGTGATGAAAACAAGTTTGCTATGTTTGTTCAAGGAAGTGATATCCCCTATAATGATTTACCAACTTGAAACTTTAAAAAGAAATTTGAAATTTACAATGACAAGACTTGAAAGGAAATGAAAATGTGCTGCTGAAATGAAAAAGTGCTGCTAGTCTAATGAATCAAAATAATGAACTATTGAGCATGAAAACCAAACTGTTCTTGCTGCCGACTAATCATAAAAGAAACTATGCTTAAGGAAATTCAAAATTGCAACAAAATAAATCTAAATCAGGTTACATCAATTTATCTTCTGATCCTTCATCATTAGTCCAGCTATGATTTTTGGAAGTAATCATAAACAAATTGAGTAACTGATATTTAACTTGCAGAAAGTAAACTAATACTAAACCATACACTCATGATTCAATCCCTCACCATCAGTCCAGCTGTGGCTTTCGGAGGCAACTGAAGATGTCATGCATGATTTAATATATCTAAATTTGCATAAAAGAAACTAATACTAAACTACACATTTCATAATGCAATCCCTCACCATCAGTCCAGCTGTGGCTTTCGGAGGCAACTGAAGATGCTATGAGCAGATTAATATATCTAAATTTGCAGAAAAGAAACTAATACTAAACTACACATTTCATAATACAATCCCTCACCATCAGTCCAGCTGTGGCTTTCGGAGGCAACTGAAGATGCTATGAGCAGCTTAATATATCTAAATTTAACTACTGAAGCAGATAAGCAAAACTGAAATGAACAAAGAAATACTGAAATTAAATAAAAGCTATGAAAATCAAATTAGCAGCAGAACAATGTTAGTTCCATGTCATTAGTCAAAAAGCTATGAAAATGCCCGGGCTGCCTATCTATAACCTGAAACAAGAACACTGATCAGTGATTATCAACATAAAACATAAAAGACAGAAATGAAATGGAAATTATGGAAGTGTATAAACAGAAATGAAACAAATGTAATATATGAACATATGAATGGATTATGACACAATGAAATGAAATTAAAATTATACACTAATGCACAAAACCTTAGCTGAGCAGGGGCCCTCTACACCAGCCTTGGCAACGGTCCTCAAATACGAATTAAGTTGAAAAACAGAGTCTTCTCATATTAAAAAGCAGTCATTATAGAATGGTAATGTTACGGCACAAGTGCAGCGTAATCACTACAGAGAAGACTAATCAAAAGATAACAGAGACTACATTCACTAATATCGACTAACTTCACATATGCTATGCAAACGCATTATACATAACAACAAACTATAACTCGTCTCCTAAAGTTCAATGCTGGTGGAGAGCACGCAGACCATCACGGTCACCTGGATACAGGAGCATGGCCAAGTAAGTAAATTCACGAGAGTTGATGCCTGAATCTCACTCTAACCCTCGTACGATGTCGATTACTATCCTCCGCAGCTAGAAACGCCGCATGGATCTCTGCGCACACGAAAAACAGGAGTCCTTATGAGACTCCATGGTTGACTTCCATGTGGACGCCTTTGACCGCGGCTTCTTTGGATGAGTTTGCTTGAACTAATAGGACACGAACCATGTCCACGTCATTCCTGACCTGCCCATGTGGCTCGTTTCCCTTGTAGACACCTGTAGCATAGAGTTTCACAAAATAGCTGCGGAAAGTTGCAGCAGCTGCGGAAAGTGGCAAGATTCCGCAGCTGAATGAACAAAATCTAGATCAAATAGCAAACACAAAAATATAATTAAAAACCATGTTAGATGCTCTTTTGCACATGATATTGACAATCTGGGAGGTTTAGGTGAGTGAAAAAGGTATGGAAAAATGTATGGAAAAGATGAAAATTTGGGACTCAACATACCCCCACTGTGAAGGTGTTGCATGTCCTCATGCAACCAAAATTTTGATACTCTTTGTTCAGTTCATGTGCCTTGACACTTCAGCCAGCACATCCAATCCTCTCCTCTTCTTCCTTGGTACTGCCAACATTCTGGGTTTCTTCATTAAGCACCTAAATTTGATATTTACAAGTGCTCTACTCAATTTCTGGCATTTCCTTTTCAATTTCTTATTCTTCTTCTGCCATATTCCCAAATGTAACATAGTATTATCATGGATGATCTTGTCCAGTTTGCCTTGTTCTTTCAATGTCTCATTTTCATTTTTGATGTGCCTATTTAAAAGCTCCAGCTCAAAAATTTCTTGTTTTAGTGATTGAACTAAATCATCCTGCAATGTATGAGGCTGAATGGACGAAGTACTTGGATCTGTAGCTGCCTTTTCCAAAGATTCTATGTAGTCATTTCCTGGGCCGCTGGGTCTATTTCATGTGTGTCATTTTTATCACTGCCCCCAAAATGCCGTAGTGAGAGTTATGTTCAAAAATCGGCCGAGGAGGGCTTACATCAATATTTCACGAATAGGACGGAGTATGCTCATTGTCCGATTGGGAAATGAAATGAACTAAAGTTCACTAATCGATCGAGATGTACTATGGTCGCTGGGGGACTGTTCAGATGTCTCCTCACCCAAATCAATGAAATGAGGACCCTTAATTTGCGTTTTTCTCAATTTCCCCTTAAGTCTGCTGCTTCTCCTCACACGCTGTGGTACACTACCCTTTTGTTTTTGTTTTCCTTTCTCTGCCTTCTTGGATATAGATGACTGTTTTTGAAGATAAACTAATCTTTCAGATAGCATTTGATGATCTTCTTCTTCAGAAGAAGGAGTTTTATGTACAGCCTCAATAGTTTCTTTCCCTTTTGGTGTTATTGGCTTCTTACCCTTGATTTCCTTCTTCTTCTTTTTTACCAGTCTCTCTTCCCTATCAGTTCTTTCCATAGTAGTAGTAGGAGTATTTTGGATTTCATCAATTATTCTTTTCCTCCTACTTCTTCTTGTTGTGCTAGCTGTAGGAATTTCCTGAGTAGGAGTAATTTGGGTTTCAACATTTATTATTTTTCTTCTACTCCTTCTTGTTGAACTACCTTCAGGAACTTCCTGAGGTTCCTCAAAGAAATTTCTAACTAGAAATTGTTCCCATGTGTCTTTTCTTTCCTTTAACTCCTTTTCAATCAGAATTTTTATAAGGCCGTGGTGATATAGATGGGGCTCTACATCTCCTAAGTGTTTTTGAACAGTCACAACCATTTTCTTCAAGCTATTGAATAGAAAATATGGGAGATTGAGAGTTTGATTTTCTAGAAAATTCATCAATAGCCTGGTATGGTACATATACATGGACCCAAAACGGCCTTCACATGTAATGAATTTCTAAACAATTAGCAGTAAAGTGGCCCATTCTTCTTTCAATGCATGCACAGGAATTCCTCTTTTAAAAACAGTTATGTCCATACCTTGGTTTCGTAAGATTGTTCTCCATGCCTCATCACTGATGCTTTTATTTTTGAACCAACGCTCTCCCTCCTGAAGAAGTTCCGTGGCTGTTGCTATAGATGCTTCATTGACCGCAAACTTGAGGTCTCCAATCTCTGCTTCCGAGCCATCAAACGACCTTGCAAATGCTTTCGTAACTTCTTTGTGATAACCTCTGAATTTCTGAATAAAATGCAGCCATTTTGCTTTCTTCAATATCTCTTTTGCTTGCGGATATCCCTCTATAAACTTCGGTCCTTCCGGCTCTGCTCTTAGCAATTTACCCATTTCACTTTTCTGTTCTTCACAAATTTGCCTTCGTGAGGGTTTCAAATGGAAATAGAATGATTGAATGCTCAGGAACGAGCACAATGGCTGTGGGGATGTATCATAAAATGGGAATGAGCACCATAAACGGAATGGAGTGAGACTGTGGGTAGATATCCGGGAGTGAGAATGAGCAAAAGGAACGAAATGGAGTGAAACAGGGAGTGAGAATGAGCAGAGTGGGGTTTCGTAAACACGGCAGAGACACGACAAAGAGATTAACAAAGTATAACACATTCGGCAACGTTTTGAATTTTGGTGGCTGCGCAATAAATATGAACACGTTTCAATCAACGGTTATGAATTTATGCGGCTGTAAGAGTCCTTGGTCAAATCAAATACGTCTCATTATCTCCGGTGGGATATTGGAACATGAGTGAAAATCGGAATTTCAATGATAAAACCGTTTGTGAATGAATGCAAGAGGATAACATGGAGATCGTGAAAGGTTACGGAACTGTCAATATAATCATTGCGCGTAATGGATAGAGCTCATAGTTCAAAACTATATAAAAATGTGTTTTTCAATACTATTTGAAATAAATTCTATTCATACCTTTGGAATCTTTGCCTTTGCCGTTGGTCTTCAACTGATTGATCTCCATTGGTGTCTTGAATGCTCCATTGATCCTCTCACCTGCATTTTATTTCATAATTATGGAAATAACATCTGACTGTACATTCTCTTTGAAAACAGAGTAGTAGCTGCGGAATCTGCTTCTGGCTGCGGAAACTGGAGTCAGCTGCGGAAACTGACACAACTATTACTTTGATGAATGGAAATGAACAAATGACAAATGACCAGATGGAAATGGTCATGAAAAAGATTTTTTTATTGATGGAATGGAATGAAATGAAGTGAATGAAGTGAAATGAAATGAAATGAAATGGAATGAAGTGGAATGAAATGGAGTGGGTGGTGACAAAGCTTGTGAAATGAAGGAGAGATTTTTTTTGGAAAATATAGAGTGTCAGGTTTCCCTGATTTTCACCCTATATTTTCTGTATAAGACTGCCAATCAATGATTGGTTTTCAGGCTTATACCATTATTATTATTATTATTATTTTTTTTTTAACTGAAAAGAACAAAAGCTAGGCTGGTGGAGAAGAAGAATTCTTCTGTACCAGCCTGATTGCAGAACTTTCTTGAAACATTTTGACAAAATCCTCTTTTGAGAGTGGCTTATGATAAACTTTCAATCTATGGCCATTCACAATAAGAGGAGTTTGAAACTCATTAATGGTCTTGATTCTTACAGCTCCATTGCTAAAGATCTTGTCAATCTCATATGGCCCAAGCCAATGAGTCTGAAATTTCCCTTGAAAATCTTTAAACTTGGAATCAAATAACAATGTCCAATCTCCTTCTTGAAACTTCTTCTCTTTGATGTACTTGTCATGCCATTTAGCTCTTTGATATTGAACTAGATCAGTTCTTAAAATTGCTTCTTGTCTGATCTCATCTAGCTCATTCAACTGCTCCATTCTATGCTTTTGGGCTTCCGATAAGTCCATCCCCAACTGAACTGCTATCTTGAAGGTCTTGACTTGGAACTCAATGGGGAGCAAGACTTCTTTCCCATAAACAAGTTCATAGGGAGAATGTCTTGTTGTATTTCTCCATGTAGTTCTGTAGGCCCACAAGGCTTCAGGAAGCCTTTCTGCCCAATCTCTTCTATGTAGATGAAAAGTTTTGGTGATGATACTTTCAAGAACTTTGTTTGTGGACTCCACTTGACCATTTGCTTGTGGATGGTAAGGAGTAGATCTTCTGTGCTTGATTTTTTATTCTTCCATCAACTTCTCCACCAAATTGGATGTGAATTGGCTCCCCTGATCTGTCACAATTTCTCTTGGAACACCAAAGCGAGTAAAAATATCCTAATAAAGAAAATGAACAACTGAATTTTCAGTAGCAGATACTAATGCTTTAGCTTCTACCCATTTAGTAACATAATCAGTACAAACCAATATATACTTCTTTTGCTTAGATGGTGGATTAATAGGTCCAATGAAATCCAAAGCCCATTTTTCAAAGGGTTCAATGAGTACCTGTGTTTGCAATGGCATTTCATTTGAAAGGGTAGGTTTCCCTACTCTTTGGCAGCTATCACACCTTTTGACATATTGTTTTGCATCTTTGAAGAGGGAAGGCCAATAATATCCCAAGGAAAGGATTTTATAGGCCGTCCTTTTGTCTGCAAAGTGTCCGCGCATGGTTCATCATAACATTCCTTAAGAATATCAGGCATTTCATCTTCCCTGACACATCTTCTGATCACAAGATCTGGCCCTGTTTTAAACAATTCGTTAGAAATCCATGAATATTTTGAACTCTCCAGAATAATTTTTCGTTTTTCACTTGGAAATAAATGTGAAGGTAGTTTCCCTGTAACCAAATAGTTAGCAATATCTGCATACCAAGGGGTCTTAATAGTTACTGCAAACAAGTATTCATCAGGAAAATTATCTTCTACAGGAGAATCTTCTTTAGTATTCTGAATCCTAGACAAGAAATCAGCTACTGTATTCTGTTTTCCTGGTCTATCCAACACAGTAATATTGAATTCTTGCAAAAGTAAAAGCCATCTTGTCACTCTGCCATTAGTAACAGGTTTTTTCATTAAATATCTAATTGCAGAATGGTCAGTATGAATAAAAGTTTCATAGCCTGTTATGTAATGTCTAAACTTATTAATTGCATGAACAACAGCTAAGAACTCTTTTTCAGTCACAGTATAGTTCAACTCTGTGGGAGTCAAATTTTACTGGTGTAATAAATGGCATAAGGAATTAAATCTTTTTGACCCAACACAGCTCCAAGAGCTGTATCTGAAGCATCTGTAGAAATATGGAAAGGAAGTTTCCAATTTGGTCCTCTCAAGATAGTTGCTTCAGATATTCTTGTTTTCAAAGTTTCAAAAGCTGATTGACAATCAGGATCCCATTTAAATTCACAGTCTTTTGTAAGCAACTTGAAGAGTGGAGATGCTATCTTAGTGAAGTTTTCTATAAATCTTCTATAGTAACCAGTAAATCCTAGAAAACTTCTAACATCTCTTTGACAATTTGGAATAGGCAACTTGGAGATGACTTCAACTTTTGATCTATCAACCTTAATCCCATCTCCTCAAATATGATGTCCTAAAACAATCCCTTCAGTAAACATCATAAAGCATTTTTCATGGCTTAATGAAAGGTTTGTTTCTTTACATCTTATAAGAACTTTTTCAAAATTTTCTAATGCCTCTTCAAATGAATTACCATAAACTGTAAAATCATCCATATAAACCTCTACACAATCATGGATTAGATCAGAAAAAATTCCTAGTACTGCTCTTTGGAATGTTGCGGGTGCATTACATAATCCAAAAGGAAGCACTCGATAGGCAAAAGTTCCCCATGGACAGGTAAATGTGGTCTTATCTTGATCTTCAGGTGCTACCTGAATTTGATTATAGCCACTAAAACCATCCAAAAATGAAAAGTACTTTTTGCCTGCTAATGTATATAATACCTGATCAATAAAGGGCAATTGAAAGTGATCCTTCAAAGTTGCTTTGTTCAATTCCCTGTAATCAATGCATACCCTCCATTTACCATTCTTTTTAGGTACTATAACCAAAGGAGAAACCCATCGGCTATCTGAAATTGGATAAATGAAGTTTACATTGAGAAGTTTTTGGAGCTCTTCTTTCACTATCTCCCTAAGATTTGGATTCATCCTTCTTTCAGGTTGTCTGATTGGTCTACTGTTTTCCTCAATATAGATATGATGGATGCAAGTCTTAGGATCAATACCCTTCATGTCAGTATACTCCCATGCAAATGCAGTAGAATGTTTTTGCAAGATTCTGGTTAGTTCTTCTTGTTGTGACTTCTCCAAATGTTTATTGATATTCAATGTCTTTTCTGGAAAAATCTCAATAGCAGAATTACCAAATTCTTCCATAGAGTAAAGAGACATTTGTCTTGATGATAAATATTCTATGTCGGATTCCAACTGAAATTGTGTGGGGTCATATTCTGAAGTTATCTCAAAATTTTCTAATGTGTTCAGAATTTGACTATCCTCACTAATTTCAGAAATGGTAAAGACAGGTTGTATAGTGTTCTCATCATCGACCCATTCATCGTCTCCTATTTCTGTGATTGCTCTTGCTGGAGGATACAAATTGAATTTCTTTGTCGAATTACCATTAGAAATGTACATGTCTCCAGATCTACAACTAATAAAAGCATCAGCTGTGGCTAGCCAAGGTCTTCCTAAGATAATTGGATGTCTTCCTAGATTATTCTTGGGAGTCAAAATCATAAAGTCTACTGGATATTCCCAAGAATCTAAGGAGACTGGAATATCTTCTAATACACCATCTGGTTTAATAACTGATCGATCTGCAAGTTGCAGTAAAGTAGGTGTAAAGAGAAGATTAGGAAGTTTTAACTGTTCCATAGTCTGTCTACTCATAATGTTGATAGCAGCCCCTAAGTCAATCAATGTGTTTAGAATTTCTATCCCATTTATATGTGTCTTGACAATTGGACTTCCTGGATCTACATACTTCTGCATGGTAATTTTTCCCATCATAATATCTGCAATTTTTCCTACCAGGTGGACTCTTCTTGTGTCTTTTAGTTTCCTTCCTGGTCTTTTGAAACTCAACTCCTTTATTGTTTTTGCTAGAATAGGAATCTCTCGAATGGCTTGTAGCAAGGGAATCTTGATACAAACATTCTTCAATTCATCTAGAAAATCATAGTTAGGCAACAAGATTTGTTTTTCCACCCCCTTTTCAATTTGTAGTCTTTCAGGAAAAGGAGGTGTAGATGAAGATGCAGGTTGCTCAACTATAGGAGTTGTGGGGGTTAACTTTTCTTTTTCTTTTTGAATGCTTGAATTTTGAAGAGATTCTTCCTCAGAACCCTTATTGACTTGAAGAGAATCCTCCTCAGAGGTATCTTGCTCTTGAATATCTATAGAAGGTTTTTCTAAAACTCTACCAGATATGAGTTGTACATCGTTGAGAGGAACAATCATATAGGTAGGAAATTGTTGTCCTTCTACCATATAAGTAGTTTGAGGATTCTTATTATTAGGATTTGGCAATGGCTGAGCTGGAAGTTGATTTGTCTTCTGTTGGTATGGGAGCATGAGTTGAGGATTTGTATTTTGTTGAGAAGGTTGTTGTTGTGGAAATGGCAATGAAATTTGTGGATTTGGGTTTGGAAGTTGTGGAGCTTGTTGATTTGAAAAGATGGAGGATATTGATAAAATTGAGAAAATCTCCCATAAGGATTTTGCATCCCTTGTACCCATGGCTGATATGAATTTTGATGTTGGGGCCAAGGTTGTTGCCAAGGATTCCAATTTGTTGGGGTTTGAAGATTCATAGGGTTGTTAAACCCTTGAGTTTGTTGTCCCTGCCAAGGTCTCCTTGCGACAAAACAGAGAGATTCTACTGAATTTGGGTCTTCTTGAAAAACAGCTTTGAGTCCAGGAATGGAAGGACAATCCTTGATCTCATGATTCTCTGAGCAAATCATACATGTTTCTACAACTTTTTCATCCAAGGGACATTCCCTTAAAGCATGTTTCTTCCTACATTTCGGACAAAAGATGGCTAAAGCATCTGTTTCTACTTTCTGCTTGTTTTGGATTTTAAGGGTGTCTAGTTGTTCAATAAGGCTCCCTAAGATATCAGTTTTGAACTCATCAAGCATATTACCAATCTCTTCCCTACTTACTGATCTAGTTGCAGATTTGTTAGCCCTAATAAGAGAAGGATCCCTATGCCCTTTTCCTGTTTTAGATTTTCCTCTTGAGAGATGGACACATAGTTTTTTTATATCACGAAGTGGAAGTTGAGAAATGTCTCCTTTTCCCATCATGTTTAAAATATCTATCCATTCATCTCTAATGGCTTTTAATATGAGGGCTTTCAAGGTTTCATCATCTAAGTTGCTCATCTTTGCTCTTTTTAAGTTGTATTGAAATCTTTCAAGTAAATATTCCAAATTTTCATCTTCTTTTTGCATCATTTTGAATACCTCATCCTTGTGATTGGTGGGCATACAATAGTCCAAGTATCTATCCAAATTTTTTTGTTTCATATCATTCCAAGTCCTAATAGATTGGGTGGTTAATCCCATGAACCATTTCAAAGAGGCTCCCTTCAATGTTGAAGGAAACAGCATGAGTTTTTGAGAGTCTTCCATATAGTCATAGGTTCGGCACACGACTTCAAACTCAAACAGAAATGTTTCAGGATCCTCACTTCGAAATCCATAAAAGTTAGGGAGAACAGATGGTGAGATATTTTTCATCGTTGCATGAGTTTCCTCATCAACTATAGGGAATCCAAACAAGTTGTCTCCTTCCCTATTTCTACCAGTATTTCCTTCACCATTGTTGTCTCCATTGTTTCCTCCTCTTCTACCTCTACCTCTACCTCCATCTATTACTTCCTCTGCCATGATAGTTTCTTTAGAGTCCTTAAAGTCCTCTAGTTCTTCTACCAAGGGAGGATGACAGAGAGTCTCTTTGTTTTCTAAATGGGTTTTAGTAAGTGGTATAGGAGAATCCTCTAATTCAGCTGGTCCTTGACTTCCAAAAATCTTAAGGCTAGGGGTAGATGGTGGTGAATCTGATCTATGCCTTGAAGAAGATGGAGTTGTGAAAATCGAACTCTTGGCTTTAGCTATAAACCTTCCCCTAGAATCTCTTGCTCTATGCATGTCATTTTTTTATTTTTAAAAAGTTGGGCTAATAATTCTCTTTCTGATCTTCCAGATCACACTAGGTGCAAGAAGAGAGCATACTTAAGAAATTACTAAACTAATAACTCTCTTTTCTGATCCTCCAGATCACACTAGGTGCAAGAGGAGAGCATACTTCAAGAAGTTATCAAGTTTTCCCTTCTTTTATGATTTTATGTTTTTTTTTTAAGAAATTGTCTACCTAGTTACACTTCCCCGGCAACGGCGCCAAAATGTTTGGTCAATTTAGTGTGTCCTAAATTGCTGCATTTAATTTGTCAATCCGGGAATCGTAAGCTGATGAAGTGCGGCGCACTATATGTGCAAGATAACCTATTTCTTAACTTTTGTTGTTTTTGGTCTTTCTAAGGTGAAATGGAAATTCTAAAATGAAAACAAGTTTGGTTATATTTGTTCAAGGAAGTGATATCCCCTATAATGATTTACCAACTTGAAACTTTAAAAAGCAATTTGAAATTTACAATGACAAGACTTGAAAGAAAATGAAAATGTGCTGCTGAAATGAAAAGGTGCTGCTAATCTAATAAATCAAAACAATGAACTATTGAGCATGAAAACTAAACTATTCTTGCTGCCAAGTAAACATAAAAGAAACTATGCTTAAGGAAATTCAAAATTGCAACAAAATAAATCTAAATCAGATTACATCAATTTATCTTCTGATCCTTCATCATTAGTCCAGCTATGATTTTCGGAAGTAATCATAAACAATTTGAGTAACTGATATTTTAATTTGTAGAAAGTAAACTAATACTAAACCATACACTTATGATTCAATCCCTCACCATCAGTCCAGCTGTGGCTTTCGGAGGCAACTGAAGATGTCATGCATGATTTAATATATCTAAATTTGCAGAAAAGAAACTAATACTAAACTACACATTTCATAATACAATCCCTCACCATCAGTCCAGTTGTGGCTTTCGGAGGCAACTCAAGATGCTATGAGCAGCTTAATATATCTAAATTTGCAGAAAAGAAACTAATACTAAACTACACATTTCATAATACAATCCCTCACCATCAGTCCAGCTGTGGCTTTCGGAGGCAACTGAAGATGCTATGAGCAGATTAGTATATCTAAATTTAACTATTGAAGCAGATAAGAAAAACTGAAATGAACAAAGCAATACTGAAATGAAACAAAAGCTATGAAAATCAAATTAGCAGCAGAACAATGTTAGTTCCATGTCACTAGTCAAAAAGCTATGAAAATGCCCGGGCTGCCTATCTATAACCTGAAACAAGAACACTGATCAGTGATTATCAACATAAAACATAAAAGACAAAAATGAAATGGAAATTATGGAAATGTATAAACAGAAATGAAACAAATGCAATATATGAACATATGAATGGATTATGACACAATGAAATGAAATTAAAATTATACACTAATGCACAAAACCTTAGCTGAGCAGGGGCCCTCTACTCCAGCCTTGGCAAAGGTCCTCAAATACGAATTAAGTTGAAAAACAGAGTCTTCTCATATTAAAAAGCAATCATTACAGAATGGTAATCTTACGGCACAAGTGCAGCGTAATCACTACAGAGCAGACTAATCAAAAGATAACAGAGACTACATTCACTAATATCGACTAACTTCATATGCGTATGCAAACGCATTATATATAACAACAAACTATAATTGTTTCCTAAAGTTCATGCTAGTGGAGAGCACGTAGACCACTACGTCCACGGATATAGGAGCATGGCCGTGTTGGAAAGTAAATCTACGAGAGGTGGATGCTTGAATTCGACTCTAGAACCCTGTACAGATGTCGATTTATTCTCCGCAGGCTTAGAAACGGCCGTATGGATCTTCATGTGACACGAAACAGAGTCCGGTCGACATGAAACTCCATGGTTGACTTCCATGTGGACGCCTTTGACCGCGGCTTCTTTGGATGAGTTTGCTTGAACCAATAGGACACGAACCATGTCCACGTCATTCCCGACCTGCCCATGTGGCTCGTTTCCCTTGTAGACACCTGTAGCATAGAGTTTCACAAAATAGCTGCGGAAAGTTGCAGCAGCTGCGGAAAGTGGCAAGATTCCGCAGCCGAATGAACAAAATCTAGATCAAATAGCAAACACAAAAATATAATTAAAAACCATGTTAGATGCTCTTTTGCACATGATATTAACAATTTGGGAGGTTTCGGCTTTCCAACCTCTCTCTCATCAATATCACCCATCCAAACCATGGTGAGTGTCTATCATCATGTCCAAAAGTGGCATTCCTCCAATGGAGAATACCATCCTCCCAATTCAGATTTTTGTCTTTGCATCTCATGGGATGTTGAAATGCAATCTCCTCAATGACCAATTTGATCCCATAAGGATCCAAATAGGTGGTAGGCAAAAACCTCCCATCATGATGTGAAAGTTTCATCAAGAAATATCCATCACAACCATGAGAGATGTTATCCATAATAAGATGTCCCCCAACAATTATCTTCCCATCCTCTGTCATACATATGGGAAGGTCATTGGAATGCTCCAACAATGGTTGGATCCCCAAATCATCACTGTTGCTCATTGACAGTGTTAATTATCTCCGTGATGATGCATCTGCTATCTTCAAATCATACTCTATGCTGAACACACAGTTTTGAATGGCATGGTTTAGGACAATACTCATCCCATCCTCCAAAAATCTACACTCCAACCCCAAGAGTTGTGTGCAACTCAAAAATGGTACTCTAGCATGTAATTACATCTCCTCCTTGAAAAAATCAAGGTTTCTTAGCGCAGTGAAAGTTTTCTGCTCCAAATCAGCAATATATTTTGACCCTTGGTCATGCAATGACATATTCCCACAATCCTCCATATGATGTGTTTAAATAACATGAAATGGAAACATGTGCATAACTTGGTAAAGCTTGGGAACATCTTGTACTGATCCAAGGATTCCCTCATCTGGTGTGATGGCTTCCCCAACTACTGATGATGATGGATACTCCTCTATGGATTCATCAGAGCTGGTAAAAGTCTCCTCCTCCTCATGCATCTCCAGAATAGTGCATGGGACTCTAGATGTCAAGAGATCGAGACTACTTTGCAAAAGTGCAAGTATCTTTTCTCCTGACGTAAGTGCTCTTGTAGCAAGTGATGGTGAAGGCTTCCTCTCCTCTAATTTATTCTTGTCAAACTTCTTGATCAACCTTTGAGTAAAATCTACAAATGTAGCCACCCTTGCATGACTCAAATGGTTGAACCACCAAATTATTGCTTCACCCTCAAGGTGCAGCGCTGCAATCTCAATAGCTTATTTTTATATTACTGGATGTAGCAGGAAAAATGCATCCAATCTCTTTCCCCAAGCCCTTGATGTGCATGAGGATGACCCATAAAAGGTAGACAACAGAAATCTATTTCCCTTCTTCCTTCTATTGCTACAAGATCTCCTTTCTTCTTTGAGCTAAATGAACTGTGGGAGAGTTAGATTCTCCTTGAAAGCTCTGGGTTGAGACTTATATTCTGCAAGATACTCACTTATAATCTCATGATCTAAGTGTTCTCCATCTCTATGCCTCTTATAATCAAAAGAAAAGGCCATAGTATGTTTCTTTGGAGCTCTATGCAATACCAAATCTTCTTTTTGCTGATAGGAAGTACATGGAACTTCCTCATCTTGAAACCCTAATGTGGTTTCACTTATTCTCTCCATTTTTCTTTGCTTGACCTCCTTGGTGTGGTCCTTCTTAGATCTGAAAAGAGATGAGATGAAAATCATTCCTCCCATCATTATGATCTCTTTCTCCTTTTCTTCTTCTTCTTATAGCATATTGGCTGAAAACTTACAGGCTGATCCAAGTTGATGCTCTGATACCACTGTAATATTCCCAAATAGGGAAACTCAGCAATACATGTAGTAAAAATGCATTTTTTAGAAATGTATGCAATAATATTTAAATGTAGCCCATGGATCCATTCATTCATACATTATATCGGCCATATACAAAAGGAGATTTGAAACAAATCATGGTAGCTTAGTTAAACAAGCCTCCCAATCGATTATTTCTCAAAAATCATGCAAAAAGAGGGGCTGCAACCATGAATATACCTAGAAATACCCTGACAACATTATTTTATTACTCTTGCAACAACAGTAAGTTGTATATCAGATCTATAGATTTTATGTGCATAAAAAGTCAGATCTATATCAGATCCATGCACTATACAAGCTCTTCTAATGAACCCCTTGGGGTTTTCAGAAAAACACCATGTACAAAGTGTAGATCTGAGATCTAAGACTACAGATCTACTAAAAAATACAGATCTGGAAATTGTGGCTGATATGATATATGTAAAAGAATAGCCTCCTCCAACAGATCTCCAAAGTGAAGGGAAGATTCCCAACACTCCAAAAATCAGCTATCCAAATGATGCATTGAATCACCTTACAATTGATCCTTCATAAATTACGTAGATTTGATCTCTTCTACGTTGTAGGGATCAAAATACACTTGGCCTACAGCCAAGATATGAAAATGAAGCTCAATGCCTTCAATATTGTCCTCCCAATGGAGTAGAAACCTCCTCCACTGAAAACGAGCACTGAAATGGCCTAGATCTGAAGATCTAGACTCCACTTGCTACAGCTTACTGAAACAGAAAAACCCTCAACATGATCTACACTGTCAAAGGAAGATGAAGCTTGGCGTTAAGTGAGATAGTGGAAAATATGGTGCAAGAATCCTCCAAGAGCTTCTCAATGGAAGAGGTGGGATTCCCGATCAGGAACACCCAATGCTAAACAACATTTAATCTCAACGAAACAACAAGAGAAAGTATATGTCTAAACAGACCATATAATCAGCAAATCATAATCATAATCTAACCCCATATGGCTTCCATCCTCTTCCTTAAAAACAATGTGAGCCTTCTCACCTTGGGTCCCACTCATTAGGGTTTCCATCTTAATGCAATGAATCTCCCTCCAAAACTGTATTGTCCCATCACCAATGCCACTCCTCCATAACAGCGTTGTTGGATTTGGTTAACCTTGAATGCATCTTCATGCAATGTCTTCTTCCACACACAAGGTGGATTTATTCTAGCTATCTAAACTGATCCACATTCCCACTGGGTTATCTTCATTAATGTTCCACTTCCTCCATACTAGCTTTTTTGACTTGGTCAAACTTGACCTTGTCCCCATGCATTAGCCTTTGTTCACACATGAAGGTGTTTTATCCAGCTATGAATATGATCCCTTTCCCCATTAAGAGGTATTTTATTGCTACTAAAAATATTTATGGGCCTCCCTACCCATTTATTCATCTAACTATGTGTTTAGAGAAAAATTAATATTCCAATTAGTTGCTTGCTAATTTAGGAATATTACACTGAAATACCTAATGTACTCCAGGAAATTCATGATGGACCAGCAGGTGGAAATTTTGGTGGAGACACTACAGCTCATAAAATTTTACATGCGAGATATTA
This sequence comes from Pinus albicaulis, assembly GCA_034641835.2. Lineage (NCBI taxonomy): Eukaryota > Viridiplantae > Streptophyta > Pinopsida > Pinales > Pinaceae > Pinus > Pinus albicaulis. Next base: position 770,451,542 of record CM076580.1, on the reverse strand, counting down.
TTGGCCAGCCTTATTCAAAGATGCACATAGATATGTCAGACATTGTAAAATTTGTCAAACCGCAGTAGGAAGACAAATAAAAGCATCAATGCCACTACAACCAGTCTATATGGAACAACCTTTGGAACAATGGGGACTTGAAATAATAGGTCATATCATTCCTCATTCTTCTAAACAGCAAAAATATATATTTATTTCTACAAATTATTTTACAAAGTGGGTAGAAGCAATACCTCTTAAGACCGCCAACTCCGAAAACTTTATTAAGTTTGTTAGTGTCATTATAGTCATACTGCCATCAATGATCAAAATTTCTCTTTTGCATTTGCATATTAGGAGTCCCATACTGAATAAATTTCATCATTCCTCTAGGTCATGGATTCATTGATGGTAGTAATTTTTCATCAGTTTTCCCTCATGAGGTACTTGTTGATTCTCCTCCCTATGGTCTTTAGTCATTAGTCACTTTCACTTTCAAAAATCATGTCATTACGTCATAGGATGGGTCTCATTGGTTTCTAGGGTCTCACCATGGTCAAATTAATGAGTCACATGTCAATAAATATCAGCAAGGTCATGAGGAAGTCAATAACCTCAACATCACAGCACCTGGAAGATCAAAGAGATATTTAATTCAGCTTGATGTAATTTTCACCTCAAAACCATGTTTTGAGGTGAAAACATGATATTTTTCCTTTACTATCATTCATTATGTAATTTTCTGTCATCATATGTAATAAGTCACAATTCAGAAGCTGCCATCTCCACAAAGTCATCATCCTGCCTTCGGATAAGTTTTCCACATCATATTCAACACCAAATCATCTTCCAAGTAGATCCATCAAAAAGAGCCCGGAAAGAGCTTTCCAACAGTATATTACACTCTTAAAACTGACTTCTGGATTGAAATTTGTGCTTAAGTGAAGTAAAAGTCCCCTATATCCTCAAAACTTCACCTATTTCCCTTTTTTCCCTTAAACTTTATGTTTAAAGTTTAATATTTTCCTTAATAAAATCCCTTTTTCCTCCCTCCGATTATGAAATCGCATTATAAATTATTTAAACTTAAATGTGATTTACAACCCAACCACTTCCCTTCCATACTGTGGGACTCTATAATAAACAATCCAAAGTTTATTATTAAAAACCCCCCCGCCGTTCCAAACCACTTCCCCTTACATAACCCCTTAAACTTTATAACAAAGTTTAAGTTTCATATTTTAAAACCCGCCAATTACACCCTTGATTCAATTGCTCCGATTAAATTGCATCGCAACATTTAACCAGTGCCTTCCTACTGCCCCACACCAAAAGCTCCGATGCAATTATGCTCCGATTAGGCCCCGCCCGATGAAATGCTAGCCGTCCATCTAATCAACAATCGGATGGCCCATATCCAATCAGCGTTTTCATCCCTCTCCTCCAATTCACCCCTCCCGATGACCAACTCCCGATTAATCCTGTGCCATCGATCTACCCCCGCCGATCCAATGGCTCACAGTCCATCTCTCAATTGGCATCAGCGTTTCACATATGTTATACCCCGCTCCCCTTTTACCTCCAATTCTGATTGACCCCGAGCCCACCATATAATACTTCCGCCCATTTGTGTCATCAGAGGCCTTTACCCTTTGGTAATCAAACTTTGTTTTAATTTACTTCGCAAAGGTTTTCCCCTTCGCTCATCCCAATCACATCGGTGATCTTTGTTATGTAATACGTCCACCCCAAATCCTCCGATCCCGATCGCAATTGCACTATCGGGCCTTTCCATATCACATCGAAACTTTTTCTCCATTCTAACACACCTTCCCCTTTCCCCGATCTCTGATTGTGATCACTGTTATGTATCAAAAGCCATCACATGCATGTATTTCAAAGGTTTGGTTATACATTTCAAATGTTTTATCATGTGTTATATCCCCTTTCCCAAAGCCCCTCTGATCCCGATTGCGATTAATTTTTTAAATGCATCACACAACATATAACAAGGTCCTGTTGTATGTTATATTCCCTCCACTCCATCCTTTCTGATTGCGATTATAATGTGGATCCCACCTCTTTTCCTTTCCCTTTTCCATTCAAAATTAATTTTTTCCTTTCACCAAAAGCATAATTTCATTTCATTTTTATTTCAAACAGAATTTTATTGAAAGTCAGTTTTATTCAAATGAATAATGGAAAGCAAAGCAAACAGCCAGCTGTCTGAGAGCTAAATAAAAAAAATATTTCTACAGCAGTGAAAGGATAGGGATTTCCTCCTCAAATTTCCTATTTATCATTCAACAACGAAATTGTAAATCTGCCCAAGTAAAGAAAATGTAATATTGTTCCTTCTTTAGGGCAGATTTTTAGATTTCTTTTCTATGATTAGTTTTCATCCCTTCAGCTGTTAAAACAACTCCTCTTTTGTGGATCTACATTCCCACATTTCAGTGCATTTAATATAATTGTAAATCATTTGTAAGGGTCTGAAGTCTGTAATCAGCAGTAGGGGAAATAGTGTGGGAAAACACTCTACGCTCAATTGTACAGTTTGACAGGGATTAATAAGAGATGCAGCTCTGATTTGTGGGATCCATATGGTATGAGATTTAGCATTTGTTTTTCTCCTTTGTTTCATATGTAAATTTTTATGTTTCACCTCTCATCCATAAACATTTCCTTTTGAATGCTTTCAAGATAGAAAGGTAAAATCCATTTTTATATGCTCTGCCTTGGGAAATCATTCATACTCTATGATTTTTCGTCTGTTTGAAAAGGATCCATTTATTGTGCCCTTTTCAGCTCCTCACTAGTCTTTCCATCCCACCTTTATTCGACTTTGATTGCTAAATATTTTTCCTATATTGCCCCATGAAATACCCTGTGTCCTGATTTAATCCCCCAGTTTCAAACTGTTCCATTCATTCCACACATCCCTGAAATTCATTCATTTTATTAAAACCTTTTCCCATCATTTTACCTAGCCTAATATCAGTCTACTATTGTGTTTTATTGAATATCTATCTTTACATAGAGAGCCCTCTCCTGTCCTTGTAGGGCTAGCTACAAGGCTGAGAGTGGTTTAGTTGTTACCCTGTTTTTCCCTTTTCAGCCTAGGGTCCAATTCGGGTGCTAACATCTCTAGCGACCATACTGGGGATCTGTTTCCATCTAATTGTCTGTGAAACTTGTATTCTCGGCACTGAAACGTGTCTATTCTACTTTGAAGAAATTTTAAACAGAGGCAATGTAGAAGAACAAGTCATATTCGGGCCATGTGTTATAAAGAGTATTGAGAAACCCTGCCTAAGGTTAAAAACCTTGGTTACATTGAACGCGACGCTTTTTAAGAAATCTCTGTGACTTAAGTGAAAGTTTGGTTTATTTGCCGATGGAGAAATAATATAGTGGGACCCACCAGTAAGTTAACGCATGGAGTTAAAGCACTTAATCACAGTCGAAGCCCGAAAGTCAAAGCTTGGTTTGATTTACCGCCAGTGGGTTTTGCAAACCAAAACCACCCATATTGTGCCGCTTTTGCCCAGGAGCAAAACCACTTCAAAAAAATGTGATCTAGTTATATTCAGGCACGTCATCACTCCAAAACCGTCCATTTCGCACGGCTCTTAGCTGTTAAGCTTCGACCTCTGAAAAAACACGAAATCAACGAGAACCATTCAATCTGAAGCACCTTAGATCTGACAGCGATCGTGTGCCTAGAAGCATGGGCAATAAATCAAGGTACTACCCAGCGCTTTTATGTTATTATACGTCTATTTTATTCATAAAAGGGCGAAAGGTGGACATGTGGGCCCCTGCTGAAATAAAACAAATGTCGCGCTGCTAGCATAGATGTGTTATATGATATAAAGTTCAAAGGTTGATAATCAGGAGTTGGAAGCAAACCAGATGGACATATTGCAGCTAAAGGATGATGTAATTCCTAGAGGTCTTATACCTCTAGAGGAGCTTTTTGATCAGGATGATGTTGCAAAGAAACCAAGCTTGGTTCCCACCGAGAAAGGAGTAGAAGATGTGAATCTTGGAACACCTGACAAGCCCAAATTTGTGAAGTTGTCAAAGGCATTATCCCCTGAGGTAAAGGAGAAGTATGTTAAGTTGCTTTCTAAATTCTCTGATGTGTTTTCATGGGATTATTCAGATTTGAAAGTGTATGATAAGAAAATAATCCAACATACTATTCCTATCAAGCTGGATCAGAAATCTTTCATACAAAAGCTGAGAAGAATCAATCTGAAGCTACTGCCATCCATTGAAAAAGAGGTAAATAGGTTGTACAAAGCAGGTATCATAGTTTCCATAACTAGATTTAAAATTTGGTCCCAGTGCATAAGAATACTGGAGAGATAAGATTGTGTATAGATTTTCAGAATTTTAATAAGGAATCCTTAAAGGATAATTATCCACTTCTGAAAATGGACCATATTCTACAGAAATTAGTTGGAGCATCCAGGATGTCACTACTTGATGGCTACTCAGGCTACAACCAAATCTTGGTGCATGATAAGGACCAAGATAAAACTGCCTTCACAACACCCTAGGGAACCTTTCAGTATGCTAAAATTCCATTCGAACTGAAGAACGCTGGAGCTACTTTCCAACGTGCAATGGAAATTGCTTTTTCAAATGAAAAAGATTTTTTCCTTGTTGTTTATTTGGATGATTTGACAGTGTTTTCAGGATCAGATAATGAGCATTTTCACCATTTGAGAGTCATTTTTCAACGTTGCAGAAAGTTTGGGATTTCTCTCAATCCTAAAAAAGAGTCTCTTTTCCATGGATGAGGGAAAATTTCTAGGGAATATCGTCTCTAAAGATGGCATCCGCATTGATCCAGCCAAAGTGGAGGCAATTCAGCTCATAGATATTCCACGAAATAAGAAAGAGATTCAGGCCTTCAATGGTAAGATGAATTTTTTGCGCATATTTATACCTAACTTGGCTGAACATTTGAGAGAGATGACCAATATGTTGAAGAAGGACAGCATGATTAAATTGAATGAGGAGGCTATCAAGTCATTCAATTTGGTAAAGTTTGCTTTGTCCAATGCCCCAGTTTTGATTAGTCCTGACTATACTCAAGATTTTATCATATTTTCATTTGCATCAGAACATACTTTGGCGGCTGTTTTAATGCAAAAGAGAGATGAAGTAGAAAATCCAATTGCCTTTTTCGGTAGGACTATTAGATATGCTGCTTTAAGGTATAATATTATTGAAAAACAAGCATTGGCTCTTATCAAGGCATTGAAGGATTTTAGGGTCTATATTCTGCATTCACATACTATAGCATATGTCCCTAACGTAGCAGTGAAGGATGTCTTGATGCAAACTAATCCAGAAGGTCGAAGAGGTAAATGGATAGTAGCTATGCTAGAGTACTACTTGGAGATCAAGCCCACGAAGTTGATTAAAGGCCAAGGCTTGGAAAAATTGATGGCCCAATCAAATCTACATGCCCTGGATATAAACCTCATTACAGCGATGTCAAAGGATGAAGATGAAGGTTTTCTGGTTCCAATTTCGAATATTTTTCTGCAGTCCCCTTGGTATTCAGATATTGTTCATGTCCTTCAGCATCTGTCACCTCCCACAGGCATGTCTAAGAGTAAAGGTAGATCTCTGAAGCTTAAATCTACAAAATATTGTATTTTAAAAAATGCTCTATATTGGAAGGACCCAGGAGTTGTTTTGCTCAATTTTATGGTGGAAGAAGAAGCTCAGAAAGTAATGCATGATTTCCACAAAGGTGATTGTGGCGGTCACTTGTTTTGTAAGACTACAGCTAACAAGGTATTGAGAGCCGGGTATTATTGGCCCACATTATTTTCTGATTTATACAAAATAGTGATGAATTGTCATGAATGCTAAATTTTCCAAGGAAAGAAGAAAATGCTTCCACTTCCTTTGAAACTAGTTTCAGTGAACGCGCCCTTTCAGCAGTGGGGGCTCGATTTCATAGGAGAAATTCATCCCGCGTCTTCAGCACAGCACCAATGGATATTGACAGGGATATATTACTTTAAAAAATGGATCAAGGTCGCCCTAGCGTGGAAAGAAACTGACACGGTAATTATTCAATTCCTTGAATCGAATATTTTATCTCGTTTTGGCTGCCCATGTAAAATTGTAACAAGTAACGCAACAACGTTCTAATCCAAGAAGATGATCAATTTCTGTGACAAATATAATATCACGTTGGGCCATTCCACAGCGTATTATCCACAAGGCAACGGCCTGGTAGAGTCATCGAACAAATTGCTGATAAATATAATTAAGAAAATGATGGAGGAAAACAAAAGAAATTGGCACTGAAAGCTCATCAATGCACTGTGGGCAGACAGAGTTAGCAGTAAAAAATCAATAGGTATGTCACCTTTTGAGTTATTTTATGGAACTGATGTTATCTTTCCCACATATCTTACAGTCCCAGTTATGAAATTATTATAAGAAGTTGACAGTGAAGATGATGACAACCAGCGAAGGATCAACCAGATGATCCACCTTCAGCAAACAAGAGAAGAAGTGTCACAGAACGCGATTCAGTTGCAGGAGAAGATTAAAAAGATCTATGACTGAAAGACTAAAGAATAAAAGTTTCAACTGGATGATGTAGTGTTGAAATGGGATGCAAAGAATGAAGACAAAGGGGAGCACGGAAAGTTTGACAACCTTTGGAAAGGGCCATACAAAATTTCAGCATACAGGGGATAGAATGCCTTTTTTCTTTCAGAAATGGATGGCCAGGATTGTCCTGGAGGAGCAGTAAATGGTAGGTTGTTGAAGCACTACCATTGTTGAAGACAATGGATCAAAATCCATGTCATCATCATTGTATATAACATGTTATTTTTTATCAGAGTTCAAATACACAGTCATTCAAGTTTGGGGCCCAAGGTGAAGGCTATAAAACTTGGATGATATGTGTATGGTTTGGTTTTATTTCAATTTTCAGTCTTAGTCTTAAGTCAGAGTCAGTTTGCATTTGCGTCAGTTTTCAGCATTTTTGACTCCATGCCCAATGGATAAGGCTACTTGGTCTACGGTGTTCGTGGCACCTCCAAGGAGCTACCATCCCCATTGGAGCCAATGTTAGTGTCAGTCTAGTCATACTGCCATCAGTGATCAAAACTACTCTTTTGCATTTGCATATTAGGAGTCCCATACTAAATAAATTTCACCATTCCGCTAGGTCATGGATTCATTGATGGTAGTAATTTTTCATCAGTTTTCCCTCATGAGGTACTTGTTGATTCTCCTCCCTATGGTCTTCAGTCATTAGTCACTTTCACTTTCAAAAATCATGTCATTACGTCATAGGATGGGTCTCATTGGTTTCTAGGGTCTCACCATGGTCAAATTAATGAGTCAAATGTCAATAAATATCAGCAAGGTCATGAGGAAGTCAATAAGCTCAAAATCACAACACCTGGAAGATCAAAGAGATATTTAATTCAGCTTGATGTAATTTTCACCTCAAAACCATGTTTTGAGGTGGAAACATGATATTTTTCCTTTACTATGATTCATTATGTAATTTTATGTCATCATATGTAATAAGTCACAATTTAGAAGCTGCCATCTCCACAAAGTCATCATTCTGCCTTCAGAGAAGTTTTCCACAACATGTTCAGCACCAAATCATCTTCCAAGCAGATCCATCATAAAGATCCCGGAAAGAGCTTTCCAATGGTATATTACACTCTTAAAACTGACTTCTGGATTGAAATTTGTGCTTAAGTGAAGTAAAAGTCCCCTATATCCTCAAAACTTCACCTATTTCCCCCTTTTCCCTTAAACTTTATGTTTAAAGTTTAATATTTTCCTCAATAAAATCCCTTTTTCCTCCCTCCAATTATGAAATCTCATTATAAATTATTTAAACATAAATTCAATTTATAACTCAACCAATTCCCCTCCATACCGTGGAACTCTATAATAAACAATCCAAAGTTTATTATTAAAAACCCCCCCGCCGTTCCAAACCACTTCCCCTTACATAACCCCTTAAACTTTATAACAAAGTTTAAGTTTCATATTTTAAATCTCGCCGATCGCACCCCCGATTCAATCACTCCGATTAAATCGCATCGCAAAATTTAACAAGTGCCTTCTGGCTGCCCCACACAAAAAGCTCCAATGCGTTTATGCTTCGATTAGGCCCTGCCCGATGATATGCTGGCCATCGATCTAATCAACAATCGGACGAGCCATATCCAATCAGCACTTTTCATCCCTCTCCTCCGATTGACCCCTCCCGACAGCCAACTCCCGATTAATCTTGTGCCATCGATCTACCCCTACCGATCCAACGACTCACAGTCCATCGCTCAATCGGCATCGGCATTTCACATATGTTGTACTCCGCTCCCCTTTTACCTCCAATTCCGATTGACCCCGGGCCCACCATATAATAATTCCACCCATTTGTGTCATCAGAGGCCTTTACCCTTTGTTAATCAAACTTTGTTTTAATTTACTTCACAAGGTTTTCCCCTTCGCTCATCCCAATCACATCGGCTATCTTTGTTATGTAATATGTCCACCCCAAATCCTCCGATCCCGATCGCAATTGCACTATCGGGCCTTTCCATATCGCATCGGAGCTTTTGCTCTGTTCTAACGCACCTTCCCCTTTCCCCGATCTCCAATTGCGATCACTGTTATGTATCAAAATCCATCACAGGCATGTATTTCAAAGGTTTGGTTATATATTTCAATTTTTTTATCATGTGTTATATCCCCTTTCCCAAAGCCCCTCCGATCCCGATTGCGATTAATTTTTTAAATGCATCACATAGCATATAACAAGGTCTTGTTGTATGTTATATTCCCTCCACTCCATCCTTTCTGATTGCGATTATAATGTGGATCCCACCTCTTTTCCTTTCCCTTTTTCATTCAAAATTAATTTTTTCCCTTCACTAAAAGCATAATTTCATTTCAGTTTTATTTCAAACAACATTTTATTGAAAGTCAGTTTTATTCAAACGAATAATGGAAAGAAAAGAAAACATTCAGCTGGCTGAGAGCTAAATAAAACAAATATTTCTATTGCAGCATAAGGATAGGTATTTGCTCCTCAAATTTCCTATTTATCATTCAACAACGAAATTGTAAATCTGCCCAAGTAAATCAAATGTAATATTGTTCCTTCTTTAGGGCAGATTGTTAGATTTCTTTTCTATGATTAGTTTTCATTCCTTCAGCTGTTAAAATAGCTCCTCTTTTGTGGATCTACGTTCCCACATTTCAGTGTATTTAATATAATTGTAAATCATTTGTAAGGGTCTGAAGTCTGTAATCGGCAGTAGGGGAAATAGTGTGGGAAAACACTTTGCGCTCAATTGTACAGTTTGACAAGGATTAATAAGAGATGCATCTCTGATTTGTGGGATCCATGTGGTATGAGATTTAGCATTTGTTTTTCTCCTTTGTTTCATATGTAAAGTGTTATGTTTCACCTCTCATCCATAAACATTTCCTTTTGAATTCTTTCAAGATAGAAAGGTAGAATCCATTTTTATATACTTTGCCTTGGGAAATCATTCATACTCTGTGATTTTTCGTCTGTTTGAAAAGGATCCATTTATTGTGCCCTTTTCAGCTCCTCACCAATCTTTCCATCCCACCTTTATTTGACTTTGATTGCTAAATATTTTGCCTATCTTGCCCCATGAAATACCCTGTGTCCTAATTTAATCCCCTAGTTTCAAACTGTTCCATTTATTCCACACATCCCTGAAATTCATTCATTTTATTAAAACCTTTTCCCATCATTTTACCTAGCCTAATATCAGTCCACTATTGTGTTTTATTGAATATCTATCTTTACGGAGAGAGCCCTCTCCTGTCCTTGTAGGGATAGCTACAAGGTTGAGTGTGGTTTAGTTGTTACCCTGTTTTGCCCTTTTCAGCCTAGGGTTCAATTCGAGTGCTAACAGATTTTATTGGTCAATTCACCATTACAAGGTTTGGTGTTTGTAACACTCTCGTATTTGAAAATGCTTCTTATTTTTCTGGAAACGCCATGACTAAGTTTTCTTTGAAAATAGGTTTTAAATTAAATTATTTTGTAAATTAGTACCCTCAAGGAAATGGCCTAGCAGAATCGACAAAAAAAAAAACCTCATAAGAATAATTAAACAAACCATTGATCAAAATCAGAAGAATTGGCGCAAAGCCTTAACCTTTGCATTATGGGCAGATAGGATAACTAAAAAAGCTTCAATAGGAACTTCTCCTTTTCGATTGGTGTATGGGAAAGAGGTAGTTTTACCTTTAAATATAGCTATCCTGTTAACAACCCTAGTTCAATTTATTAATGAAAAACCTTTCTCTTCATTGAAATTAAGAATTTCTCAAATAATTAAAATGGAAGAAGAAAGAGAAAAGGCTAAAATGTTACATAGTTGTCATCAACAGTTGGTCAAAGCTTTGTTTGATTCAAATACAATCAAGGATAAATATTTTGATATTGGAGATTTAGTATTGAAATGGGATAGAATGCATGAGGATAAAGGAAAACATACTAAATTTCAAAAAAATTGGCTTGGTTCTTTCCAAATAGTCGAAACAGTAGGTCCATCAACTTTCATTTTGCAAGATTTACAAGGGAAGAAGGAAACTCTTCCTATTAATGGACTTATCCTTAAAAAATATTTTTCTTAAAGAGAAACAGTTCTTTTGTATAAATATGTATATAGATTTATTCAAATAAATCAATTTTTTGCAATGTTACGCAAAAGGTGAATCACTTTGTATTTCTTAAAGAACATGAAAGTGTTAATCCTTAGAGATATAATCAAGGAAATAAAACATAAATTGAATTCTCTATTTATTTAGAAAATTTTGATTTAAATAGCCATTAGAAAGAAGAATTCTTCCAACCTATGTGATCTAAAAATTTATTTTGACATGAATCAAGTTTAAAAAGTTACTTTTACAAAGTGAGAAATTTTATTGAAGTATTAGCATATTTTACTCAAATGATAATCCAAAATCTCATAAAGAGAAAAATGACAACCTCTCCATTCATTTATATATTAGATATTTTTCAAAGTGTAATTCAAAAATATAAAAAAACTTTAAAGTTGAGAGATCTCATCACGAGTCAACTCATCATGTTCATAGGAAACTAATAAAATTGACATTATCAATTGGATGCCAAACCAAGATAGTGGCTCATGGTCTAAAAACCTTGAGATAATGGATCTCATCACGAGGTAGCTTGTTCAAATTTATGATAACCAGTTAATTACATTATCATTTCTAGCTACCAAACCAGCATAATGATTTTAAAGTGGCAAAAAAGGAAGAAGATTATAAGAAAATAAAATAAGTAATCAGGTTACCTCTGAAGATATCTATTATGTTATGAATGGGACACTGGTTCATTTTTGGTTAAATAGTAACCCTATCGAGGCAATGAACACCTACCGGCAGTAGAGGCTCTACTAGTGACTAATAACTTTATCTAATAGCCAGGCTTCAAATAATTGTCTACTTATATTTTAACCTTATTAAGGTTTGATTCATTTAAAGAGAAATTTCATTTTCAAAAGTATGGGGGAATTTTTTTCAAGTAAAACCAGGTTATTTGAATTAAAATTTATCTATATTAAAAGCATATTTCAATTACTTATAAATTTCCTAAATTGTCTCTATGTATTAAGATTTGTCACAGATTCTAGATTCATCCAGTGTGTCACCAATTGTTGTATTATTACAACAAATCTCCATTATCCAATAAATTAACTTAGAAAGAATAATGGGAACCCTTTAAAATTTTAGCATTAATATTCAATTCTAAGAAATAAAACCCAAGTTATCACTTTCTTAGGTTAAGATTTTAATTTTCTTTTATAAATAAGAAAATCACTAAAAAACACTTAAAACTAACAAACTTCAAAGAAAAAGCATATAGCGGGACAAAATACTAAAATAAGCGAAGTTACAAAAAAATGAATTACGAAGTGCTGAGTTGTGAAGTAGCGAAATGCCCAAACCCTGAAACAACAAAATAGCGAAGTAGTGAATTCTTGAAATGCCTAAACAACGAAATATGTTATTTAACAGATACTGATATTGCATCCCATCAATTTACATACACCGATATCGCATTCTATCTAAAAACATCGCACATTCGTAGTTTCGCATTTCCCATTTCGCAGATTTCCTAAAACACTAAAGCATGACGACTATAAAATCACAAATGAAACATCCCAATATAATGCTATTTTCATAATCACATGGACCTATAATTTCGAATTTATTGTTCATTCATGTGTGTTTTTAATCTTGAGGTTTTTAATTGATTGTTTAGTTTCAAAATTAAATACCAAATGATTCCCATTATGCATGAATTCAATTGATAAGACTGTTAACAATGTTTCAAAGTTATTTGAGCTTATCATCTCTGGTTTTATTTGAACAGGATAATTCTAAAACATAAGGCATAAAATCATGTCATGATTGATTAAAGCACGAAGGAAACCTTCCACCCTGCCACAGTTAGTCATGCAGCAAGAGGAGAACAATGAAATGGCTCCCTTACTCACAGATACCACATGCAATCCAGATATTGGTTCTTCACATTGGGATGAGATTTACAAACTCTTTGAGAATGAGAAACCTCAATTAATTCCATACAAGAAAGTCGTAGCTGATGATACTTCTTCCAATGGTTAAGAATCTTGGACAGATGTGGCTAACTCATTTCTTCATAGAATTGTTTCTCATCCAAAAATGCTTCCATACACTGACTTAGTGAGATGGGTGTTAGAAAATGTGGATATAAGGGATAGAAAATTTGTTACCAATAACAAAACTATCATTGGTTCCCTCAAGCCAACAAATTTAAGGAATATGTATAAATTACCAGAACCTCAGAATAAATATGACTCACAATTCATTCAGAAGTTCAAGCAAGAGAACGAAAATCCTGCAGCAGTAATCAAAGAGTGGAGAAATGAACCTAACTGACATAAGCGTGATGGAAAGGGTATGTATCCAGTCACTTCTCTTAAAATTCCTTACTCTCAAATAGCTGCAATGATGTGTCACATGTTTAGGTCTATAAATACTAATAAGTTTAAAGAGAATTGGACACCCTTGATAGAAGCAGCCTCTGACAGGTATATTCTAAATTTGGCAACCATTCTTTCCTATAATTTGATAAGATTCATTACAGACTATAGGGAAATTTGAAATGTTACAACCAATACAGCCCATCCTTTTTACATGAGCTCTTATATCATGGATGCAGTCTGTTTTTATTGTGAATTTCCCTCCTTTGGATGGAAATGGACCGAAGTAGTAGAAACCCCTATATTTTTCCAGTTATATTTCTTATGGGAATCAAAATAATGCTCTCATATTTTCAAAATATTCAATGAAATATTGCTCCCTATCTACCAAGTCATTTTTGAAGTCAAAATCCCTAGAATTTCCCCTAAAGATGATTAAAGTCTTAAGTATATAGGTAGGTGTTTTGGTGAGGAGTATTTTACATACATCCGTGTTTTTGGAATTTATGCCCCTCCACATGTTCTACCTCTGTACGTACCAGAAAAAATATTGGCCAAAGATATTTCCTATCAAACAGTCGACAATGGTTTGACAAAAGTCTTGAAAGATGCCAAAAATACCATTTCGCCAACTTTCCCTTTTTCGTGTGGCTCAATAAGCACTAAACAATTTCAAGAATGCATGTATTGAAATTGATCATTTAAAACCATTTAAATTCCTAGTTTTTCCCAATATAAATTATGATGTTTATTGTGTTGCTAGATAAAGAACAAATCAGGTCAAGCTTCGAGCATTTCCAAGCTAGCTTGACAGGTTTGATGATATGTTCAAGTTAATTTCCGAATTTTCCAGAGTTCAGCAAATAGCAATGGAAAGACTCAGTCTTGAAGACCTGTTAAGGTTTAAAGAGTATCGAGAACAAATAAATGCTCATCTATCAAAATATTTGTTCCAAATACTAGCACTAGAAATAGAACAAATTGCAATTTCAACGTCTTCATATTAGGTACCAATTGCAAAGACAGGAATTGCAAATATTGAGCAAGATAACAAACTCGCCCAAGATAGGTAAGATTTTTAGAAGGTACTATCTGCAACTGATGCTCCGACCACTCGTGATACTATTCAGTTAGATACAACGCTTATTTTTGGCACTAAAAACTCAGTAACTTCTACAATAGGGCCAACTAAAAAAAACATGTCTACTGATAAATATAATTTGAAGAGTCATCAAGAAGGAAAATAAACCTCATTCACTCCAGAGGTTCTTAAAAAAAAAATTGAGCAAAGTGAAATCCAAAGACACATTGATATAGAAGAGAATAGAGAAGCTACATATGCCCAAGACATGAAATCATCCTAGCTTTCCCCATTGATGAAATAATATCAACATTGAGGAAGTACCTCTGTTGGAAATATTCTATAGTCCAAAACATAAAGCTGTCATGACCAGATCAAAGAAGAGGCAAAGAATGGAGAAATATCTAGAACTAACTCCAAATGTAACACCAATGAAATTCCTCTGGAAAGAGACTCAATCGGCTCTAGAGAAAGAACTTCATAAACTGTCTCAATCTGTAGGCGTTGACGCAGATGCAACCATTCATAAAGCAGCATAAATTCCATCATTAATCAGAGAAAAGGACTAGAAAATTGCTCAAATGGAGCAAGTTTTCTTGAATGAAAAGAAAAATATTGAGGAGGAGCTGCAATTAAATATCACTACTCTTCAGCAAGAGTTTGAGGATCTTAAACTCAAACTCGGGAGTGAGCTTAAAGAAAATGATCAGCTGATTCATCAGTTACAACAAAGAATTGAGAAGTTACAGGAAAATCTCGAAATCAATACAGTCAAGAAGGAAGCAGTAGAGTTTGAGACATTATTGTCAAAACAACAAACATTTTTTTATTACAAGCTAAACCAAATTCAAGAGCTAGTTAAAACCAGTGATCTATTAGTCACTTAGATATCTGATCTGAGGACTTATTATGATGAGATTGATGATAAAGTGTCTAAGTATATAGATTGGCAAGATACTGCATAGGGTAGAGCGGTTGATATCCCTCGTCTTGAAGAATAAATCAAAGACACAGTATTTGAAGACTGGGACATCAAATTGAAAAGTTATGAATTAACTATTATCAGAGCTAAGAATATATCTTCCAACATTTCTGAATACATAAAAGATTCTTTTTTGCAAGCCAGCCTAATTCAGGATTTTCCAAAAGACACTTTTCCATATATCAAATTCCTAAGGCAATCTTAGCAAGAAACATCAAGGAGAAAATCTCTTGACATTCAAAGCCTGACAAAATCAAATATGGAAAGTTACTGGTACTTGTTGTTTAAACCTCATAGCCAATGGCTAATGTTTAAGTGTCTCTCCAACGCAGCAGATCAACTTCTTCCAGCATTAAAGGATGCAGTATTCACGGGGCATATGCGATTGCAACCAATTCATCCCCCCCCCCCCAGCTTGAACATATGGTGAAAGCATGCCAGATCAAGGATCAATTAGAGAATGAATCTGGAAAACTGTCATGAGACTGTTACAACTGATGTAATTAATTCTCCTAGTTTTTAGTTATATAGTTTTAGAGTAATAGTTTTAGACTTCTTTCACAAGTCTTCTATTTTTGTAATATTAATTACTATTTAAACCTCTTTCATGCATTTAGAAAGGGGTCCATACTTTTGAGAAGACTTCTTATGGAACTTGCACTATTGTTGGAACAAAAGTTATCTAATTGGAAATGTGAACCCTGAAGCTATTTTTTTCAGATATAAAGCTATGATGCAATGGGTACTATTATCTGTGTATTAATTTTTTTATGTTTATGAGATTTATAGAAAACTTATTTTTGTCTACTTGTTTCATTCTGATAAGCATTGAAGTGATATATGTTCTTAATACTATTGATATAATATATTGAACAATATGTTGTTAGATGTGAAACTAAGAAGTCTTTTATGTGATTGATGTTCTTCATCAACTAAATTTATTATATTGATTTAGTTTCTTACATGCACTTATATTCATTATGTATGCAATGATCTATATTTTTCATGCTCGTGAAACCTTTCTCTATATTCATATAAAATATTCTGATACCGGGAAGTAGTTAGATTTATTTGTAATTTATGTTATCATTAGAAATAAATCACCTCGCTTGTGTTGAATATATTCCTTTTTTTTATTCATATAAAATCTCTTTATACGGGAAACTGGCCCCTATATCCCCAGCCGGACCCACCATTTCAACGGAAAGGAGTTGCTTTAATCTTCCGACCAGGTGGAATCCCCAATGTCGAGGCAGCCACCTTACAACCCTCAATAGCTTCTAACATATTTAACCATTTATTTACACCATTTGCATCTATGTGGCCTTAAAATATGGTGATATAAAAGTTGAATTGTACCTTAAAGGCAGTAGCACCTCCAAAGTGGTTGTTGGATGAAGATGTGTTGCATGTGGGTAGCCGCTGAAGGATATAGGCAAAGTTGTCCATCATCACATTCCTATATCACTTTAGTGATTCTTCAAGATTTTTTTTTGAAAGGATCTCCTTCTCCCTCATCTTTCTTTTCTTCCACCATGGGAGGTCATTGGGGTTTGCAAGGATTGCATTACAAACGTTCAACTAGTTTGAGCCCTAACTCCTTATACCCTGACCTCGTTGGGGACATGCAAATAAAAATAGAGAAACAACATATCACTCTAATACCAATGATCTAGAATTATACAGGAATGCAAAAAAATACATATATAACCATAAACATGGAGATGCAGCATAAATAAAACTTCATTTCATTAATATCAAAGAACTGAAATATTCTTACATAAATAATGGAAATAAACTAGCTCGGACGATGGAAGCTTATATATGAGAAGAGATGTGGTGGATACATGCCTCTAAAATGTGTTAAAATGAGGCTCAAATTCCTATTTATTATTTATAAACAATGGAAATCCCTAAACATTCAAAAACCTAACCCTAGGAGATGAAGTGCCAAAATTGTGGGCCACGTTCAGGTAAATTTGTACATCAACTTCACGGGGATGTAACTTTGGCATACGATCTATGTTTGATGTACATAATACCTCATTAGAAATATTTATCCAAGCACTACAACTTTTAATTACAAACATCTATTAAAAACCTATGTTTGCTCATTTTCTAAAAAAAGTTGTTTACGGTCTCAAAACAACTCCGGAAGTTTAGGACACGAAAAACTGCCAAAAATAGTAAATTGTGCTACAATTAAGGAAACTAAAAAACTAAAAGAAAAAATGGTGGTGGTCCAAGTGGAACAGGTAGGTGGCCACTAATATCCACCTAGATCAGCATGCGACTTCTCCATTAAATTTTCCCCAACTAACACCCCTTTGCCAAAGTTCAAAAATCATTTTCCAAAATTTTCAACAAATGGTACTATTACAACAAATGAGAACTTGATTGTCCTCTCTAATTTTGAGTCGTAGCATTGGTTAAAATGATAATGACACCTCTATGTGATTTATTTTTAACTCTTTAGAGGGTAAAGCGGCAACTAATTTCTTTTAGTTTCCTTCGATAGCCTTCTCTACCTGGGCTAAAGTATGTTATTGGTTTAAGACAACCTATTGTCAACCTCAAATTCATTTGGACTTACTTTGATAATATAATACTGTAAATTATTCAAAGGGTGAAACTATCAATTCTTTTAGTCTTCATTTTACCAAGTTATACAATCATATTCAGAAATTAATTAGACCACATAACCAAGAACCTATGATTCACTATTGTAGCAGATTACATCCTCCTTATGGTCATAGGTTAGAAGAAAATATTGCATATAGTCTAGGATCTACTATGAAAATTTGTCTTGAGTACGAAGAAAAATTACATAGGGCTATTATTCCCTTATAAGACACAAGAAAACATGCTAATATTTATTTTTTACTTCAACTTGTGCAAGATATGAGCAATCACATGATCTCTTTTTAAAAAAATCGATATCCCAATTGTTTGCTAAGAATTCCTCTTTAGCTCTCACAATCCTAACATGTCTCAAACTCTCCAACATAATTCTCTCTTTTATTTCCCATGGTGTAACTCCTATCAAGCCTATCATGATGAAAATATGTGTGAACTTAAAAATAATGCAAGGGAAAAAAATTCAGTGAAAGGTAATATTCTATAGTTGAAAATTTTTATTGGGTACCAGAGTATGAGGTCATGATGGCAGAAACAAGAGGTTCATCTAAAGGCAAGAAATTTTCCTCAAAAAACACTCTAGTCAATACAAACACCACTCTACAGTATAATTTGAATCTAAATACCAATTATCCTCCTTTTTCAACTTTATGTTGAGTATGTTGGAAGTTGTTATTAGTTTTTAGTATATGTTATCATTGATGTCAAGTGATTTCAAGTTCAAGGAAAAATTGTTAAGTTTCATGCATGATTCTTATGTTATTATTGATGTCTTATTTGTTTCCATTGGCAATGTGCTAATATTATGATGACTAGGTTGTTTTTTTAGTGGCCTATTTTTGAAGGCATTTTGTCTGCAGGTGATTTGCTTAAGAGAACATGAAAAGTGCTTGGTTGCATATCCCTCTAAAAGAAATTTCAAATTGTATTTGGTGCTTATCCTAACTCCCAAGGGATGAGGAAAATCAGAGTTTGAAGTGTTGAAGTTAAGTGATGGTTCCAAAGGTTGAAGGCTCCACAAGGGCCACCCTATTGGATTGGCACCAATTGGCAATGGGACAGAATCTTAGGAGCAATAAAATGCCAATGACTAAAGGGCGGTGACTTAGTAGGAATTCATCAAAATGCTCAGTCACTAGGGGGAAGAAAACGACACCCAGACACAAACAATACTACCTAGCTAGTGATGTTGTTCCACATAATGAACATGGTTGATGAAGTGGGGAGTGGTGGGCGACAGATAATCCTAGGGTCCTAGTGTTTGACACAGGGATTTTGGCATAAGCACTCGAATGCTTATCGATCCCTTTGGTGAAACTTAAGTTCCCCTTGCACATAATGAATAGGAAGCGAGAGGTAGTTTTGCACAAGTGTGTCAGGTGGACAAATATCGTCTTATAGATAAGACAAGATCTCCCTAGACTCAATGACTGAATCTAGTAACAAACAAAAAAACTAGTAAATCTTTCTCTAAGTCCATTTCTATTGAATCATAAGCAGGAGTAATAGAGTGTTAAATCAAAACCTCTCAAATGAATTCCTTGATGAAGATCCTCGCTATGGCTTGATGCAGCCTCTCAATGTTTAGAATTCAAATTTTCAAACACAATAAAAAAACAAAGGATCAAAGGCTTTGTTAGGCATCTTTTTTCCCTTGCTTTATATCACCTTTTACTTGAGATCCCTCATGCTTTTTTTTAGTTTGAATATTTATTTTTCGTATTTTTGTGCATTCTCATAGATAATAGAGTAAGTATTTTCTATTCCCTTGTTTTAACGAAATTTAAACATCAAAAGCATCATTAATAATATTTTGTATGTTTGAAGGTTTAAAACTAAGTTGATTATATGCATAGGCCAACAAGCCTTGATCCTGCATTCAGTTGGCCTTGATCCTGCATTCACCTTCCTGTACTATGCAGCAGGTTCCTGTACAAATTTGGGTTCCTACACCATTTTACTATGGGCTTCCCACATTATTGAAGAGTTCCTACACCATGAATCAAATTCTTGTTCCAAAAATACAATTCTTGTACCAGTAACACAGTTCCTGTTCGAGCAGTGCAGATCATGTTCTCACTTCCATGATTATCATATATCCAGTTGTCATGATGGAAAATGAGAATATGGTTTTTTAATAGAAAAGGTTCAATATAGTGATGTGTTCCCTTGATTGCACCCACATCTTCCATATAGCGCATAAAACGATGGTCAAAACATTCGGTCAAACTATTTCTAGAAGCCACTAATAACAACGTGATATTCCCATGGACATGATGGTGAGGATTCAATGGTTAAATATTGATTTTTTGTTTATTTATAACCTCAGATTGATGGAATCCAGTCAAATACAGAGACTCCCTATTTTTTCTAGAAATCGGTTCACAATTATAAATTGTATGTGTTGTTTAACATCCAATCCAGAATTAGGAAATGCTACTATTATAAATCTGAAGATCTTGTATTTCAGAAGGGACAGATAGATAGGATATTAGATTAGAGAACTATAGTTTGATAGACAGAGAGGTCGATTTCATAAAGCGAAGGAAGGGAAGCAGACAGTCCCAATGTAGCATCACGCAGAGTTAACCAACGGATCGCTCCCTCTGTTTGTTGGAGTCTGATATTTTCCTGCACCATGTAAAGACTAATATTTCAAGATTAATCAAAGTGTTTTCAGATATGTTCTATTTAGTTAATTTATGCATTTTATTACTATACTCTCTGTTTCAACTAAATCATTGACAGAGGGTGCGAGAAGGTTGGGTTGGTTGCCAGATCAACTCAACACCACTCTTAGTTGTTTAGGATTAGTTTAGATTCTGATTTTCTTAGTGATGCGTTTAATTTATCATTTACTATGAGACTGGTGATGGATTTTTGTGCCAAATGCTTTATCAATTTCATGTCAAATTAGTGTATCTTTCCTCCCACGAAGTGTGCTGATTATGCTCGTCGACATTTTGATTTCTCTATACTCTATTTTCACAACCTTATGTTGTGAATGTTTCGTCTCTTTTTTAATTTCATCATGGTGCATAGGGTAAGCGAGTTGTTCAATTCCAAATGCTTTTTTTTAGGAGATTTTTCCTCCATAAGTCTTGATTGCGTAAATCAATGAAGGGAACTTATGACCTCATATACAAGACTTACTACTATATTTCAAATTCACTATAATTATAATGATTGTGATATGAGTAAACATATATGGATTGAGGATCGATGCATGAATAAATTGAATTCTAAACAAATCTAAAGCCACATACTCATACTCGTTAGTATATTAAGAACAGAGGTCTCATATTTCTATTATTTGATAATTTATAACCATGGTTGAGATCATTTATTTATGGGTAATATTTTCTTCCCCAGTACTATTTACAAGGCATTTGAGAGAGAGAGTGATTTATGTTTTGACCTTATCCACACAACGTATTTTAATTTCTTAAAGGATTTTGTTACATAGAGGCGAAATAGACAAAATTAGTGAGAATTAAAGTTTTGCTTTACATAGAGAACAGTGTGAATTGATATTGAATCCTTTTCATCATTTACATTCTTCCTTTTTGATGTTGTTCAGGCATTGCTTGGTTTTTAGTCAAACAATAGTTAGGATTTACCTTTTCTTAGTTGGTAACTAGGATTTCCTTTCGCAATTGCTAATAGTTCAGGTTTTCCTTTTATTTTTCGAATTTCTTGTTTTCAATTTTCAATATTGGTGTTTATTCTTTCCCAATTTTCCTTTGAAGTGTAGGATTCAATTTAATTTGTTGGGATTGATGTGCAAGTTAGACTAGAGTTTTATTTGCAGATTGTTGGGCTCTCTCTCTGGAATTTCTAGTCTTGCGCCTCGAAGTTCACGAACTCCCGGATTGAAAATTAAACATTGGACCATTAATATGAAATATAATACGCCCACAATTTTGGTGTCGTTGTTGGGGAGGCGCTCAGGGGATTGACCTTGGTGACCTGTTGCATTTTGTTTGTTTTTCACCTAGTTTCTCTTGCAAATTTTTGTTCTTTGAATTTATTTATTTCCTACACATATTTTTTATTTTAAGGTTTTCCATTTTCTCTGGTGTTGTAAGAACCCCCCCCCCCCCCCCCTACATATACATACATTATTCCTGTGCTGACAAATGTACCAGTTGGCTAGTTGAAAACATGAAAATGGTATTTTGAGGAATCATTCAATGAGGAGTTTTAATGTTGTCGTAGACATATACGAATCATCCAATGGTGAACTCATAACTGCATAATTTAATATTTTTATTTAACATAAAGATAATATTATTAATTATTTGATTTCAAAGTTAGATGATTTGTAGGAAGAATAGGAGAAGGATGAAGAACCACTATTAATATTTTGCGCCAACTGTATGAAGAAGCTCTTCCTTGGAAATTGTCCACTCAGTAGCCTAAAAGTTTGCAGAATTTGTGAGGAGGCTCATTCAACTGAACATTTCCCATCACTACCAGGATTACTAAAGGCACTCAGGAAATATTGTAAGGAATAGAATAAATTACTAGGTATAAATCAGAACATATCATCATTCAATACTTGGATTAATGCTTATTCTCCTGAGTACATTCCTCGGAATGTTTATAATCCTGCAATTTCATGGAAAAAATGTGATCCTCCTCCAATTGAACATCTTACTTCATGGCCACAATGGCCCCCTCCTTGGCCTTCTTCTTTGAGTCAGATATCCCCTTGTTCTGAAGAATGGTTTGGATCTTTTTTCTCTCGATAAATCTTTCATGCAAAATCAACTACTTAATCAACAACAAAAATCACAATTTTAATATCAAGTCATTCTCCTCCATGGTCCCAGTTACCTATGCAATATTACCCTAATCCATACCCTATGCCTTATCCTAATCCATACCCTACTCCTTGTCCTTCTAACCCATTCCTTACTCCTTATCCTCACCCATACCCTAGCCCTAATTCTAACCCTAGTCAAAAAATTAATTCAAAACTTAGACCTAACCTTAGTCAAAATCTTAATTCAAACCCTAAACCTAGACATAATTCAAACCCTAGACCTAACCCTAGTCTAAGCCCTAACCCAAATCCTAAGCCTAGTCTAAGCATTAGTCCAAACCATAGCCCCCCTAATCCAAACCAGTAGGTTGCACAACAATTTGAAAAACCTATTCTCCCCATTGATTCCCCTATTAAACAAAATGTTAAATCTTCCATATTGGGGAAGGGAGTGAATTTGGAAACTTCCCCCATTAAAACAGAACCTTCACCCGGGGAAGAAGCCTTGATTCAAAGACCATTAAAGGAGAAATATTTTATTGAAACCTATTCCAAAATTGTCGTTGAAACTCAAAACCCTAGAATCTCTCTCAACCATTCTTATCAATCTGAAAAAGCAGATATTTGAGCTTGAACTTGAGGGATTTTTCACCTGATTCAGTATTCCTCCAAGAGAGTGTTCATCAAGCTATGAAATATTTGTATGAATTGGAGAATCATCAATATGTGGATCTCATTGAATCTTGGTTCCAAACAATCATCAACACACATCATTCCCTCATCATTCGAAATTTCTTGGTACCATATCAATAAAGGCAACTGGTTGCTCATACTTTGGTATGTCTTGAAGTTTATTCTTTAAAAAAAAGTGTGGTTATATTTAGCATTTTGTTATGCACATAGCTACATTGGAAGTACGCATACACTTAAAGGTGATATTCCTCTCTTTAAAATAGGGTAGGGTAATATAAGAGCAATGAATAAATATGCCATCTGAAATAAAATTGTATAGAAGCACTCTTGAAATTGTGATTCCCTAAAGCACAACTTTTGAAATTTCTATTATTATGCACTCTCATGGTAAGACTTGTTAGAATAAATTCGCTCTTAATGCCTCATATTTTATAAAGTGACTTTGATTATTGACCAATAACTATTATCGAGGAAAAAAATTTTAAGTTCCTCTTTGAAGGTATTGATGAGCACCCTCCTATGGTGGACCATGCCATAAAACTCTAACAAGATTTCATAAGAACCCTGGCATGAGAAATTTGAGGAATATTTTAGTCATTATCTAAGATGTTTTATTTGAAATGAGTCTTCAAGGTAGAAGGACCAACCAGTAAAGATTAGTAATTAAAAAAATTTCATGCCATCTCGTGCTCTTAAGGAGAACAATCACCTCCCCAACTATTACATAACCTATTTAAGGATGACTATAATAAGATTTTTCTATAATATCGATTAATTGATGGGTAGGAGGTCTCACTACTAGCCGACCTACCATGACCATGGGTTCTAATGAGAATGACATTACCGCTACTGGTCACCAAGCTAGGGTAATGGCTTTGAGTTGAAAATATGGAAGACAAGAGGTCTCATCACAAGCCAACTTGTTCTTTCTTGTTAGTTCTTGTGAATGGAAATGTCGTTAGCTGGTTACCAAGCCAGGACAATGTCCTTCAATTAATTTCAAAACAAATTTAAATTATTTCAAAAGACTCTGAATCTATATCTAATAGATGGGATACAGGCATTGCATGGGGTTAAAATACATTCTTGTCGAGGTTATTGACGTCTGCTGGAAGAAGGGTCATGAATGTGGTATTAAAGTTATTTTTACACTATGATTTACTTTGTTTTTTTTTTCTTTCTTTAAGTCATTATCATATCTCTTTTAGAATGGCTTTAAGATCCTTCTGATGTTGTGTCTTGGAGTTCTATCTTTTTGGAATAATTTTTTTTTATGGACATAGGACCCTTAGTGCAGGTAATTCACTTTTCTCAGAAAATAGGAGCTTCAACTATATGTGGATAATAGTACGACGATCATTGTGGGAAGGTATTATTATGCCTAATTTTAACACCATGGCTTTCCAATCATGTCACTCATATTTACAATAAGGATATTAAAATAAAACTTCTGATCAAGGATGCCCTTGAGATGTTTCTATAAATTTTAATAGTTGGCTATTGTATTCAAATAATAACATCATCCTTTCAATTTGGTATTCCTATGGTAGCCCTTGTGTTATATTTTCTTGAAATCAGTCTAAATAAACAAAGATTCTAGCAGACACTCTATTTTTGGAACAAGCTCTGTCCAGTGAAGCAAATATTGATTACACAAAATTACAAGAACATTATTACAAGTGTCCATAAATGTTTTAGTCTTGTTTTTCTGCAAGGGAGTGACAATATAACAATTGATTTTCTTGCATTAGGACATGAAAGAAGGTCAAAATGGGACGATGTTAGGCCTCTATTTTTCATGCTTTATATGACATTTTACTTGAAATCCCTCATGCTTGTGTTTATTTTGAATATTTATTGTCGTAGTTTTGTGCATTATCATAGATAATAGAGTAATTATTTTCTATTCCCTTGTTTTAATGAGATTTAAACATCAAAATCATCATTAATAATAGTTTTTATGTTTGACGATTTAAAACTAAGTTGATTATATGCGTAGACCAACAGGCCTTGATCCTGCATTCACCTTCTTATACTATGCAGCAGGTTCCTGTACCAATTGGGGTTCCTACACCATCTTAATATGGGCTTCCAGCACTATTGAAGAGTTCCTGCACCATGAATCAAATTCTTGTTCCAACATTATAGTTCTTGTTCCAGTAACACAGTTCTTGTTCCAACATTACAGTTCTTGTTCCAGTAACACAATTCTTGTTCCAACAATGCAGATCTTTTTCTCACTTCCATGATTATCATACATCCACTTATCATGATCTAAAACAATCATATGGGTTTTGAATATCAAAGGTTCAATATGGTGATGTGTTCCCTTGATCGCATCCAAGTATTCCAGATAGTGCATAAAACGATGGTCAAAACATTTGGTCAAAGTATTTCTAGAAGCCCCGGAGAGCAGCATGATATGCCCATGGACATGATTGTGAGGATTCAATGATTCAATACTGGTTTTGTGTTTATTTGTAACCTTATATTTATGGAATCCATTCAAATATGTAGACTCCCTATTTTTTCCAGAATTCAATTCTAAATTCTAAATTGTATGCGTTGTTTAACCTCTTGTCCAGAATTAGGAAATGTTGTTGTTATAAATCTGAATATCTTGTATTTCAGAAGAGACAGATAGATAGGATATTAGATTAGATAAATGTAGTTTGATAGATAGAGACATCGATTTCATAGAGTGAAGGAAGGGAAGGAGACGATCCAAATGTAGCATCACACAAAGTTAACCAACAGATCGCTCCCTATGTTTGTTGGAGTCTGATCTTTGCCTTCACCATCTAAAGACTAATATTTCAAGTTTAATAAAAGTGTTTTTAGCTATCCTTTCTTTAGTTAACTTATGCATTTTATGATCATACTCTCTGTGTCAACTAAATCGTTAACAGAGGGTGCGAGCTAGTTGGGTTTGCCGCTAGATTAGCTCAACACCACTCTAAATTATTCAAGATTAGTTTAGATTCTAATTTACTGAGTGATGCACTAATTTTACATGCAATCGATAAATAATTTGGTACAAAAATCCATCACTAGTCACATAGTAAATGATAGATTATGTTGGTCAACAATTTGATTTCTCGATACTCTATTTTCACAACCTCGTGTTATGAATGTTTCGTCTTTTTTCAAATTTCATCATGGAGCATAGGGTAAGAGAGTTGTTCAATTCAAAATGCTTTCTTTTAGGAGATTTTTCCTCCACAAGTCTTGATTGCGTAAATCAATGATGGAAACTTGTGATCTCGTATACAAGACTTACTACTATCTTTCGAATTCATTGTAATTATAACGATTGTGATATGAGGTAAACATATATGGATTGAGGATCGATGCATGAATAAATTGAATTCTAAACAACTTTGAAGCTGCATACTCATACTCATTAGTATATTAAGAACAAAGGTCTCATATTTCTATTATTTTATAATTTATAACCATGGTTGAGATCATTTATTGATGAGTAATATTTTCTTCCCCAATATTATTTACAAGGAATTTGAGAGTGAGAGTGATGTATGTTTCGACCTTATCTACATAGTGAATGTATTTTAATTTCTTAAAGGAATTTGTTACATAGAGGTGAAATAGCCATAATTAGTGAGAATTTAAGTTTTTCTTTACATAGAGAATGGT
Organism: Pinus albicaulis; assembly: GCA_034641835.2. NCBI lineage: Eukaryota > Viridiplantae > Streptophyta > Pinopsida > Pinales > Pinaceae > Pinus > Pinus albicaulis. The sequence continues at coordinate 770,424,693 of CM076580.1, read as the reverse complement.
GTGAATTGATCTTGAATCCCTTTCAGCATTTACATTCTTCCTTTTTTATGTTGTTCAGCAATTGTGTGGTTTCTAGTCAAACAATAGTTAGGATTTAGCTTATGTTTGTCGATAACTAGGATTTCCTTTCGCAATTGCTAATAGTTCAGGTTTGCCTTTTATTTTTCAAATGTCTTTTTTTAAATTTTCAATATTGGTTTTTATTCTTTCTCAAGTTTCCTTTGAAGTGCAAGATTCAATTTAATTTTTTGAGATTGATGTGCAAGTTAGACTAGAGTTTTATTTGCAGGTTGTTGGGGGCTCTCTCTGGCATTTTCAATGTCGCGCCTTGAAGTTCACGGACTCCCAGATTGACAATAAAATGTTGGTCCGTTAATATTCCCTACACTACGCCCAACATTTTGGCGTCGTTTTCAAGGAGGCGCTCAAGGGATTGACCTTGGTGACCTTTTTCATTTATTTGTTTTTCACCTAGTTTCTCTTGCAGATTTTTTTTCTTTGAATTTATTTATTTCATGCGCATCTAGGTTATTTTAAGGTTTTTCATTTTCTCTGGTACTATAATAACACTCCTCCCCCCCCCCCCCCCCCACCCACCAACCTATATATACATTATTCTTGTGCTAATGAATGTACCAGTTGGCTTGTTGAAAACAGGAAAATAGTATTTTGAGGAATCATTCAATGAGGAATTTTAATGTTGCCATAGACGTGTACAAATAATCTAATGATGAACTCATAAGTGAAGAATTTAATATTTTTCTTTAACATAAAGATAATATTATAAATTCTGTTATTTCAAAGTTGGATTATTTGTAGGAAGAACAAGAGAAGGATGAGGAACCACTGTTAATATTTTGCGCCAATTGTATGAAGAAGCACTTCCTTGGAAATTGTCCACTCAGTAGCCTCAAAGTTTGCAGAATTTGTGAGGAGGCTCATTCAACTGAACATTTCCCATCACTACCAGGATTACTAAAGGTACTCGAGAAATCAAGTAAGGAATCGAATCAATTGCCAGGTATAAATAAAAAATTATCATCATTCAATACTTGGATTAATGCTTATTCTACTGACTAGGCTCCTTCACATGTTTATAATCCTACAATTTCATGGAAAACTTGTAATAATCCTCCAATTTAACATCCTACTTCATGGCCACAGTGGCCCCCTCCTTGGCCCTCTTCTTCCAGACAAATATCCCCTTGTTCTCAAGAATGGTTTGGAGCTTTTTCTCTAGAGAAGTCTTTCATGCAAAATCATTTACTTAATTAATAGAAATAATCAAAAATTTTGTTCAATGCACTATAAATTCATTCTCCTCCATGGTCCCAGTTACCTGTGAAATCTTACCCTAATCCATACCCTACTCCATTCCCTATCCCTTATCCTAATCCATACCCTACTCCTTATCCTTACTCATACCCTAGCCTTGATCCCAACCCTAGTAAAAACATTAATTCAAAACTTAGACCTAACCCTAGTGAAAATATTAATTCAAACCCTAAACCTAGCCCTCATTCAAACCCTATACCTAACCCTAGTCAAAACTCCAACCCAAATTCTAATCCAAGTTTAAGTCTTAATCCAAACCAGAGGTTGCACAACAATTTGAAACACCTATTCTCCCCATTGATTCCCCTATTGAATGAAATGTTACATCTTCCATATTGGGGAAGGGAGTGAATTTGGAAACTTCCCCCATTACCACAGAACCTTCATCTGGGGAAGAAGCCTTGATTCAAAGACCATTAAAGGAGAAATATTTGATTGAAACCTATTTTAAAACTATTGTTGAAACTCAAAACCCTAGAATCTCTCTCAATCATTCTTATCAATCTAAAAAGCATATATTTGAGCTTGAGCTTGAGGGATTTTTCTTTTGTCTTTCACCTAATTCAGTATTCCTCGAAGGGAGTGTTCATCAAGCTATGAAATATTTGTATGAGTTAGAGAATCATCAATATGTGGATCTCATTGAATCCCAATTTCAAGCAATCATCAACACACATCATTCCCTCATCATTCGACAACTCTTGGTACCATATCAATCAAAGCAACTAGTTGCTCAAACATTGGTATGTATTGAAGTTTATTCTTTAAAACTAAGTGTAAGTATATTTAGCATTCTATTACGCACATGGCTACATTGGAAGTATGCATACACTTAAACATGATCTTCTTCTCTTTAAAATAGGGTAGGGTAATATAAGAGAAATGATTAAAGATGCCATATGAAATAAAATTGTATAGAAACACTCTTGAAACTATGATTCCCTAAAGCACAACTTTTGAAATTTATATTATTATGCACTCTCATGGTAAGACTTGTCAGAAGAAATTCACTCTTAATGCCTCATTTTTATAAATTAATGTTGATTATTGACTAATAACTATCATCGAGGAAATTTTTTTTGAGTTCCTCTTTGAAGGTATTGATGAGAATCCTCCTATGGTGAACCATGCCTACAAAACTCTAACAAGCTTTCATAAGAACCTTGGCATGAGAAATTTGAGGAATTTTTTAGTCATTATCTAAGATGTTTTATTTAAAATGAGTCTTCAAGGTAGAAGGGCCAACCATTAAATATTAGTAATTAAAAAAATTTCACGCCATCCAGTGCTCTTAAGGAGCAGAATCACCTCCCTAACTATTAAGTAACCTATTTAAGGTTGATTATAATCAGAGTTCTTTTATAATATCAATTAATTGATGGATAGGAGGTCTCACTATGAGCCGACCTACCATGATCATGGGTCCTAACAAAATGACATTACCGCTATTGGTCTCATCATGAGCCAAATTGTTCTTTCTTGTTAGTTCTTGTGAATGGAATTGTCGTTTGCTAGTTATCAAGCCAGGATAGTGGCCTTCAATAATTTCAAAAAAAATGTAAATTATTTCAAATGACTCCAAATATATACCTACTAGATGGGATACAGGCATTTTGTGGGGTTAAAAGGCATCTCTGTCGGGGCTATTGACACCTTCTAGCAGCAGTGCCATGCCTGTGGTATTAAAGTTAACTTTACACTATGATTTACTTGGTTTTTTTTTTTCTTTCTTGAATTCATTATCATATCTCTTTGATAATGGCTTTAATATCCTTCTAATGTCGTGCCTTGGAGTTGTATATTTTTGGAGTAATTTTTTTTTTATGGACGTGGGACCCTTAGTGCAAGTAATTCAGTTTTCCACAAAAGAGGAGCTTCAACTATATGTGGATAATGGTATGATGGTCATTCTGGGAAGGTATTATTATGCCCACTTTTAACACCATGGCTTTCAAATCATGTCACTCATATTTACAACAAGTATATTAAAATGAAACTTTTGATCAAGGATGTCCCAACATGTTTTTGAAATTTTAATAGTTGGCTATTTTTTTTCAAGTAATAACATCATCCTTGCAATTTGGTATTCTGATGGTAGCCCTTGTGTTAGATTTTCTTTAAATCAATCTAAATAGACAAAGAGTTGAATAGACACTATGTTTTTGGAACAAGCTCTATCTAGTGAATGAAATATTGATCACATAGAATTGCAGGAACATTATTAAAAGTTTCCATAAATGTTTTAATCTTGTTTTTTTGCAAGCCACAATACAATAATTTATTTTCTTGCATGAGGACATGCAAGAAGGTCAACATGGGGGGATGTTAGGCCTCTATTTTTCCTTTCATTATATCACCTTTTACTCGAAATCCCTCATGCTTTTGTTTAGTTTGAATAGTTATTTTCATATTTTTGTGCATTCTTAGAGATAATAGAGTAAGTATTTGCTATTCCCTTGTTTTAATGAGATTTAAACATTAAAATAATCATTAATAATATTTTGTATGTTTGCAGGTTTAAAACTAATTTGATTAAATGCATAGGCCAACAGGCCTTGATCTTGCACTCACCTTCCTGTACTATGCATAAGGTTCATGTATTAATTTGGGTTCCTGCACCAGCTTACTATGGGCTTCCCGCACTATTGAAGAGTTCCTGCACCACGAATCAAATTATTGTTCCAACAGTATAGTTCTTGTTCCAGTAACACAGTTCCTATTCTAGTAGTGCAGATTCTGTTCTCACTTCCATGATTATCATACATCCAGTTGTCATGATGAAAATTGAGCATAAGGGTTTTGAAGATAAAAGGTTCAATATGGTGATATCTTCACTTGATCACACCCAGGTCTTCTAGATAGTGCATAAAACGATGTTTAAATCATTCAGTCAAACTATTTCTAGAAGCCACAAATAGTAGTGTGATATGCCCATGGACATAATGGTGAGGATTTGATGATTCAATACTAGTTTTTTTTAGAAATATTGTCATTGATGGCAAAGGAGCTAAAAGGAGTAACACCAGAAATATCCTTAAGGACAAAGTATTAAATCAGGTTCAGCTGAATTATAAAGGAGAAATAATGCAAAGAAGGCAAATGTGTAGTGAATAATCATAAAATACTAGAGGCAGAGGAGCAGCAAAAATTAAAAGAGAGGTAGAGCAACATTAGAGGCAAAGGAGAAAAGGTAGCAAAGGCAGCAAAGGCAGCAAGTTTGGGTCAAGTTGTGAACGTGCTAGGCAGAGTCATGAATGTGTTGCGTCAAGTTGCGCATGAGTGGGCATAGATCATGAAAAAATGAATGCGTTAAAATAGTGAAGAAAATCGTGAACACGTGGGCAGAGTCAAGCTAGTTTACATTCAGAACAATGATGATGAAGATATCGTAAATCACAGCAGAATGAGTATCACAAAATAGCGGAGACAGAGAAATTTTGAAATGCGGGGTGTGATTTGGTGACGTAACTAGATGACATGGCTAGATGACATGGCCCTAGCCCCAGATATCGCAATAAAATTTTGAATATGTGGCATGATGATGTGGCAGTGATGTGGCACCCCTGATGGGACCTGAACCCTTTATCGCATATTGCAAGTCGCAAAGCTCAGAAGGGATAGTGCTTATGTACCATGTCGAAACTCCGAAATGCGAAGAGAGATGAGAGTCCGGATGGGATAAGCTTCAAAGCTAAAATCTAAAGGATTTAAATTCCGACTGTGGGGCCCAATCGCATATCACACATCGCAAGCTTAGAAGGGATAGCACCCATGAACCATGGTGAAAGGAAGACTTGCCGAAGTGCGATCAAAGGATTTGGTCGTGATGGAGTTTCAAAGCTAAAGACCAAAGCATTTCAAATCTGGATGTAAGTCCTTTTGTTAAGAAATTGCATCGGAGGTGGAACAGGTGAACATAACATAGAAGTACCAAGGAATGCCAAAATGTGATAAAGGGACTGGATGCAATGCAGCTCATAGCTATTATTTAATAGATTTCAGGTCCGGGTGTATGTGGTTTTCCTTTATTAAATCAAATCGAAGAAAAAAGGAGGATTATAACATAGAACGTTTGAATGTCAAAATGCAATAGAAAATTGGAAGCGATACAATCTTCAAAGCTAATGGAATATATTTTAAAGTCCATTCTTACGACAATTACAAAGGAGAGTCTGAACATGGACAGTAGACTCAGGTAAGTGACCCGACACAGAGCAAAAGGCAGAGAAAGCTCAACGTCGCAGTAATGAGGAGATAGGCACCATGGGTCGAGTCGAGCTCAGAAAAACCTCCGGGGTAGAGTTGAGTGTTGAGACAAGGAGAAGGTTGAACATTGCGGGCAAGAGAAGAAAGGCAGATAGGTAGATTCAGGAAAAAGGATCATATGGTGGCACTGTTGGAAACATGCCAGCTGGGTCGAGTCGGGCAAAAGGTGTTTGTGCATAATTGTTATAATATAACAACAGAAACAAAAAATACAGTGACAACAGAAGAAAGGACAAATGCACAACGAGGCAAGAACTGAAAGGGTTGAGTGAAATATATATGTTGTAACTGTAAATGTAAATTAATTAATTATTTTTTATTATATGTGATGCAAAGGCAAGTCTTCTTAGGCATAGTAAAAAATCCAATGAGTGTTGTAATGATTATTTTTTATGTAATAACCTGAACTAAAGTGTAAGGAATCGAATGGGTGGAAGGCATAGGGTCAGGCTTGTTCACATTGAATTCCCTATAGAATGCAAACAATCATGTAGTTATTTGTATAAAACATGTAATATCATTGTGCATAGTGGGTTAGAGAGAAAAATAATCAGAGAGAGATGATAGAGATGTTGTGCACATCAGGAGCTGATATGATGCACATATGAAGGCTAAAGAGGCAGTAGTGGAGAAGGAGAATAACAGAGCCGATATTTAGGTAAATAAGCATTTTAGTTTCATGTTGAGTGAGGGGATTGTAGTCTTCTTTCAAGTTGTAGCTTGATAAATTTCCAGTTGGAGCTGGTTGAGGTAGGAGCCTCCTGTGGGTCTTAGCCTGCAGATAATACATGGGAGTTGGTGCTTTCGTTTCAAGTTGTAGCTTGATAGATGTCTAGTTGGAGCTGGTTGAGGTAGGAGCCTTTTGTGGGTTGTATCCTGTAGAAAATAGATGGGAGTTGGAGCTTCCTTGCAAGTTGTAGCTTGCATAATTTGAGGTAGTAGCCTCTTGTAGGTTGGAGCCTATAGAAAATTAGTTGTGGGAGGGATTTGGAGCTTGCCTTTGCATCACAACAATAATAAGATGTGGTTTTATCCCTTATGGGTTTCCACTTATATCTGGTGTCCATGTGCATTATTACTATGTGTTGATGTGATGTGTTAATATGCTTATTACTTGTTGTTCACATATTCAGTCTACTGATCATTATTTATTAAGCTTCATATGAAATGACTTGTTAATGAGTTTAATGAAAAGAATTTTAATGTCCATGAATGGACTAAACTGATTCACCCCCCCCCCCTCCAGTTTAGTAAAGGGTTCATCAATTGGTATCAGAGCAGGTTCCTTTGGTTTAAGCCTAATAGCTTGAAGGAGATCTGGTTGAGTCATGGAATATCAAAATGTACCCATGTTGAGTACAAAAAACTTTCCTGAATGGAGAGATAAGGTTAAAACAGATTTATTGGCTTATGAACCTGAGGTATGGAAGCCTGTATGTGATGGTTACTACAAAGACTCTTCCTCTTTGTAAGAACAACAGTGGAATGCCAAGGGAAGATTTTTGATATATAACAATCTTCATAACAAGGATCTTGATTCAATAATGGATTTAACTTATACAAAATAAATCTGGAATAGGTTACATCTCATGCATGAAGGATATACTAGTGGTTGCATTATCAAGAAGGAGAAGATAAACAAGAAGAAGAATAAAATTTCCTTTCAAAAGGAAAAATGCCAATCAAATGAGGTACCTGCTAGGGTGAATGGATGTGATTGCCATGAAGAAATTAAAATTGAAGAACAAGCCAAACTTGACACAGACTTGACTTAAATAAAAATATTGAAGAATGGAAACAAAGACCTTAAGACACTGGTGTAAATATGTGATGAGAGAGAATATGAGGATAAGGAAGAAATTATTGGCCTGAAGGCACAGCTTGAAGAAGCAAGGAGATTATGAAGAATGATTAATAACCAGCTCAAGGAGAGAGATATATAATATGAAAAACTAGAGTATGAAATCATTTCAGCTAGAAGACAGCTAGATGAAAAGAGCAGATTGTGTGAGAAGCTAGAGGAGGAGGTTGTCTCCATGAAGAACTCAAAAAAGGTAGACATTAAATAGAATAATGAAGCAGCTCAAAAGAGACCTACAAAATTATAAGCCGACAAGAACATGATTGGTAAATAGAAAAACAAAAACAAGCAGCAACATGAAAATATAGAGAATGAGAGGAAGAAACAATCAGTTGCAAAAATCTCAATTGTTCCTGAAGATGAATTGAACAAATTCGGAAGATCTCAAAGGAGGTTCTTTGCTCCTGTGAAAAATATCACATGTTTTTCTTTCCATAAACCTGGACATGTTGCAGCACAATGTAGGACAAAGCAAATCAAGCTTAACCAGCAAAAGATTCAGCAAGTGAGAAGACCTCTTCAAGCAAGCAAATGGAAAGGACAATATTTCACCAGGTACACAAATCATTTCCATGGCTACTATTATGCATGTAATGAATTTGGACATAAACATGTTGAATGTAAACTTGGTTCAAAGAGGAGCACAAAATTCCATACATCAACTCGACCGCACCTAGGTAAAATAAGATGTTATTTATGCCACAAATGACACAAAGAAAATGACAATAGGTTTCCATATACATTAAGGACTCTAGACAAATGATGGAATCCAATCAAATCAAATCAAACTGTGAATCAAAAGGAAGTGCATACATTATGAAGAACCCCAATAAAGTATGGGAGGAAAAGAGAAAGGGGGAGCCTGTTACTTCAATAACATAATGAATCCATCATAGTCTAGGGGGGAGCTGCTCTAGGAAGCAACGTAGATATCTAGCCAATAATAGATAAGAAGCAACATCCCAGGGAGAATAAAAATTCCCCATAAAAGTAATCTTAGAAGAGCTCCATGGAATAAGAACAGCTAAAAACTTAGGATTGGAAAGGAAAATTCCTATGTGTTATGATACAGGCCCTTAAGATCGGAATACTATGGTATGCATCATGGTGGTGGTATGCCAGATATACATCAAGGAGGTATTCCCAGTGTTATCAGCATTATAATATGTGGGGATTAAGTTCTGCTTGCTCTGATTAGTGCAAAGTATCCTATGGTTGCAAATGTTGGAGAATGTCGAGTTATGTTATCAAAGCATGGAAAGGTCACTAAAATTTCAAATAAAGCATTACTGATGTGTTGAGCTTGTGTTGAAGTTGGGCATGTTTTTTTGTTTGGAGGTAATCAGATAATTGAATGATAAAATTGTGAACATATTGTCTTTGAGCCTCTGATTAAACTAAAAAGGTCTTCCTAAAATTCATTGTGATAAAACAATTGATTGATCCTACATCTCCACCAGTACAAAAGGTTAATGATGCTAGAATCAGATTTTGTATATTGTTTATTGTTGTTGAGAATAGTGGAGAGCTCAATGAAAATAGCTAAGAGTATAAGGGTATCGTAACTATGGCTGTCTATGCGATCCGAAGTGAGATTAATGCATGGATTATCAAAGAGTATCATATTATCTCGTGGCCTTGGATGCATATACACTTTTGGCATAAGTGTATGTCGTAGAGATCAGATATATCAAGCTCTAACCATTGTTACACCTAAAAGTTATGCAATAGTGGTATGTGGTTGAATTTGAGAAACCATTATAAAGAAAATATGATTGCCTAGCCTATGAACCAAGTTCTTTGCAAAGACATCCTTGAATCTGCAATGAAATCACTATGTAATCTGGTCATAAATGTGAGCCATGGATGCAAAAGATATATTGGAATCATCATATTTGAACAGATGTGTACTGCAGATGTGTATTGCAGAAGAATGCATATTCCATCTACAATATTCGTCAATAGATATGTATCTCAGATGAAGTTCATAATATAGACTGATGTATATTTGGAGCAAAATCTATATATCATATGGAGCATTCTCAATATTTTAGTGTTATTCCAATGGTGCATTTATGATTATATAAGTCTGGTATAGTTTTTTCTATGGAGTGTCCTTAGCATCACTTTCATCATTAAACAAGTGCAAGAAGTTTATGTTTTGGGATGGTATCAGCTTACTATGTATATACATACAAGTTCAATGATTCCCAAAGTGTTCTCCCAACAATGCTTATACACCAAATGGAGCAGGATTCCCAACCAGGTATGTTGACATAATGAATAATGATTATGCAGAACTCTAGTAAGGCAATGATGGAAAATACACTGGAAAAAGGTGTAACCCTTTTCCATTGATGTCAAAGGGGGAGGAAATGTGAAATGGTACCAGAGGAAGAAAGAGACTTCTCATAATGAAAGGTGGAGACTGTGTTTCCATCAATGCCAAAGGGGGAGATTGTTGGAAATATTTTCATTGATGGCAAAGGAGCAGAAAGGAGCAGCACCAGAATTATCATTAAGGACAAACAAGCAAATCAGTTTCATCTGAAGTATAAAGGAGAAATAATGCAAAGAAGCAAAATTTGCATTGAAGAAGAGAGAGGCAGAGGAGAAGTAAAAATCAAAATAGAGGCAGAGGAGCAGCATTAGAGGCAAAGGAGAAAAGGCAGCAAAGGCAGCAAGTTTGGGTCAAGTTTTGAACGTGTTGGACAAAGTCATGAACGTGTTGGGTCGAGTCATGCATGAGTGGGTAGAGAACATGAAGGAATGAACGTGTTCAACTAGAGGATAAAGTCGTGAACGCGTGGGTAGAATTGGGCTAGTTTACATTCATAATAGTGATGGTGGAGATATCACAAATCACACCAGAAGGAGTATCACAAAATAGAGGAGACAGAGAAATTACGAAACAAAAAGTGCGATATGGTGACGTGACTAGATGACATGGCTAGATGACGTGGCCCCGACCCCACATATCACAATAAAATTTTGATGACGTGGCAAAGTGACGTGGCATAATGATGTGGCAGTGACATGGCACCCCTAGTGGGACTCGAACGCTTTATCTCATATCACAAGTCACAAATATTAGAAGGGATAGTGCTTATGTACAACGTCGAAATGCTGAAATGTGAAGAGCAACAAGAGCTCAGATGTGATAAGCTTCAAAGCTAAAATCTAAAGGATTTAAAGTCCGGCTGTGGGACCCAATCGCATATCACACATCGCAAGCTCAAAAGGGATAGCACCCATGAACCACGGTGAAAGGCCGACTTTCCAAAGTGCGATAAAAGGAGTCGGATGCAATGGAGTTTCAAATTCGGATGTAAGGCCTTTTGTTAAAAATCACATTGGAGATGGAACAAGTGAATATAATGTAGAAGTACCAAGGAATGCTAAAATGCGATAAAGGGACTAAATGCGATGCAGCTCAGAGCTATTATTTAATAGATTTCAAGTCCAGGTGTATGTGGTTTTCCTTTTTTAAAGTGCATCGGAGAATAAAGGAGGATTATAACAAAGAATGTTGGAATGTCGAAATGTGATATAAAAGTGGACCTGATATGGTCTTCAAAGGTAATGGGATATATTTTAAATTCTAGTCTTACTGTAGTTACAAAGGAGAGTCTGACTGTGGGAAGTAGACTCGAGTTAGTTATTTGACATAGAGCAAAAGGCAAAGAAATCTCAACGTCATGGTAATGAGGAGATAGGCACCATGGGTCAAGTCAGTCTTAGCAAAACCTCCGAAGCAGAGTCGGGTGTTGAGACAAGGAGAAGGTTGAACGCTGTAGGCAAGAGAAGGAAGGCAGATAGGCAGAGTTGTGCAAAAGGAGCATATGGTGGACCTGTTGGAAACGTGCTAGCTGGGTCGATTCAGGAAAAAGGCGTTTGTGCAGAACTATCATAATATAACAACAAAAACATAATAGATAGTGACAACACCATAAAGGACAAAGGCACAGTGAGCCAAGAGCTGAAAGGGCTTAGTGAAATATATTTGTTGTAACTGTAAATGTAAATGAATTAATTATTTTTTATTGTATGCAATGCAAAGGCAAGTCTCCGTAGGCATAGGCAAAACTCCAATGAGTGTTGTAATTACTATTTCTGATGTAATAACCTGAACTGAAGTGTAAGGAATCGAATGGGTGGAAGGCATAGGGTTAGGCCTGTTCACATCAAATTCCATGTAGAATGCAAACAATCATGTAGTTATCTATATAAAACATATAATATTAGTGTGCATAGTGGGGTTCGAGAGCGGAAGAATCGGAGAGAGCTAATAGAGATGTTATGCACATCAGGAGCTTATTTTAAAGTAGATATGAAGGTTGAAGAGGCAGCAGTGGAGAAGGAGTATAACAGATCTGAAATTCAGGTAAATCAACATTTTAGTTTCATTTTGAGAGAGGGGATTGTAGTCTCCTTTCAAGTTTTAGATCGATAAATTTCCAGTTGGAGTTGGTTGAGGTAGGAGCCTCCTTTGGGTTGTAGCCCGCAGAAAAATACATGGGAGTTGGTGCTTCCGTTTCAAGTTGTAGCTTGATATATGTCCAGTTGGAGCTGGTTGAGGTAGGCGCCTCTTGTGGGTTGTTGCTTGCAGAAAATAGATGGGAGTTGGAGCAACCTACAAGTTGTAGCTTGCAGAATTTGAGGTAGTAGCCTCTTGTAGGTTGGAACCTACAGAAAATCAATTGTGAGAGGGAGTTGGATCTTGCCTTTGCATCACAACAATAATAAGATGTGGTTTTCTCCCTTATGGGTTTCCACGTATATATGGTGTCCATGTGCATGATTATTATGTGTTGATGTGACGTGTTAATCTGCTTATTACTTTTTGTTCACATATTCTATTTGCTGATCATTATTTATTAAACTTCTTATGAAATTACTTGTTAATGAGTTTAATGAAAAAAAATTAATTTCCATGAATGGACTAAAATGATTCACCACCCCCCCCCCCCCCCCCCCCCCCCCCCTCTCATTTTATTAAAGGTTTCATCATTTTTTGTGTTCATTTTGAACCTCGAATTGATGGAATCCATTGAAATATGCAAACTCCATATTTTTTCTAGAAATCAGTTCACAATTCTAAATTGTAAGTGTTGTTTAACCTCCGATCCAGAATTAGGAAAAGGTTCTATTATAAATCTGAAGATCTTGTATTTCATAATGGACATATAGATAGGATATTATATTATAGAACTGTATTTTGATAGACAGAGAGGTCGATTTCATAGAGTGATGGAAGGGAAGGAGACGATATCAATGTATCATCACACATAGTTAACCAAAGGATTGCTCCCTCTATTTGTTGGAGTCTAATCTTTGCCTGCACCATGTAAAAACTAAGATTTCAAGATTAATCAAATAATTTTCAGCTATGTTTTGTTTAGTTAATTTATGCATTTTATGGTTATACTCTTTGTGTCAACTAAATCGTTGAGAGAGGGTGTGAGCTAGCTGGGTTGGCCACCAGATCAGCTCGACACCACTCTGAATTTTTCAGGATTAGTTTAGATTTTGATTTGTTGAGTGATGCGTTTAATTTAATATTTACTGTAACTGGTGATGGATTTTTGTACTAAATTCTTTATCGATTGCATGTAAAATTAGTGTATCTTTCCTCCAATGAAGTGTGCTAATTATGTTGGTTGACTTTTTTATTTCTCGATACTTTGTTTTCACAACCTCATGTTATGAATCTTTCGTATCTTTTCGAATTTCATCATGGCGCATAGGGTAATTGAGTTGTTCAATTCCAAATTCTTTGTTTTAGGATATTTTGCCTCCACAAGTCTTGATTGCATAAATAAATGATGAGATCTTGTGACCTCATATACAAGATTTACTACTATCTTTCGAATTCACTGTAATTATAACGATTGTGAGATGAGGTAAACATATATGGATTGAGCATCAATGCATGAATAAATTGAATTTTAAAAAACTCTGAAACCGCATACTCATACTCATTAGTATATTAAGAACAGAGGTCTCATATTTCTATTATTTGATCATTTATAACCATGGTTGAAATCATTTATTGATGGGTAATATTTTCTTCCCCAATATTATTTGTAAGGAATTTGAGAGCAAGAGTGATTTATGTTTTGACCTTATCCACACAGTGAATGTGTTTTAATTTCTTAAAGGATTTTGTTACATAGAGACGAACTAGACAAAATTAGTGATAATTAAAGTTTTGCTTTACATAGAGAATGTTGTGAATTGATCTTGAATCCATTTTAGCATTTACATTCTTCCTTTTCAATGTTGTTCAAGCATTGCATGTTTTCTAGTCAAACAATAATTAATATTTACCTTATGTTTTTCGATAACTAGGATTTCTTTTTGCAATTACTAATAGTTCAAGTTTGCATTTTATTTTTCAAATGTCTTGTTTTCAATTGTCAAGATTGGTGTTTATTATTTCTCTAGTTTCCTTTGAAGTGTTGGATTCAATTTAATTTGTTGAGATTGATGTGCAAGATAGACAAGAGTTTTATTTGCAGGTTGTTAGGGGCTCTCTCTGGAATTTCCAGTGTTGCCCCTCGAAGTTCACAAACTCCTGGATTGACAATTAAATGTTGGTCCATTGATATGCCCTATACTATGCCCAACAGACTTATGATTCAATACAACCTATACTAGTGATCAAGGAGACTAGTACCTAATATCCTAACCTATGGACAATGAAATTAAACATCAATACATTAGATCCAATGGAAAATGTATTGAGAAAGAAAAAATATTTTGTATTATAATTGAATGAAAGGGAGAGATAAAACCTAGAATTTATGTTGAAAAATATCCTCCCACTAGGCTCAAATCCTCCCTTAAGTGACAAGCTTCAAGCCTCAAATTGACAGCACAAGTTTTCATCAAAATTCAACCCCTTCCCCTAAAGTCTGCACTGAATTTATAAGCCAAGAGGAGGAGGTTTGAAATCCTCTTCCTGAGGATAAAATCCACAAATATGGGGATTAGGGTTCCATAATGAGAGGAAATATATTCATGAACCATGTGATGAGGCCCAAATAGGTAGGGGCTCGAGTCCTTCTTGTTTGTATAATATTACCCAACAAGGCTTCTAGAAATTGATTTTTATTTTTACCTACGTTAAAAGGTTGTCACAATTTCTAATAGATGATAGAGCACAATATTATGTAGGCTACAATGATAATAATTGTGTTTATGTAGATAATTTCTAGGAAAAGTGCAATAGTGCTTGAAATTAGGTTTTTAAGCAATGTAATCCAAGGTTCTTGCTCTTTTCATAATGGTTTTGCTTCCAACATTGTAGGGGATTGCTTGCAAGTGTTCATGAGATAGTGAGAGATATGGATTTGTGATTATTTACCTAAATGGTGAAAAAATGATGTGTAACAAAGTGGCACCCAAATACGATGGTAGACACAGATAGCAGGATGATGATGTGGTACCCTAAGGTGACGAAATGTGACAGGTGAATTTGGGATATTTTGGTGGCCAAGTGGCCCCTTTCTGAGTGGAACGTCACAATGAGGTGGTGGTGATGTGGCATGACATGTGGCAAGTTGTGATGTGGTAGTGACATGGGAATGGCATGGCCAATTGCACATAATCCTCCATGAAGCAACAAGTAGTGGGCCCAATTACCCTTTGTGAAACCACATTGCATAAGCACATACGACAACAATTTTTGGAACCCCCCCCCCCCCATTAAATATCAAAAAGGTAAGGGGTCCCCAAAGTGATGTTTATGCTATTGGATCTGATCGGCACCTGATGTTCTCAGAAAAGGTGGGGATGAGTTAATTTGCAGATACGGAAAATTTTGGACCCCCCTTCATTAATTGTCAAATAGGTGGGGGAACCTTAAAAGGACTTTTCAGCCATGAATTTCAATCAAAGCAATGGGAACTCCTTAGAATCTATCATTTTTTTAACATTGGGTGGTATGTAGAGGTCTAGGGATACAAACTAGTGAGCCCTGGTATTGCACCAATAATGTTGCAACTCCCAGGGGCTACCCTACTTTACTGTATCAACCTGGGGTTTGTATAAAATTGGAGGTGACAATGCTATATACATGGAAGATGCATTCTACTCATGTCATCCTCTTCTGAGCTCTACAAAAGGGCGCTACTTCTAGGGTTTCTAGGTGAAGTCTGTCACACTACTAGAATTAGGCCTGGGGTTACAAATGATTCAAATCCATGAGACTATCAGCAAGTACATAATTATACCATAGTAACGAATTACATTTAACTATTATGAAATGAAGGAAATATACTTATTAGACTATGATAATAATTGTAAAGCAACCAAGGTACCTTACATGAAGTAAATTGTTGAATTGAAATGATAGAAAGGAAACTAATTTAATCACACTTAGTTGGGCGAAATGGCTAAACACACTCTAATTACTCTATTATATATCTATCATGATTTTATTCATGCAACTATTCATGACCTAACTATGCTTGAAAATGTGTTGTTTTGTAGCTAGGATAAGGAAGTGCTAAGGTGGCTGATGGAAGGCTTGAACACATGGGGGAAAGGTTGGAGGTGTATGAATGGTTCATGCAGGTTTAGCAGGTGGCCATGGTGGTTTTTGGGCTTAAGGAGGGGCCAACAAGTGTTGTTCCAAGAGATGCTATAGGTTTCTTGTAGTGCTATAGGTAAGTCCTAAATTGCTACAGGAAACAGGCCGAGGGAAATCTGAGGCAAAAAAGAGGTGGAAAAAGGGTAGGAAAGATGGTGTGAAGGTGGATTAATATTCATAGAAGGTGGACCACCCCTTGGAAAAGCTCAGAGCCTCTTGGGAGGTCTGTATTACACCCCTAGGGTTGCTCATGGTGTAGGGATGAAAAATCCGAAAACAGGGTTGATGGTGATTTTGTTGAATAGAGAGTTGAAAGAAGATGAGAGATGAAGCTAGAGGTGTCGGTGGACTTCTCCTTGGCTTTGCTACCTGTTCCTACAATCAAATTACCCATTCATGCAATAAACATGGAAAAATTCATGATAAAGACAGTGGAAAAATATGACTTGAATTTGTAAAGAAAATATATTCTAATCTTAGAAGAAAACATCTACCACAACATATTGAACATTTTCATGGAATTACAACAACTAATCTCATCTATTCCAAGAAATCATAAACTAAAAATCATATTTTTTCTATGGGGAAATTATACCCTCCTCTAGCTCTATTGACAGAGGTGATAGGGGGAGGCTTGACTCACAAATTTATGGAGTTTATCACCTAATATACCACTCATGGAAGCAGACTAAATGTATAGCAAAAGATGAATGGAATCAAACTAAAACAGTAAATGAAAATACCAACAAACTAGCTAACTATTCATAAGAAAAATTAGCTAAATTACATGAAAGGAAAGAATGATTACACAAGAGAGGGTGAGGCACATGGATTGTGATCTAACCTAAAAGCCTAGCTCTCTAGAACACAATCAGTAAGGAAAATTCTAAATACTATTTTCATTTCAAGAAGATAGTCTCATTACATCCATGAAAGTCTTGAAAAACTGATTACAATAACAAAGAGCCTAATGGCTTCCTCCAAAATCCAAATCCTAATGAGCTCTTTCTTGGCTCTATTTAACCTAAAGTGTAGCTACCAATAGCTCCCTAAAAAATAGGAGATGAGTCCACTTGACTCCAAGTGAAGTATGGCCCTGAGTGCACTTGGTCTTGAGTTTGCTTGGCTGCCTTTGATTTCGAGTTCTTCGAGGGAATATCAAGGATCCCTTGGCTGCCTTTGGGAGTTAAGGAGGGTGGACAACCCCCTAGAATCTCTCCTTGTTTTCTACTTTGAGTCTTTATGACAAAATCTTCACTAAGATGCCATATCTTCATGATTTTCTGCATTTAATATTATTTTAGGTACTCGAAGTATGTTAGCCTCAATCACCACCCACACTAGCATCATAAGACCATAATATAATTAAAAAAATGCAAGAAAGAGATTTAATAAGGAAAAAAGGTGACCATTAACCCCTCTAAATGTACCTAATGATAGATCTCATCATCACCCCTCTACTAAATGGTTGCTCATCCTCTAAGAAACTAATCCTCCTTCTGCATTTCCTTCAAAGACTTGATGGTCCCTCTGAATTCAAAAGGAAGAAGTGTTGGAGTCCCCTCAGGAGGGTAAAACCCATAGTTATTTTCTACTTCTTCCCATTATTTGTTTTTTCATCTTGGCCCTTCCCATCGCTCAACCCTATTAGCATGGGTGGACTGATCTTTAGACTAAGCCATTGAATCTTTGGCCTACATGGCCCTCTTATACAGTGGTGCCCTTTCCAAGGCATCTCTTAATATTTATGGGGTATGGTACTCCATGTTTCTAAGGCTGTGAGGGAGTTTTTTCCATCTCCTCTGGATAGCCATAATGCATTCATCTCCTGATAGCCTAGAATAATCATCAAAGTGGGTTATTTCTTGAGCTTGTGTATGGAGGTACCTTTCAACTAGTTTAGGATCACTTTAAATCTTCATATGGTTATTGATGACTCCTATAGGATTGAAAAGCTTTTCCCTAATGTGCAATGGTTCTCTATTTTCTATTCTCATAACCCTCCTCATCTCTTGTGGTCTTGTCTCCTCATTCACCATCCATGATGATAAAGCCATTAATTGCATATCATCCATTCAAGGATTGGGGTCCCAAATATTTAAATATGTTAGCACAAGGTTATTCATATAAAACTCTGCCATCTTTGCCTTGTCAACCATGCTAACTTGATTGCATAAATCAATGAATTGTCTAAAATTTTGGAAAGGTAGGGATCCATTAGAGGCTAAAGATTTGATTTGAAAGAGGAGCCACTGCTCCTTAAGGTAAATTTCACATGAATTTGAAGGATAGATTTGTTGAATGGCCTCCACACACAAATCTACCATGGTGGTCACTTGTTTACCTTTTTGTTGAAGCTTCTCTTGTAGTGATACATTCTCTGCCTTTGATTTTTTAAGTTGTTCCTTCAAAACTGATTCTTTGAGCCTCGCATCAAATAAATATTTTCCAAATTTAGCTACTTTTCCCTCCCTTATCCCTATATAATACACTCCTTTAGATCTGGCAAGCTTCATCCAATGATGAGTGTGTGCCCTCTCTTCCTCCAACTTGTTTTCTTCCTCTTTTTGTGGTGATTCTTCATTGGAGATAGGGATCTTGGTGGGAATTTGTGGCTTTCACTATCTCACCCTTTGACTTTTCCTTATTCTGAAGTAAAAAGGTGTCTGCCTCTTCTTTTTTTTACCAGGTGTGCTCAAATAAGTTAGAGTGGTAGCTACCTCTTGGTCTGTGATGTTAGGTGACATGCTTGTGTCTTGAGGGGAGGTTTCATGGCCTAATATAGGGTCCATATCTCATTTTTCCTCAGTCTTTTCTTCCTCCATTCCTTCAACTTCTTCTTGTTCTCTTTCTGTTGTCTCTATTTTATCTGCTTCAGTTTCTATCTCCTCCTTTTCATCTTTGTTTTCTGCCTCTTATTCCTCTTCTTCTTCTTCCTCTTTGTTTTCTACATCTTCTTCCTCTTCTTCTTCCTCCTCTTCTACTTCTTCTTCTCTAGGGCTAGAAGCAGAGGTTTTCCCTGTTTGGGTAGCTATAATGGCTTCCCTATCCATGTCTATAAAATAGGATCAGGACAGAGTTAGGTTTAGCCTTCTCAAAGCCTCATCTATAATTAATTTTATCAGGCCATGATGGGCCAAATGCTAATACTTCCTATGTCTCACTTTATGGTTCATATCAGTGATGGAGTTTAAGAGGAAGTGAGGGACACTTAGTCTTTGTTAAAGTGGAAGCTCTCCTTGGAACCTAAGTTCATTTAACAAATTGAAGTGATACCCATAAACCACACTCAATATTCCCTCACAAGAAATGAATTTCATGAATCATGTGGAAGGAAACTTCATCCGAGGGGTATGGAAGGCTCTCCCTTATCACACCATTTTTATCTTCAATATACCTTTCTACAAGTAAGAAGAAATTATTTTTGGCTGTAGTGCTAGGCATTCTTCTTTTGACCCATTTGACTCCCAATGGCAAGGTGGTAACTATGCTTATCATTTCAGAAGATAAAGTGATGGCTAGTCCTCTAATCACAATGGTGGCTCTTTCTTCTGAATGTGACTGTAGGGCTACTGCAAATTATTTATCTATATCATTATCATAACCTTTCAGTAGCTCGAAGAACCCTAGCCATTAGTGATTTCGGAAGATTTCGATAACCTGAGGGTGCTGCCTAATTCTTTTAATGTTTGTAGTCTCCCTTCTTTTGAATTCCCCTCCCATTTTAATGATGTGAGGTGAAGGTGGTGAGAGGCTTTTAGAGGTAAGTCTTGGAGATGGAGGGCTTGAAGCAAAACACACAAAAAAAGGTTATCCTTTAACTATCACCTATACTTTTGTTGATTGTGAATTACATGGATGAATTTCAGTGCTAGAGGATGATAGTCCACTTACCTTAGTCCTTTTCTATTTTGGTTTCATATATGGGGGCTTTGGGAAGCTAATCCACCCACACGAAACTATGTGCTTCCATCTAAGACTCTACTGGTGTACTGTTGAAGTTTCTTGTAGCAAAACGATGTTTCCTATAGCGCAATGGTGCATGCAAACCTGAACTTTGGTATTACTCCACTGATGGCCCCCACTGCTCTCCTGCACTTTTTTCTCTTCGAATTGCTCAACGTAATGGTGGAAATGAGACAAATATTACCTTTATTCGACTTTTTAACCAAATTTGGAGCATTGCGGTGACTCCTAACTCGAGTTTCCTCTTAGAGACCGTTGGCCCCCACTTCATTTAATCGTCACTGACCTCGTGATCACTTCCCTTCTTACTCATCCACCCTCACTTGACTCGATTTTACATGCCCAGAAGGCATGCACTTTTAATTTTCCCTCAGTTTCACTTTACAAAGGTGGCCAAGTTAACTGGCCACCGTTTTGCCTTTTAAAGTTCTAAATCTCGACATTTAACTACTTTTTCCATTATGGATGCATAACGAGGGGTGAGAGGCCATACCTGAGCTTACCTGGTGTTGGCGAAGTGATGCAGGAGCTGGTGCAAGGATATGGATCTGGTGGTGGTAGTTGGAGTCTTCTATTTTTTGTGTCTTCATATATCATTTTGTTTTATGAGTGAGCAACTTTTCCTGAGTGCGCTGCTTATTTTTCTGAGTGGGCTACTTACCCTTTTTTTTTTCTTTATTTTGCAGGTGCTGCATGGAGAGCTTCAGATTTCATGGCTGGTGTGCTTGTCCCTTTGGATTCTACTAGTGGTCCCCTAGAGTCATTTTCATCAGATCTTCTTCATCTTTTGGCCTTGTTGTGACACACACAGATTTGCTACAAGAAACTCTCTGATACATGTAGTAGTTTGTTCCTCACCTCTTCTTTCTTCATTTGGTTTAGGAATGGAGGGATATGGGTTATGGATGCTATGTAGGAGTTCATGGGATGAATGGAGTGGAGGGTAGGCAAGAAAAATGATTCTTATGCCAAATTTTCAATGATTTAGCTACTCAAGTTGCAATATAGGGTTTACATAGGGAAACCTTGCGCATGGAGTGAAATAGGGTGTTTGGATTTGTAGGCATAGGAAAAACATATATTATCATGCCCAAAATAAAGTTTAGAAACCCTTTAGACAAGCTTTTTCTTCATAAATGAGTTTCTTGTAGCATTTATAGGAGTTTCCTGTAGTGCTACAGGAATCCTGTAGCTTCCTGTTTTTCCTGTACCAATTCCATATTAGGGGAAAAAATGAGCTTGTTGCCTATATGGTGGGTGAAATGGATGAAGGGATGGATGATGGAGTGGCTTATAGAGTGTGCAAGCAGATAATAATAAATAATGAAGATAAATCGCTCCTCTGGTTCATAAAAACCATCTTCAATTGTGAACCTACAAAACAGAAAAACACATACATGCTAGGTATTTTATTCTTTTTATTTTTTTTTCCTTGAAGGCAAGTGGGATGCTTGCATAGATTTTTTCAACCCAGAGGCCTACCTTGGGCACCCCCAAAGAGGTTTTCACCCAACGATATTTTATTCTCTGTTTTATTCTCTCTCTTTTTTTTCCTTTTTTTCTTTTTTTAACTCTAACACTGCCTCATGGAGGTTTTCAACCCTAGAGTTTCCTAGGGTACCTCAAAGAGGTTTTTACCCATGCCCCTTTATTATTTTTTTATTTTATATATATATAGGATTCATTGGAAACTATGGAGTTTCCCATGGCATGCACCTCCCTACTTATGGAATTTAAAAATTCCGCCCTTGCCAGGGACTTCTTGTAAACCTTGAGTCTGTAACCATTGACAAGTAGGGGAATCCATTTCTTATCTATAGTTCTGATATGAACTGCCCCATTATCATAGCATTTGTCCACTTTGTAGGGTCCCAACCATCTTGTCATAATTTTTCCTTTGAAGTCCGTAAACCTTGATTCATATAACAGCGCCCAATCTCTTTCTTGAAAGGTATTTTCCTTAATGTTCTTGTCATGTCAGAGCTTCCTTTGCAGCTGAATGACCTCTGTGTGGAGGATTTATTGCATCCTGAAATCATCCAATCCATTTGATTGTAGCAGTATTTCATTTTGAGCATTTGAGATGTCTAAGTCTAGCTCAGATTCCATCCTAAATGTGTTGAATTCAAACTCAACTAAAAGTAGATATTTCTTGCCATAAACTAGGTCATAAGGTGTGAATCTTGTTGTTGTTTTCCAAGTAGTGTTGTAGGCCCAAGTAGCTTCTACCAATCTGTTCACCCATTCTTTTATGTTGCTACTCACAACCTTGGTAAGGATACTCTCTAAGGCTCTGTTAGTTACTTCCACTTGGCCATTCACCTGAGAGTGGTAGGTAGTAGAAGTATTATGCTTAATCTTGTGCCTCCTCAAAAGATTCACAATGAGATGAGAAGTGAATTGTGCCCCCTGGTCAGTGACTACTTCTCTGGGGTACCCAAACTTGTTAAACAAATTCTCTCATTTTGCTACTTTATCCTTGGTTTCTACCTTCATAGTCTTTGTTTTAGCCCACTTTTTCAGGTAGTCAGTGCAAACTATGATATACTTTTTATGTCCAGATGGTGGGTCAATAGGTCCAATGAAGTCCATGCCCCATTTATCAAATGTCTCAAGGGCCACTTGAGGGTGCAAAGGAATCTCATCATTTTATGTAGGATTCCCCATCCTTTGGCATTGGTCGCAACTACTAGTGTATCTTCTGGAATCCTGGTGAAGGGTATGTCAATAGTATCTTGCCTGCAAAACTTTGAAAGTAGTCCTTTTTGCAGAAAAGTGGCCTCCACATGGGCTAATGTGACATGCAGAGAGGATATCAAAAACTTCTTCCCCTCTCACACATCTTCTAAGGATTTGGTTAGGGCCTAGCTTGAAAATATTTCCACCAATCCATGTGAAAGGGGCGTTTTTTCTGATGATCTTTCTTCTCTCCATGAATGAGAGATTAGGAGGGAACTTTCCAACAATAAATTAGTTATATATGTCAGAAAACCATGTTGAGAGTGTTGATATAGTGAAGATACATTCATCTGGCAGCTTGTCTTCCACCATTCCTTCTTCACCTGCAGATAGAGCTAACATGGATAAAAATTCTGCAACAACATTCTCCTTTCCAGATTTATCAACAATAGTTAGGTCAAACTGTTGTAAAAGTAACAACCATATAATTATCCTAGCATTAACATATTTTTTGTTCATTAAATATTTGATGGTTGCATGGTCAATGTGAACAAAGGTCTGATACCCAATCACATAATTTCTAAATTTGTTTAAAGCATGGACAATGGCTAGCATCTCCTTCTCTGTGACAATATAATTTAGCTCGACCTTAAACAAGTTTTTACTGATGAAATATATTGCATAAGGTAATTTTTCTTCTAACTTTCCTAATGCTGACCCTACAACTTTTTCAAATGAATTTGTGTGGATGGTGAAAGGAAGGGTCCAATTTGGACCTTGGAGAATGGGGGCAGTAGTCAATTTTCCCTTAATGAGCTCAAAAGCCTCTTGACAAGGACCTGACCAAATAAACTTAGAATATTTAGCCAATAAACCAAATAGTGGCAAAGCCATATTACTAAAATCTTTGATGAATCTTCTATAATAACCATCTAACCCTAAGAAACTCCTAACATATCTCTGCTTTTTAGGAGCAGGTATCCTTTTGATAATAGTGATTTTTCTCAGGTCCACCTATAGTCCTGCTTCGAAGATTGAGTGTCCTAATAAAACTCCTACTCTCTTCAGGAATTCACACTTTTCTAGGCTCAGGGAGAGATCCATCTCAATGCACCTTCTCAGTACTTTACCCAAATTGGAGAGAGCTTCCTAGAAGTCATACCCATATCGTGTGAAATCATCCATGTAGATTTCAACAGCGAAATGGACTATCTCAGAGAAAATGCTCACGATAGCTCTTTGGAAGATAGCTAGGGCATTGCACAACCCAAAGGGTAGGAATCTATAAGAGAAGGTAGCCCAAGAACAGGTGAAATTAGTCTTATCCAGGTCCTCAAGGCTAATTCAAATCTAATTGTACCCGTTGAACCCATCTAAGAAGGAAAATAACTTCTTCCCTGCAAGGCCATCTAGGAATTGGTCTATAAAGGGAAAATGGAAATGGCCCTTCGTTGTGGCTTTGTTAAGATCCCGATAATCAACACAGATTCTCCATTTTCCATTCTTTGTTGGGATTGGTACAAGAGGAGATACCCACTCGCTGTCTTATATAGGATAAACAAAACCTGCATCCAACAATTTTTGCAGCTCTTCCTTAACTATGTCCTTCAGAGTTGGGTTCATCCTTATTTTGGGTTGTCGCATAGGCTTGCATCCTTATTTGATTTAAATATGATGTCCACATACTGAGGATGCGCCCCTTTCATGTCCTTGTAATCCCAAGCAAATGCATCTAGGTTTCCTTTTAAAAGTTGGCATAACTGTTTTTCTTCTTCATCCAAAAGGTTTGAATTTATTTTCAGATATCTATATGGGAAAAACTAAACATCCTTGGTGGTTTCATAGGTAGACTCGACTGAGTGCACTTCCATCCAAGGTTGGCTTTCAGATTCTTTGACTAGGTTTTTAAGAGGACTGTTAGTGGAGGACTGATTTTGAATGGCATAGTCGATAAGTTCATCTTCATCAAGTTGTCCCCATCTAAGAACAACATCTATGGTACAAATAGGGGTAGTGTTATGAACCTCATCTTCTTCATCCTCCAAACATATAGGTAGATCATGATCAATGGAAGGCTAAGCTAGAGGATATAATACCAACTATTTAGATAAGGGCCCATTTTTAATAGTCATGTTTCCAGCCTGACATCTAATATAAGCATCTGCAGTGGCTAACCAAGGTCTCCCTAAGATGAGAGGATATCCTTTGAATTTTTTTATGGTTGCAGAACTAGGAAATCAGTAGTATACTCCCAAGACTCAATTGTAACCATAACGTCCTCAACAATTCCTTCCGGAGTTACTGTGGACCGATTTGCAATTTGTAGAACTGTTGTCGTTTTCCTCAACGTCCCTTGGAGATTAAGTTTCAACATAGTTTAGTTAGTCATGACATTGATGGAAACCCCTAGATCAATCAGAGTATTGGGGACTATGACACCATCTATGTGCACATATATAACTACACTGCTAGGGTCCAAGTACTTTGGAAAGATCACCCTCCCCAACATTAAGTCGGACAGTTGTCCTGCCACATTGATGGTCAGGGTATCTTTCTTCTTTCTCCTAGGTTTCTTGAAGCACTTTTCCTTGATGATCCTATTGTAAATAGGGACATCCTTAATGGCCTAGAGAAGTGGTATCTTTACACACAAAATTTTCAACTCTCCTAGAAGTTCAATATCCTCTAGGGTGTGATAACAAGGATGGATCGAGCGCTCAGGAAAGTGAGGTTGTTGGATCTGAGTGTTACCTTCTTCCTTTTGCTCTTCAATCTCTTTAGGTGGATATGGAGGGTGGTTTTTTGGGAGTACTCTTCCCGACCTAAGATTAATCTCCTATATCTCCACAACATAAGTTGGATAGGATGTTTCTCCACTATAAACATGTTGTGCCTGTCGATTGTTCAGGTTCAGATTTGGTTGTGAAGGCATTTGAGGCAGATTGGGTGGAGCAACATGAGTAAGTTGAGGTTGAGGTGGGGGTGGAGGCATTAGAGTAGGTGGTTTATTGTGTTGAGGCCTCCACCCTTGGGATGGATTGTTCCACTAATGTTGTTGTGGAACATACTATTGAAATGTTTCATTCACAGGCTGAGGGTGATA
Source organism: Pinus albicaulis (assembly GCA_034641835.2). Taxonomy (NCBI): domain Eukaryota; kingdom Viridiplantae; phylum Streptophyta; class Pinopsida; order Pinales; family Pinaceae; genus Pinus; species Pinus albicaulis. Next base: position 770,398,887 of record CM076580.1, on the reverse strand, counting down.
TGGAGAATTGTAAGGCCATGTAGGAGGTGTATGCTAGGATGGAGGAGTGGGGGCGTACCAAGGTTGCATGGGTGCACTATTATTATTGTGATAGTAAGAGTAAGGTGCACCTAATTACATTCCCTGTTGATATGGCCTAGGGCCTTGAGGCCTTCTATGGTTGATGAAACAAAGTTGCTCTGGCCCTACTTCCCCACCTCAATATACAAGTTTAAGTCCACGTATGGAGGGACACTTGTCTGTGTCATGATTCTCTTCACAGACTAAGCAAACCTTTATGAAACTTAGTGGAAATTCATTTCTTGGGTGCTTTTTGGTAGATCTAGGGAAAATATAGTCAAGGCTCTTTTTTCTTCCTCTTGCTTCCTTTGTTGGAATCACGATTGTCGTTAGAAAAAAACCCATAGGCATTAGTCTCCGCTACAATCAATATATTTAGGATCCACGAGAGGTGGTTAGTCCATGTCGCAAAACACACGGGGAGCGTTAAACCCAATGTCCAACAATCTCCCCCCCAATGTGAGCCGAGTGAGTTTCGAACTCGAGACCTGTCGCTCTGATACCACTTGTTGGAATCACGATTGGTGTTATACCAAAACCCACAACCATTAGTCTCCGCTACAATCGTCGGAGTTATGATCCACAAGAGGCAGTTAGTCCATGTTGCGAAACACATGGGGAGCATTGAACCCAATGTTCAACATCCTTTTGACCTGCATTTTCTCCATTTGCAAAGCAAAGGTGTGCAGCATGTCACTCTTGAACTCCTCCAGCATGTTTCCAATATCATGTTTGATGGAGGTGGAAGAGGAAGGGGTATTGGATGTGCTTTGTCCAACTTTTCCTTTCTTCCTAATTTCCTTAGAATGCTTCTGGAAGATAGTCTTGATTGTTTCATAAGGCAGTTGGTAGATATCTCCTCCTAATAACATATTTAAGTTTTTTATCACCTCCTCTATGATCCCTCGGAGAAGTAAAAGTTTAAGTGATCCAGGATCAAGAGTATAGTTGGATTTCTTATATTTTAATTGAAACCTCTCTTCATAGTCTTCCAGGGATTCATCAGGCCCTAGAGTCATCCTAAATATCTCATCCTTAGTTTCATTAGACCTACAATAGTATCTGTATTTGCTGTTGAAGGCCTCTTGCATCTGTTCTAAGGTAGTGATGTTGTTCCCAGGTAGACCCATGAACCAGTGCAAGGTTGCATCCTTAAGGGTGGATGGGAAGAGCTTCAATTTCTGATCATCTAAGGCATAGTCATAGGTCCTACAGAAAACAGCAAATTCAAACATGAATGTGTTAGGGTCTTCTAAGTTAAGTCCATGAAAGTGTGGAAGAGCTAAGGGGTTGATGTTTTTAAGCTTAGTCTCCTCATCTGCCTCTCTAATGGGAAAGGCTTTCTGGGTTTCAGTGTCAGCCATGGTTGAGATAGGTGAAGCAGGTCCCTCAGTTGAAACAATATCTTCTTCTTCCCCAATAGGTTCTTCAAAATTTTCAGAAGGCTCTCCTATGGTATGTTGAATATCACAGCCACTAAAGAAGAGTGAAAGGTGGCTATGTGGTGATGTGGGGGTTTTAAGTAAAAAAATTACCTAAGTATCCCTACTCCTATGAGGCATGAAAATCATGTTTTTTGTATTTTTTCAATATTTTTGAAACAACATGAAAAAGGAAAGAAGAAAAGAATGCTAAAACAAAATCAAAGAATCTACTAGAAACCTCGCCAGAAACGGTGCCAAAAGGTGGTGAGACCTGGTATTGCACCAAGAATGTTGCAACTCCCAGAGGATACCCTAATTTACTTTATCAACCTGGGGATCTTACAAAACTTGGAGGTGACAGTGCTATATACACAAGAGATGCATTCTACTCATGTCAACCTCTTCTAAGCTCTACGAAAGGGCACTACTTCTAGGGTTTCTAGGTGAAGTCTGTCACACTTCTAGAATTAGGCCTAGGGATACCAATGATTCAAATCCATCGCACTATCAGCAAGTACAAAATTATGCCATATTAACCAAGTACATTTAACTATTCCACAATGAAGGAAATCTAATTATTAGATTATGATAAGATTTGTAAAGCAACCTAGGTACCTTGCATGAAGTAAATTGTTGAATTGAAATGACAGAAAGGAAACTAATATAATCACACTTAGCTGGGCTAAATGGCTAAAAACATGTAAATGCAAAAGTGTCCTCAGACACATAACTTTATTTCTCATGCAAAAATATTACATAGAAAATTACAGGAGTTTACACATGTAAACTCACACTCTCACATTCTCTCATTACACACTACAGTGAAAATAGGAAACTAACCTATTTATAAGCTCTATGTTCTAACTTAATCTAGTTATGGATCACTTGGAAAATAAAAAAGTGTCCATTTACAATAAATGAGCTTCTAACCACTCTACTAACTTCACTCCTAACTTAGAGCCTAGGAAACGACTCTTTTCTAGAGTCCTAATTTTTATTAACAAATTTCTAATTCTAAATATCTCACAAATATATTAAATATTATAGAATAATAATTATTAATTTAATATCTTAAATTAATAATTATTTTATTCAAATACTATAACCTATGATAAAAATTATTTTTGGATCATCTAACATTCCCCCCTATGATCCAAAGATACATTACAACAGATACCAAGTTCATCCATGAACTTAGTAAACTTTATTCTACCAAGAGGTTTTGTGAAAATGTCGGAGGTCTGATCTTCTGAAGGGCAAAACACTGGCTTGATAACGTCCTTTGCAATGAGAGATCTAATATGATGATACTTGGTGTCCACATGCTTTGTCTTTGAATGGAAAACTGGATTCTTGGCAAGCTTTATTGCTGATTGATTATCGATGAACAATGAAGTAGCTTCTGCTAGAGGAATCCCCAAGTCCTGTAAAACTCGACGTAACCAAACAATCTCACATGTTGCTTCCCATGCTGAAATATACTCTGCTTCTGCTGAAGAAGTGGCCACTGTACTTTGCTTCTTGCAACTCCAGGAAACTGCAGCTGACCCCATGTTCATTAAGTAACCTGAGGTTGATGCCCTGTCATCAATACTGCCAGCAAAGTCGGCATCTGAAAATCCACCAAGTACAAAATTTTTAGTCTTTTTGTAAAGAAGACCAAAATCTTTTGTTCCTTGGATATATCGAAGAACTCTTTTGGATGCATTCCAGTGGCTGTCAAGTGGTTCCTGCATAAAACGTGAAAGAATACTGACTGCATAAGATAGATCAGGACGAGTGGTTGTCAAATAAATCAAGCTGCCAATCAACTGTCTGTAAGTCGTGCTGTCCACTTTTTCCCCCCCTTCAAATTTTGAAATTTTTAAGTTTTGTTCCATAGGGGTAAGGACAGGCTTACAATCCTGCATTCCAAATCGCTGAAGAATTTTTGCTGCATATTTACTCTGGGAAATGAAGATCTGATGTGGACATTGGAATACTTCAACTCCAAGATAGTAGTGAAGTAGTCCCAAATCTGTCATCTTAAAACCTGCATGTAACTCCTTTTTCACCTGTTCAATGTGATCATCATTGTTGCCTGTGATGATCAAATCATCGACATACATAATGAGAATGACCAGATATTTTCCCTGTTGGCGCACATACAAAGTATCATCAGATTCACTGCGATGAAAACCAACTTTGCGAAGGTATTTATCCATTTTGGCATACCAAGCGCGGGGAGCTTGTTTTAATCCATATAAAGCCTTGATTAATTTGTAGACTTTATGTTCTTTCCCTTCAACTTCAAACCCTGGTGGTTGTGTCATATATACATCTTCCTGTAAGTCCCCGTTGATAAAAGCGCTTTTGACATCCATTTGATGAACTTTCCACCCTTTCTGAGCTGCTAAGGCAAGTGTGAGGCGGATGGTGTTCCATTTAGCTGTGGGAGCAAAGGTCTCCTCGTAATCGATCCCTTCCTGTTGCGCAAAAACTTTAGCAACAAGGCGTGCTTTATACTTGTCAATATCACCATTTTGCTTGTACTTAATTCGATAAACCCATTTGCATCCAATAGGTTTAACATGCTGAGGACAATCAACAAGTTGCCAAGTGTTGTTGTCTTGAACTGCCTGATATTCATCAACCATTTCTTGTTTCCATGCTTTATGTTTTACTACCTCTTGAAAAGAAGAAAGTTCGGTAAAATCATTTTCTATCAAAGAAAAATTGCCTTCATTTTGTTTTGATGCCCTTGTTCCTATTTTGTTTTGTTCATTAGGCCTTACATCTTTCAATAGTTGAACTGCCCATTTTGGAAGTTGTTGCTCACTTGTTTGAGGTGTTGAGAAGTCCCCATCATTTTAAAGGGGATTAATGTAAACTGATGTTCGTCGTTCAGGTGGTGAATTTGGAGAATCACTGTCAGAAGAACTGCTGCTGCTTGGAGACGCTGATGAACTGCTAGAAGACCCAGATGATTTTGTTGAAGTAGATGGACTGGATTACTCATCTTCAGAGGAAGGAAAATCAAGTTCATACCAATTAGGTGAAGTTGGTTGAATTTGCATATTTTCTTTCCTTTTACTACCCTTAGTTTCTAACTTGTGAAGAATATTTTCGATTTATTCAGCACTCTTACTCTCTATTTCATCAAAAATGACATCCCTACTCACAATAAATTTTCCATTGGTCAAAATACGATACCCTTTCTTTTCATCTGAATAGCCAATCATAGTGCATTTCAAACTTCTTGAATCAATCTTAGTTCTCTTTTCTTTGGGAACTAAGGCATAACAGATGGATCCAAAAACTCGAAGATGTTTAACTTTAGGTTTGAAACCAAACCAAGCTTCATAAGGGGTGATTCCTTCTAATGAAGCAGTTGGAGATCTGTTTCTTAGATAGACAACTGTATGGATTGCTTCTGCCCAATATGTTGGACTTAACCCTTTGAAAGTTAACATGGATGTCGTCATGCCTAACAATGTGTGATTCATCCTTTCTACGACTCCATTTTGCTGTGGAGTGTAAACATTTGTAAGATGCCTTCTGATGCCATTTTCACTGCAATAAGTTTTGAATTCATTTGAATTGAATTCTCCCCCATTATTTGTCCTGAGAGTACCTATCTTTTCTTTGACCTCATTTTCAACAAGTCGTTGAAAAATTTTAAATTTCTCAAATGCTTCTGACTTGTTTTTCAAGAAGTAAACCCAAGTCATTCTATTGAAATCATCAATAAATAGCAATAAATATTTGCAACCACCTAATGAAGTTTGTAGTGGACCACACACATCACTTTGAACTAGTTGCAGTAGCCTATTTGTGCGCCATGTACTTGTTGGAAAACTTTCTCGACTCTGTTTGCCATAAATGCAGGCTTCACATTTTGCATTTTCCTTATTGAAAGTTGGAAGTCCTTTAACCATCCCTTGTTTCTGCAATTGAGAAATACTATCAAAATTCAAATGTCCATATCTTACATGCCATAATCTTATAGGTTAAATTCCTGTAGTAACTGCCCCTGCAAAATCAGAATGCCTTGGAATAACTGTCCCTTTCATCCTTAACAGTTTTCCGTCTTCATATCCTATCATCACTGTTTGGAAGTTTTTTTTGACTGAATTAATCTTAACTAAGCCATCTTCCATAATTATTTGATGTCCGGCCTGTCAAATCATGACCAAAGACAACAAATTTTTCTTAAAGGTGGGTACATACCACACATTGGAAATCAATTTTTCTCCAATGTCGGGGAGAAAAAATTTGACTGCACCTTTTTCATAAGGCGTATGTTTTTTATCATCTACTAGAAAGATGGAATTAAGATGGCACTCTTGAAAATTCCAAAATAAATCTCGTCTACAGGTCATGTGTTGAGTCGCTCTTGAATCCAAAATCCAAGCATCTTCATAATCACTCTTAATATAGGAGGAAAGTTGGATAGTTGGTGAAGAAGTGAAGACATATTCTGAGTCATTATCATCTTGATCTTGATAATTTGCAAACTGTACTGAAGGCTGTTGAAACTTAGAAATTTTATTGATAGATGTGCGACAATCTGAAGCATAGTGACCAACTCTGTTACATTGCCTGCAAACAATTTGACTCAAATCGGTGCCTCTTCCTTGAGACTGTCCTCTGCCTTGAGACTATCCTCGACCTCTGCTTTGTCCTCTGTTTTGAGATTTTCCTCTCCCTAGATTCTATCTTGTGCCTTTGTTTTCATTGTTACCTCTACCTTGATAATTGTTTCTGCCTAAATGGGAGCCTCTGTTGGAGTTGTTTCCTCTGTGTTGACTGTGACCATGACCTTGCGCTACTTGATTTTGATTAAAATTACCTTTGCCTCTATTTTTGGAATTGTCAGCTGAGGAGTTGCTAGTACTGGCTTCTGTGAGAAAAACATCTTCACCAACTTTCTTTTTCTTCCCAAAAGTTTTATCATGTTGAGTCAACATTTCGCAGAGCTCATCAAACTTTAGCTTTTCTAACTTTCCAGTTAGCTGTAGAGTTTCCAAAAAATGTGTGTAGGAAGAAGGAAGCCCAACAATTAAAATTGTGACCATAAAACTATCATCAACTGCTTGAAAACCAACATTAACAATTTCCTGCTTAATATTCTTAAGTCTGGAGATGTATTCAAGAATATCTCCTTCTTCAATCAATTTTTGATGCAACAATTTTAATTGTAGGTCAACTCTTTTTGATTGAGGCTGAGAATCAAACAACTCTTTAAAAGTTCTCAAAGCAGACCCTGCATCTTTAGCATTTTCGATATGGACATACATTTCATCATTGACAGACGATTTAATGAGAGCTAATGCTTTGGAATTTTTAACTTCCCATTTTGCTAATGCAGCTACATATGTAGGTTTATTTGGCTTTGGCTTTACATATCCATCACAAATATCATGCCATAGTTCATTATAAACAAGAGTGCTTTCGATGAGGCGTTTCCATGTTTTGTAAGATTTTGAGCCTTCAAGTTTGTCGGAATCAGAAAAGAAATTAATCAACTTAGACATTGTAGTGTTAAGACTTCACACCACGAATCAAGCTCCAAAAAATATCAAGATGCGCAACACAACAGCAACACACGACGAAAAAAAAAACGGACTATCGGGGCTTGGCCTTGAACCTCGAATACTCGTCGAAACAGGAGAAATTTGACTGAGCTTTGCACTTGGATGTAGTCAATTTCTCAAATATTTACAAGGAAACTTTCAAAATTTGACTTTTACAATAGTGCTCTTGCACAATCTGGTAAAAAAAAATTACCCCCCCCCCCTCCCCCCTCAAATTAAAATTACTTTGAGTCACACTTATCTCTCCATAAACAAATTAGAAAGCACAAATCTCCTTATTACTCCAAAAAATTACAACACCCTTATTACTCCAATTACAAAAAAAATTGCAATGTTCTTCAAGTAAAAATAAATATTATACTTATTTCTCCAATGACAAAAAAACTCCAATGTAAAGATATGTTGACAGGTTTGCCCCCTCAAAACATGATAAAATACAAAACAGTTTGGAGGAATTCAACGCAATTAACAATTGCATCTTTATTTTCATGGAAAAATGCAATCAAATGCTACTTCAATTGATTGAATCGAGCGTTGGACAACTCATCTGCTTCAATTGAACCCGACACCATATGAACTCAGTTCTGGAAACAAACTTGTTAGATGCTGAAGGACAGCTCAAATGACATTGAAAAGTGACTTTCACAATTCCACAAAACGTGGTTGTCTCAATCTGGATATCAGTGAGATAAAAACCTTTGAACCTCGATCAATTCCAGGACATTTAGAAATTCAAATGATGCCTGCTGGAAGGAGTCCCGTGCCGAATCAAGCAAAAACCTTGGCTCCTTCTGTCCCAAAACTCATCAGAAAAACATCCAAACGCTGGATGGCCGACTCGAACCCGCGACAATGACATCCCCTATCCATCTCACCACAAGATTGCAGGCTCCGATCGCTGTCAAGTTTGATTCAACGCTTTCAACGCTGCTCTACCAATACAACACTGTCAAACACTCTGCAGAAACCTTCAGAAAAATGTAGAACGCTGGCTGGCTTTTCAAATCGTAGAACAACACTTGACAGCTAAACATGCAGAACGTTGGCTGGCTTTTTAACGCAGCTAAATGCAGAACAAGGCAGCTAAACATGAAAATGCAAAATCGATGGATTAAAATGCAGAATCAATGGACTACAATGGAGAATCAATGGATTACAATGGCTCTTTCACAGAATCGATGTAAATGCAGAATTGACCCCATTCCAGACTCCAATATGTAAATCAATGCTAGAATCAACTTCAATATGTAAATCGATGCCAGAATCGACTCTTTCAACAGCGCTTTCATGTAAATGCCAGAATTATATAGCGCTTTCCCTTTTTTTATTTATTGCAACAAAATTCTTACAAACTAATTTGCCTCAACAATTTGAAATAGGAAATTCACACATATTTGCATTTTCTCTTTAAAAAAATGATTTTAGAATTTACAGCTCTAAAATCAAATAATCAATTTTTTTTTCAAAAAAAACCTGACAAACTTCATACCAATATTTTGTTGATCGATTCAACGGAGTTGAGTTTTCCATGACTTGGTAGAGCTGGAATCCCCTCCTCACAGCATTACCGTGGCTCTGATACCACATGTAAATGCAGAAGTGTCCTCAGACACATAATTTTATTGATCATGCAAAAATATTATATAGCAAATTACAGGAGTTTACACATGTAAACTCACACTCTCGCATTCTCTCATTACACACTACAATGAAAATAGGAAACTAACCTATTTATAAGCTCTATGTTCTAACTTAATCTAGTTATGGATCACTTGGAAAATAAACAAGTGTCCATTTACAATAAATGAGCTTCTAACCACTCTACTAACTTCACTCCTAACTTAGAGCCTAGGAAATGACTCTTTTCTAGAGTCCTAATTTTTAATAACAAATTTCTATTTCTAAATATCTCAAAGATTTATTAAATATTCTAGAATAATAATTATTAATTTAATATCTTAAATTAATAATTATTTTATTCAAACACTATAACCTATGATAAAATTTATTTTGGATCATCTAACAAAACACTCTACTTACTCTATGCTCTATCTATGGAAGGCTTGAACACATGGGGGCAAGGCTCGAGGTATATGAGTGGTTCTTACAGGTTTAGAAGGTGGTCTTGGTGGTTTTTGGGCTTAAGGAGGGGCCCACAGGTGATGTTCCAAGAGCTGCTATGGGTTTCCTATAATGCTACAGGCAAGTCCTGAATTGCTACATGAAACAGGACGAGGGAAATTTGAGGCCAAAAAGAGGTAGAAAAAGGGTATGAAAGGTTGTGTGAAGGTGGATTAAGATGAATAGGAGGTGGTACACCTCTTGGCCAAGCTCAGATCCTCTTGGGAGGTCTGTCTTGCACCCCTAGGGTTTTCTCATGGTGTAGGGATGAAAAATCCAAAAACATGGTTGATGGTGATTTTGTTGAACAAAGAGCTGAAGGAAGTTGAGAGATGAAGTTGGAGGTGTTGGTGGAATTCTCCTTGGATTTGATACATGTTCCTACAACTAAATTACCTATTTGTACAATAAATATGGACAAATTCATGATAAAGACAATGGAAAATATGACTTGAATTTGTAAAAAAAAATCCGTTCTAATATTAGAAGCAGAGATCTACCACAGCATACTGAACATGTTCATGGAATTACAACAACTAATCTCATCTATTCCAAGAAATCATAAACTAAAAATCATTTTTGGTCTATGGGGAAGGTCTACCCTCCTCAATATCTATTGACAGAGGTGAGAGGGGGAGGCTTGAATCACAAATTTATGGAGTTTATCAACTAATCTACCACTCATGTAAGCAAGCTAATTCTACAGCAAATGAAAAATGGAAGAAAACTAAAATAGTAAATGAAAATACCAACAAACTAGTTAACCATGCATAAGTAAAACTAGCTAAATGACATGAAAGGAAAGAATCATTGCACAAGAGAGCTTGAGGCACATGGATTGGGCCCTAACCCACAAGCCTTGCTCTCTGTAACACAATCAGTAAGGCGAAGTATGAATACTCATTGCATTTCAAGAAGATAGTCTCATTACATCCATGAAAGTCTTGAAAAATTGATTACAATAACAAAGAGCCTAATGCCTTCCTCCAAAATCTAAATCCTAATGAGCTCTTGCTTAACTCTATTTAACCTAAAGGGTAGCTACCAACATCTCCCTAGAAAATAGGTGATGATTCCACTTGACTCCAAGTGAAGTATGGCCTTGAGTGCACTTGGTCTTGAGTCTACTTCGTTTCCTTTGATTTCGAGTTGTTGGAAGGAATATTGAGGATCCCTTGACTACCTTTGGGAGTTAAGGAGGGTGGAAAACCCCCTAGAATCTCTCCTTGTTGTCTACTCCGAGTCTTTATGACAAAATCTTCACAGAAATGCCATATCTTCGTGATTTTCCTGCATATACCCTTATGTTAGGTACTCAAAGTATGTTAGCCTCAATCACCAATTATACCAGCATCATAAGACCATAATATATTAAACAAATGAAAGAAAAGAAATTTAATAAGGCAAAAAGGTGACCATTAACCCCTCTAAATGTACCTAATGATGGAGCTCATCACGAACACTTACAGCCTAAGCCCTCAGTTTGAGCCAACAATAATATCCTCCAAGAAGATAACCATCAAAGGCTACAAGATGGAAATTTGGTGTTCAGGCACTAAAATTTTGTTAGAGAATTAAAGTCTATTTCAAACGCAAAATTCAGTAAAAAGTATTTAGAACAAGTTAAAATATATATGGCAGGTTCTATAAAAACAAAACAAGACAGTGTAAGATAAGGGTGTTCACATGAAAAATTATGGGTTGTTGTTGTTGTTGACATATAAAATCATAAGAGAACAAAGATATGATAGGGAGTTGAGTAACAGAGAGAAAAAGAGTATATCGGTAACAGAGTTGAAGATAAGATGTTGTACAAAGGTTCTATTTGAATATCAATTAAGATTTGGAGTGGTTATGAGGTTGCAATATGCATATCTAAAATCATCCTCAAATAAGTTGCAAAAATTGAATTCAATGAAGAATACATCAGGGAAGAATATATGATGAGGAATATTAATTGGATTAGATAATCAAAGGAAGATAAGTTGGTACAGAGTAGGAGAAGAAAATCTGAGAATTAACATTAGTGTGAGTGTAATATTTTGATAAAATAACCTTAGATTTGAGTTTGAAAATGGCATGAAAGATGGATTTTAATGGCTACAATAGGTTGGAGCCTATAAATAAGGGGACTGGAGTCTCATTTTAATATCTTAATGCAAACAGCCAATATTAAAGTTGACACTTCATTACTTGATACAACCATTATCCATGAGTAGCAATAGCATTTGAGAAGTTTCTTGGAAAGTAAAAATCTAGCTCCTATACACTTACTCGATGCAAAGCACGAAGAAGAGATTTCTATAAGATAATTTGTTTGCTATAAATAATCCTATCACTAGGAATCCTCCTTTTTAAGTTTCAATTAAAATATGCGATAAATTTTCCCATTGTTGTTTGATTGATGGTGGGTCAGGCCTGAACGTAATGTCTAAAAACTATAATGGAGAAATTAGAGAAGATGTTAGTGTAATGCCCCATAATAATTATAACAATAATAAATAAATAAAACAATATTAGTATATAAGTAAATAAATAATAAATAATAAAGAAAATATAATAGTAAATAATAAGTAATGAAGAAAAGGTAATAATATTCAATAAATAATAAATAATAATAAAATATACTAGTAGAAAATAAATAATAAATAATGAAGAGAATATGATAATATATATATATATATATATAAGTAAGCTATAAAAATAGTAAAAAATAGTAAATTCAACAAAAGGTAAAATGGGGTTAATGGAAAAATCATAGTTTTTTATTAGTGGGTTGGGAGGTGAAATGAGCTGCTCACATGTGGGAGGCACATGGGTGGCATGAACAATGACTGAATGTGGGCCAGGTGGAGTTTCTTGGAGGTGGTGAACTTACACTTAGCGAGACATGCAGACTTATCGGTTAACTCAACAACCGTGCTCGGGAAAACTAGTTTCTATCAGTGATGTTGCTTTGTCTCATGTGTTTCTTTGTTGTAGTGTCATCCGGTATGGTCCGGTAAGGGGCTTGATTTTTTTTCACCTTTAGGTTACCAAGTCAACTAGAAAGGGGACAATCTGGGATTTTTCTGTCATGGTTGAACTATAGGCATATGCACGATCTTTCTGCGGTGATAAGTAGTTTTTACCTAGTGTCTTAGCTACCTTTTTACTATCTTTTCCATGATGTCGGTGGCTATTCTTAAGCAGTGAAGGGTCATAGTTTTCAGGGAGCTCTATGAAAACGGAAGTGGATTTTGTGTTTTTTTCAGGAGGTTGTTACAAGGTTTCTTGCTCTAAAATAATTTTTACCAGGTGTCGGGTGGTCTGCCGGTTTTGTGGGTAAGCATCATGGGGAAGGAGAAGGACTTCGTGGATGTGAAAGTGATTGCGAAGGACATCCTATTGGTTTGGGGTTTTGAACCCATGAAGAAGAACCTGGCTAAGGTTACCCTTCCACCAAGGTCACATGCTGGAAGGGATGGGGAGGATAAGCTGAGGTAGAGTCCAATTGAGGGGTTTGTCTCATTGAAAGGGATTGGTCTGCAAACCCATACTCCCCGGGTCTCTGACAAGTCTCTGTCAGGTACTATTCATGGAACGACTAGGATGGGGGCTGAAAATGATAGTCCAGTTTATACCCTGGAGGTAAGGAAAGATTCTTCCAAGAGCTCTGTTTCCACTTCTATTTTCCATTCTGGGGTCTGGAATATATTGTCTATGGGGCCGAATTTGAAGGCAAGGTGGGCTTCAATGTTGGTTTAGGAGTCCGGGGTTTGAATGATTTTGTGGGGAAGTCTGGGGGAATGTCGTGGTTGGAAGGACACAAAAATCTCATCTCCTTTATGGGGGCAGGATCCTTCTTACTAACGGGTACTTGTGATAAAGTTAACACTGGAGTGAAGGGGTTGGGTGTTACACATCATTTTGTCACCATGGCATTTGACTGTTCATATGGGTCTATCACCATCCATATCATGTTCCCTTAGAGGTAAAAAACACTCATGTTCCTGAATCAAGTCTTGGAAATTGGAGAAAATATTTGTAAAAACCTTAAAAGATTACCTGTGCAGTTTTACATCCTTTCCTTGTGCATGCGCTGATGATCCTTCCATTAGCCGCGACAATCACCACTTTGTTTGCCACTAAAACCTGTGCACCCTCATGAAAAGAAAGTAAAAATAAAAAGTAACTTCTAGAAGCCTAGTTGGTCGAACACTCTCCCAAATGGAAACCTCTAGAATCGCACTAGTTCGAGCTTTATCTATCCACTCATGGAGCTTATCCCTTGGTCCAAGCAACTAAAATCCCTTCATGGGAGGAATTCATCCCTCTCTTAATGGATCTGAAACTACTTCAATATCCCTATATATTGAGCTCAAGTTTTAGGTTTAAGCATAGATACCTGAGATCCTAATGTGAATTGAGAGTGATATGTATAGTTTCTAAGCTGGAGAGAGTTCATGGAGTGCATAATTTCTATACAAGTGAGTTTTTGTTGACACATTGAAGATCACACCATTGTGCCCATGACTTCATGTTGGTAATTCTAGAGATGAAGGCTTATCATACTGAAGAAGAACGATTGCTCATATCCCGGGAGGAATCTGTACAACATTAAGGCATACGATTGTAATATTTCTCTTTCTAATTTATGATAATACATATGGATCTCTTTTTCTCATCGTCTTGTTTCTGAATTCATGGAAATGATGTCAATACTTAGATTCCTTGATCACTAAGTTGGATTAGTATTTTTTATTATTTATATTGCAAATGCTTTGATTATTTGTCTTGTCTATGATTGTAGGTTCTAGTCATCATTGGAGAACTACTTTGGAGCGACGGAAAAAGGGCTACATCGGACGTTTGGATTTACAGGTAGGAGCATGTCCTCTCTACTTTACTGTTCTAATGATCTTAAAATAAAAATGATCTAGAGAAAGAGATATTCAAATGGACCTTTATTTCTAGTTACTTGTTGGAGTACTAGGGAGATTGATCTTGTCCACAAGAGGGAATAATCCTAGTAACATTGGGTTGGGCTCATAGGGGGGCTTCAAAAGTTATACATTTGGGGGGGAACATGGCGGAATTTCTAGTCAGCTGGTGGCAACCAAAGAAAGAGAAGGGGAAAACATATATGGGGTTGATCCGGTGAATTGGGGAGTTGGTGGCTCTTAACTAGAAAAAGGGAAGTTGGGTTCAAACCTGAGGCCGAGAGGGGTTGAGGGTGATTTAGAGGAGGAAACGAAGGCATATGCAGATTTGAAACAAGTGGAGGGATCGGTTGGAGCGACGAGCCCTACCGGGGTTTTTGTGAAGCATGGTGGGCAAGCAGGGGTTAAAATTAAAAAGGGGAAAGTGATTAAGGAAAGCTCTGAGTGCCCAAACCTAGTGTGTAGCTTTGACCTGCATTTTGATAGTGTGATGGAAGCATCAGAATCGATACTTGTGGGAAGAGTGAGAGGGAAATTTTTTTCGACCAAATACATAACTGATTAGATAGGAATAAATTGGGAATCTACCCCAGACAGGGATGTGGAGGTTATCACTATCAAAAGGCTTGTTTATGCTCACTTTTAAGAACTATGCTACTCGGGAATGGGTAATGGAAATGCAATGTGGTTTTGGTATCACCTCGATCCTCTGTAAGAGATGGAAACCAATGTTTGACTCCAACAGAGAGTGATTGGATGAAATTCTTGTGTGGGTGCGGCTCCCTACCCTCCCTCCATATTTCTGGACTGTGGATGTTTTTTGTGCAATTGGAAGCATGTTGGGTACCTTTCTGGAGGCATACATGTCTTTCTTGGAAACGCAAGCTAGGAATATAGCTTGTATTATGGTGAAACTAGCTCCAAGGGAGGGACTGATAACACAAATCAAACTTAATGCGGAAGGCCATTCCTATGAGCAGATGATCAAGTACGAACACTTTCCATTTTGTTGCCACAAGTGTCATAAGAATGGACACTTGGCATGCGATTTCCCTCTTGGTATTAACAAAATTAGGCACCATAAAGGAGGATCAAAGCAGGGCCCTAGGTACAGGAGAGCCGAGGTGACTCAGGAAGACATGGTAGACAAGCACGAAAAGGTTAGTGTTGAGGCACTTTAGCAGGCAGAGGAGGTGACACCAGTGGAATTTTTCGAACATAAATATCGATCAGTGGAGTTGGATACTGAGATGGATATCAGCTAGGAGCAGACAATACCACTCCCTGTTGATCCTGCATCGGATTTAGCGAGTACTGCTCCCTGTCTTTCATCTCCTACTTTAAACTCTTTTGATCATTTGTTAAATTATATGAGGACACCTGGTCCCTCTAGGATAGATTCAAATGCAACTCTGTGTGTTAGCAAACTATCTATGGCCATGAACAGTATAATTATTACTATTCCCAATTTATCCATTGATACTATCCCCTATAACCTGAGACCTAAGGGAAAAATGCAGATGGATACTAAGTTGTTTGGAGGCCTAGGAAAATATCCCCTTATTGAAAAATAAAAAAGGATCAGGGGAAGGAAAATAACTATCTCAAAATCCCAACTAAGAGCCATGATTGACATTGCATATGGCAGAAAACTATCCTAAAAAGGGGCGCTTAGAGCAGTGTGTTTCCCTAACATTATGACTAAATGATTGTTTTATATTTCAATTGTAGAGGTTTGGCTAGTGCACCTAAACAAATAGCACTCAAATCTCTCATTTTAAACTAAAAACTTGATGTCCTTATGCTTGAAGAGACCTTGGGCTAGGGGGGTCAGGTGTCCAAAAAATTTTCTTTCCTCCCGAGGTGGTCCTTTTTTACTTTGATGTCAGGGGAAAATCTAGAGGTTTGACCACTAGAGTTAAAAATAGTAATATCAAGCTGAATAATTCATGGACCTCTGATCTTCTGATTAGGGTGTAGGTTTTCTCTATGGAACTTGGACACGAAATCACTCTAGTGAATTTTTATGGCTCGTGATTGGATCGGGTGGTTTTTTGGAACACACTTATCTCAAAATATTATATGACTGGGCCAAACCTGGTGGTGGGGTTTGATTTAAATTTTTATCTGGGGATGGTAGAGACTTGGGGTCCTTAGGCTAGGGTTGGCCCCCTTGCTGAATTTTTCCTAAAAAGGTTGAGGGGTGGAAACTTGATTGAATCAAACCTTATCAAGGTCTCCCCTACTTGGAGGAACAAAAGAGTGGGGGAGTCTCAGTGGCTAGGAGACTAGACCTTTTCCTACTTAGTGATGATTTAGCTAACCAGTCCATTGGTTTCTGACAATGTGTTGGCTCCGAGGGGGAATCAGATCACAACCCAATCCTCTTGAAATTGGCTGGACCAAATAAAAAATTAGGTTCTATGTTTAAATTCAATATCGGATGGCTAAAAGAGGAGGACTATCAAAAGCTGTTTACTGAAACGTGGTGCCCAATGAATGGTGAAGTGAATATTTCTTATGCCCGGGCCTTTGTAAATAATATGCAAAATATTAATAGGGCTACTATCATTTGGGCAAAAGAAAAGGCTATTAAGGATTCCTTGGCACTTAGGGATATTGAGGAGACACTTGAACAAATGCACAGTCAAAGGGATGAGGGATATATAGATGAGGAGTCGAGAGGAAGAATAAAAGGCTTGGAGCTGAGGAGAAGGAAAATCCTACTTGATTAGGAATAACAATGGATATTAAAGAGTCGTGCTATATGGCTAAATTTTGGTGATGAAAACACTAAATTCTTTCAAAATTATGCAAAGGGAAGAAGAAACTCCAATACCATTGGGGAGCTTGACAATCCTGAGGGTGGGGTGGTCAAAACCTTCCAAGAGCTTTCTACTTTGGGGAAAAATCACTTCAAGAACCTATATGGGAGTCAGGAAGGGGTATCGATTGGGGGAATTATTAAGATGGCTCAACTTTTCCCTAGGTATGCGGATGAGGGAGAGATAACCATCTATTGGCTCCTATGGAGAAAAAAGAGGTGGAGATGATTTTGAATACTATGCAAAAAGACAAGAGCTCGGGCCTGAATGGGTGGACAGTGGAATTCTTCCAACATTTCTTTGAACTTATGGGGGATGCTATCACAAATGTGGTGGAGGAATCTCAGACTAAGGGATGTATCCACGGTGCCCTTAAATCGACCGTCCTTGCCCTCATTCCTAATATGGACTCTCCCTCATCCTTTGATGACTTTAGATCTATCTCCTTATGTAATTGTATCTAAAAATTTATTGCCAAAACAATTACAAACATATTAAAATGCTTGTTATCTTGTAATATTTCTAAAGAACAGTTTGGCTTCCTGGATGGCAAGAAGATCCATGAGGCTATTGGTGTTGCCCAGGAATCCCTGAATTGCATAAAGTTGTCAAAGAAGAAATGCATGATAGTGAAGATCGATTTATGAAAGGCTTTTGACCGAATAAGCAGGCTTTATTTAAGGCTTCTTCTTACCCATCTCGGTTTTACAATTGAATTCATCAATTGGATTATGAGTTGCACTACAAATGTATATTTTGTTGTTCTTATAAATGGGGTTGCATCCTGTTTTTTCCAAAATCAGAGAGGGCTTAGACAAGGGTGTCCCCTCTCTCCTCTGTTGTTCCTACTTGTAGCTAAGGGTTTAAGTCAGTTGATTCATCAGACTAGGAGAAGAGGATAACTTATTGGCATTGAGGTGGAAACTAATATTTTCATCTCCAATTTATTATTTGTGGACGATACCCTTTTGTTCAGTAATGGGAGTTGGATGGAAATGCAAAGGTTGAAAAATATCTTCGATTTGTTTATGAAAGAAATGGGCATGGCTATAAACAACCAAAAATTGACACTTACTCATGAAGGTATCTCGACTATAGACCTAGCTTGGACCTTTATTTTTCTTCCTTTCTCCCAGAGCAGTTTGGGATCAAGCATCAAATACCGTCGGTTCTATCTGAAGACAGACTCCTACAAGAAACAAGATTGGTGTGGTTAGTACAGAAAACGTATTAGTATATGGAGTTACAAGTGGCTTTCTAGGGCTGGGAGTAAAATACTCATCAAATCAGTATTAATGGCAATCCCAATATACTTGATTACCCTGGAATGGGTCCCTAAGGGAATTATTAATAACATTAGAAGTATTTGTAGTAATTTCCTTTAGTCTGGCAAGGAGGATAAGAAGGTGTTCCCTTGGGTGGCTTGGGATAAAATTGCAAAGCATAAGGAGTGGTGTGCTTGGGGCATTAAGCACCTACATACCTTTGTTATGTCCTTGGCTGCTAAATTAGGATGGAGGATTCTGACTGAGAAAAACCTATGGACGGCTGTGGTTAAGAGAAAATATATTGATCCGCTTCCTGTGGATGATTGGATTAGGATTCCGGAAAAATTTTTTCCAAGTCCTCTTCAATCTGGAAAGCTATTATGGTGGCATTAGGATTAGTGTAAAAAGGTCTAGCATGGAGAAATGGAAATGGCGAGAGGTGTCGGATTGGTATGGACCCTTGGGTGTGGTGTAGCAACTAGTTTACTCTATTTGAGGGTCTAGTGGAGGCTCTTGGACAAAGAGGGGTCTATACTCTGAATCATATTGATAAGTCGAAATGTTCTACTATTTGGGCCCAAGCATGGTAATCGGCGGAGGATTTAAGGCTTGATCACCAGTGTGGCCAGGAGTGGCAGGGTTATATTCAGGAACTTACGCGGTCGAGAGTGAGACTCAAAGATTTCTCGGACTCTTTCTATTGGGTCTACACAAAATCAAGTATATACTCTCCTAAAGAAGGCTATGGCTATATAATGAAAAGTAGAGAGAGGGGACTCAAGGAATGGCGGTACAAAATCTCTGTGGAAAGTGGAAGGACCTGCAAAAACAAAATTATTCTACTGGTGCATTTTTTTGAAGAGGGCCCCTACTTGTGATACCCTCCAAAGAATGTTTTTAAATGGCTCGGGTTGGTGTTTTCTATGCAAAGACGTAGAGGAAACAATTGATCACCCTTTTCTCTTCTACAATTTCTCCAAAAATGTTTGGGAGCATTCTCTGTCACTTTGTGAAATCAAGAATGAGTGGCGAGGTGACAATTATGGTGATGCCTCGAGATCATGGTGGGAAACAAACAAGGATAAAGACTTCATATGGTTCCCTCTCTTCATTGCTTAGGGGATCTGGTTGGCCAGGAAAAAATGAACTTTTGCAGACACGATTTCTTCCCCCTCCATTGTGGTTGTGGAATGTACGACCATTTTCTCCTTTTTACCCTTAACTGTCTCTTCCAAATCACCTAGGAATGTAAGGATTGAATAGATTGAATTTGAGACCCCTTGGGCATATTTTGATGGAGCTTCTTATAACCAAATTTCTTGTGGTGTTGGTATGATAATTCACAAAATTCATAATGTCTCATTTTCTACCTCTGTGGGACTTTGAGAAGGCACAAACAATTTTGTTGAACTACAAATGCTAAAACTTCTCATTTTATGGTGCATTCAACTTGACATTGAATCAATTCAAATATTTGGAGACTCCATGAGTGTCATAAATTGGTTTAACAACACAGAGATTTTAGAATTTTTTGTTACTTCCAATTCTTGAAGAGATTCAGGCACTAAAAATGAATTTTATAATGATTTGTGTATTTCATATTTACAGGGAACGAAACAAGATCGTCGATTGTCTTTCTAAAGATGGTTTACAACAAATTCTGGGCTTGTGGCACATAGCAGAAAAGGACGGAAAGGTTGTCTGTGTGTCTGACACCAGACCATATTGACTGAATTATTTTCATTATAAAACAAATGTGGGTTTTTATTTTACTCCAGTAAAGTTTAAATATCCTGGAGCTCTATTTTAGTATATTTTTTTCTATTGGGACAGACTGTTAGCTTTATTTTGTCTTACTGACTAAAAAACAAGGTTCTTTGGAACTCATATTGGGTTGTTTTCCCATAAGGGAGGCCTGGTTTTGATTCACTGTGGGGTGTTTCTCCAATATGGAGGCCCTGGCTACTGTATGTTTTATTGTTTTCACCAAGGCTACCTGGTCCACCTGATATTTTTGGTACACTAGTTTTTGTCTTGTATTGGACAAACTTTACTACATGCCCTATCTTAGGTGATGAAAACAAAAGGAATGATGTGGCATCTACAATGTAACTTTTTGTTATATATATACTAACAAGTTCGATTTTTTTCTTGGAAAAAAAACAAAAAGTAAAAGGAATAAAATAAAAAAGATTTAAATTAAATTAAGTAAAACTTAAAACAAGAGAATAAAAGTTGCATGTTGACACATGGATTGTGTGCATGTGGATCTCTTTCCAATTCCCTTACATTTTTGGAACAAGTGGTTATGTTTAGTGGACGAAGAGGGAAATGAGATGGTCATTCTTTAATAGAAGAGTGTTGAGAGGCAAAGAAAACCTTGATAGTAGTAGGTTTATTGAGGAACTAGGGGTGGCCAGTTGTAGAAAGATTATGTGCAATTGAGCCTACAGTTAGGTGGAGAGTCATCCCCAAAACTTTGTTGCGATTAGCAGGATTTAAATAATGTTCAACTTTGAAATCACAAGTAAAGAATATCATTGTTACAAGAAGTCGTATATGCTCATATTTTTTGAATATTCTATGTGAATTAGTTGAATAGTTGGTGTGTTTGATTATTAATCTCATAATTGATATAATTAGTTGTGTATTTTAATTATGGATTGTTACATATGGTATCAGAGCTTGGGCTCAAACACTTAAGGCCTATAGCATTTTAACGTAGAAAATTTTTATTATTTCTTGAATTTCCATTTACTACTAATTAAAATCTCAAATGCAAAACTATTACTCTATATTACACTTAATAAACTGAGATACATCAAATATATATAGTTGGAACGAGATCCAACTTATTCCACTCTTGGAGGGAGAGGTTGAGAGAATCTCTCAACATTCTCCAACAAACCAAACCAATCCCTAAACTTTAGTAGGCATCATAAATGAGGCATTATCTCAAACACCCTCCCTTAATGCCTACATTATAGAAAACTTACAATACTAAGATCACAATTACAAAATTTATATTTGTTTTTGTCTGGTTGGTCTTCATCAACAACTCTACCCACTCTTTGGTCTTATGGATTTCGCTCTTTCTTTCTTCACATCTTCGAGCTTACCTTTCAACCCATTTAAAGTACACCTGCTTCTGACCATCAATGCTGAATTTGTAAGATTAAAGATTCTTGACACCCCCGAAGAAGAGTCTCGACACTGAACTACCCTATAGAAATATTTCCATCTGTGAAATAACCCCGAAGAATAAATTTCAACAGTCTACAGGAAAATATTCTAGGTACAGAATATGATCATCGATCAATCCTACAAAGTGACCTTTACACACAAGTGGATCTCATACTGTAACCTGTAGTTGATGCTCTTGAAGCCCGAAGCACAACAAGACCCATCAATGTATAACAAATTCACACAGTCAAATTAGCCAATTGTTCTCTCGGCACCGAAGAACATCGAGAACGACTAATTTAGATTATGCTAAATTGTTCAATAATTGGTTATGTACTACACAACTCTCACTACACAAATCTCACAACAAAAAATTCATAAAAGTATCCAAACATCATTAGCATTCAACACAATAAAGGTTGATCTGACTAGTTGTCCTTCACATTAGTCATCATCTCCAGGAATGGTGAAACAATTGCCTGCATGCAATCCAGCAAATGTGGCTTCTCTGCTACTCCCCAACATACTTCTCATTCGTCGCTTTCTCCTCTTTGGGCTGAGCTGGAGACAATGACACAGGCCCAGCAGAAAGCAATTTAGCACACCTCAATTTGGTTCTGAGCAAATTGGTGACACACAATGAATCCGCGTCTTTGATCACAGTCAGCATCCTCTCCTTCAAATCAATAGACAACGAATCGATTCCTTCAATTTTGGTAACACAATGCAGGGCGACCTTCTTGCATTTATCGCAATACAGGTCCAACGACATCACAGTTTTATTTTCCAAGGTTAACCTTCTTTTTGGAGTCATTTCCAATGTTTCAGTACCTAGCGGAACCACACCAATTGCCTCCGTTGAATTCGTGATCTCCATGACTCTATGTGTGGTGTTGTTTAATTCGGTGGCTTCAGAGATTGTAGCGCCTTCTGGGTTATTATTATGGGGATTCGCACAATGCATACACACGGCACACGAATAATGCGAAACGAGCCATTTGTCTATGCAATCCAAATGAAAACCATGATTGCACGTTGGCAGAACTCTCACCTATTCTCCTTCGGAAAATTTGGCTAAGCAGATGGAACAATCTGTGTCCACGCCAGATGGCTTTGAGGCATCATCGTAAAAAATGATCGGTAGTGCTTTAATATCCAAATGGCTGCAAACGAAGTAGAAGCTCGTTTGATGAAGTCATAGGCTGACAGAGATGGAATCCTTATTGCCCAGACAACCCATGATCCTGCAACCAGCGCAGGAAACTTTGACGTCGCAAATGTGATGCCTGACCTCGGATTTAACCCATATTGTTATTAATATGCCCACCATTTGCTTGCTTGCAACTCGCTGGTATCTTTCTGAGCAGTTCCATGGCCAAACTGGATCTGCCTCATCCTCCAACAGCAACAGTGGCACGTTTGGTCCATTCACAATGGCCCAAGCACCCATTGCAGACGTTGGGATCTTTATCCTCGCAACATTATTCAACTACGAGAAGGCTGGCGGTATTTATGTCACTGTCACAGATTCTTGGTACCAATTTGCGAACAGATGGACAACTGCAAATATCTACGATGAACATACGAAATACATTAGCCTCACTAATTAAATAAAATATATTTTCCTATGCCAAGGAAGGGCCAAAGGCCCTTACGGGCTCTGATACCAAATTAAAATCTCAAATGCAAAACTATTACTCTATATTACACTTAATAAACTGAGATACATCAAATATATATAGTTGGAACGAGATCCAACTTATTCCACTCTTGGAGGGAGAGGTTGAGAGAATCTCTCAACATTCTCCAACAAACCAAATCAATCCCTAAACTTAGTAGGCATCATAAATGAAGCATTATCTCAAACACTACTTCTATGGGAAAATATTCTCTAAGAATTTAATAGAGAAAGTTTGTATTATCAACTCTGAATTTTGTTCTTCTTATTGTTTTTAAGAAAATTATTTAAATAATATTAAGTTATTTTTCAATAAAATAATTAGTTATAATACATATATACCTTAGATTCAGTATGCCATGTAAGTTTTCTATAAATATTTTATTATTAATTTTATATAAACTTTTTATAATTAATAAAAGTGAAAATTCGTATTTAATACAATACAACATATTTTGGATTTCTATCGTGGTTGCTCCCTATCGAAAGGTGTGGTGTTCGTTTAATTAAAAGCAGAGCACAAGAAGTCCACAAAGGTAAGTCAAAGTCACGCAGCAAGTTTAAAGAGTTTTAAAAATCCCAAAAAGTTAAAGGTTAAAATCTCATGCACAACGTCAAAGGTTCATAAAAATATTTTAATTGAAAAGCAAAAGACCAAGGTAAAGTTGAAAAGCAAAGACTAAAAGGCAAGTTAAAGTCACAAGGATTTTTGAGTCCTCAATTAATACATGACATCTCCTTTTCAAAACGTTTTTTTAATTATGTAAAAGAAAAATAGCAAGGGGCTTATAAAAGGTTATTGTATTAAAAAGAAAAATAATAAGGGGCTTATAAAAGGGTATTGTATGAAAGAAAAATAATAAGTAGCTTATAAAAGGGTTTATAAAGTTTTATAAAAGAGCTTTGTTAAAGGGTTTTTCTTAAAGGAGCATTGTTCAATTTTTAAAGGGAATTTTTTTTTATATTAGAAAAAAAAAAAGCACGAATAACGCACAGGCAACGATTCTACTCCATGATCTTGAGAACTAAAATAAGAGGAATGATAGAATGAAAAATATAAAAAACAGGAAATCGAACTCTGGACCGTGGAAAGTATAATGAAACCACTAGATGTGTAGCTATATATAATTATTACTTCAAAAAAACCTAAATTGTTGTGCACATGCTTGTTATTGATCATGGAAGCATAACAAATTGATTATTATAATATTATACCCGCTCCACTCCATTTAATAAGACATAGGAATGGAATTATATATATATATATATATATATATATATATATATATATATATATATATATATATATATATATATATTTTTTTGAGTATTAAAACATTAATATTATAATTTGAAATTTTAATAATGTGATTAATTTGAAAGATATTTATCTAATATAATATATACTGAGTATAATATAAATAATTAATATAATCTAATCAATTTCAATTAACATGTTAATAAGATTTGAGTGTGAAATTATGAAAAGTGAATTTTAAATATAAAGATGCAAAATATATTTCTTATAAATATAAAAAATGAAAATTAAATATAAAAATTATGAATACATTGTTAATAGAGTTTTTTAATTAATACTAAATATAATGTTTATATATTAATATATAAAATATAATATAACTAAAATTTTGATATACTTGATGGTAAAATATATATATATATATATATATATATATTAGAGAATAAATAATCAGATTCTATATATGGGTATATGTAATATTACATATAGTTGTTGAGTTCGAACATATTTTTAGGATAAATGGTAATAGTGTTTTGATGAGAGGTTAATGATGACATGCATAAGTGGTGCTTATTTACTTATTTTGTTATGATAATGATGTTGTATGCTCATGATGCATACAATATGCATGATATGGCATAGGGATTATGATATTATGATATGAAGTTATATTGACATGTGGTTAGTTTATTATATGATGTTATGATATATTTTTGACGCAAATATGTTGATGTTATAATATAATATAAAGTAACTAATATAATCTAATCAATACCAATTAACATGTTAGTGAAATTTGAGTGTGAGATTATGAAAAGAGGGGTTTAAAGATAGGTATGCTAAATATATTTTTAATAAATATAGAAAATCAAATGTGAATATAAAAATTGTATGAATATATTGTTAATAGAGTTTTTTTATTAACAATAAATGTAACGTTTATATATTAATATATGAAATATTTTATTATTGATATAACTAAAATTATGATATATTTGATGATTATATATGTGTGTGAGAGATAGAGAATAAGGAATCAGATTTATTATATGGGTATATATAATATGATATAGAGTTGTTGAGTTTGAACATATTTTTAGGATAAATAGTAAGCATAGTGTAAAGACGATATAGATTAAAAAAAATAAAAATAAAAAATAAATTATGTGGTTTTGATTTTAGTTATTTGTTATGTCAACACGGAATATAGAAGTATAACATCATGTCGATATTTCATGATGTGATGATTTGTGGTAATTGGACATAGTTTTGATGAGAGGTTAATAATGGTATGCATAAGTGGTGCTTATTTACTTATTTTGTTATGATAATGATGTTGTATGCTCATGAAGTAAATGATATGCATAATATGAAATAGGGATGATGATATTATGATATGAGATTATATTGGCATGTGGTTAGTTATTATGTAATGTCATGATAAATATTTGGCGCAAATATGTTGATGTTATAACTTATGATGGCATTTCATAAAGTGAAGCATGTGGTAATTACATGCATATTTTGTGAGGTGCATGAGAATGCAGTATTTACTATCCAAAATGTGGTGTTTAACAATTATGTTATGTTATCATGATGTCATGCAAGACTTGGCAAGTGGATTATTTTCTATGATACTATGATGTTATAACTAATACATTAGTTTCATGTTGAGATGTGGTGACTAACAAGAACTCCACAAATTGGCCGAGAGGGTCGTGATAATTTTATGATCTCGTGGGAACCCATACCAGCGAGGGAGAATATATAACACCATATGGGTTGGGGACAGACACAATCAACACTGCATATGTCAATGGTTCATTTATTTTGTATAAGTCTTGATGGATAGCTCTTGAGGGGCTCTGGGACCACCTTGAGGAGGTCGAGTACCTAATAGTGGATTGGGATGTCGAAGTTTGGTTGGGTGTAAAGACTTCGATGTCTGGGGTTGTGCACCTTAGTGAGTGTGGAGGGAGTGGGTCAACCTTCTGATATGCCCAAAGTACTACTGCATGGATTATTAAGTAAGTACTACTGCTTGGAGTACTGAGTCAGGTGCCTGCATTGGGGCATATGAGGTCTAAATCAGGTGCGAGCCTTGGGGATAGCCTTGGGCTATGGTATAGATTGAGGAGGATTTATGCGTCGTTCTGAAAGTTGGGAAAAGGGATAGATATTCCTGGGGATCTCCTAGGTGTTACGAATTTTTTTTATGCGTGTTGGTTATACTATTTCAGGAAAGGGTGTAGGGAAAATGTGAAGTAATAAATAACTAAATAAAATAAAATAAAAGTTAAATTATTCAACTTAACTTCGGGACGAAGTTCCTTAAATAATAATAATAATAAGAATAATAATACATAAATAAATAAAATAATATTAATATATAAGTGAATAAATAATAATAAAAATGTAATAAAAGTAATAAATAATATATAATGAAGAAAAGTTAATAATAGTGAATAAATAATAAATAGTAAAGAAATATAATAATAGCAAATAAATAGTAAATAATGAAGAGAATATAGTAATAGTAAATAAATATGTGAAGTCCTACTAGCACAACCAGTTGAGGATGGGCCTCGTCAGCAAGGCGACCTAGGATCAATCTCATAGGGGGTGGTTGTGCCCTATACTAGGGGGAGGAGACATGTTAAAAAACTCAGTCAGCTTAGGGATGGTGTGGCCCAGGCTGGATGCGATCCCCGAGTGACTTTGACGGATTAGATGCCCCTGGGTCACGACTCCTCAATCCATAGGTCAAGCCTGGAGGATCACAGACAACATGAAAAAAAATAGTAATTAAATAAATTAGTAAATAATAAACTAGAGTTATCTATATATATATATATATATATATATATATATATATATATATATATATATATATATATATATATATATATATATATATATATATATATATATATATATATAAACTATAAAAATAGTAAAAATAAGGAAATTTAACAAAAAGTAAAAAAGGAATAAAATAAGAAAGAATTAAAATAGTAAAAATAAGGAAATTTAACAAAATGTAAAAAGGAATAAAATAAGAAAGAATTAAATTGAATTAAGTAAAACTTAAAACAAACAAATAAAAGTTGCATGTTGACACAGATTGTGTGCATGCATATCCATTTCCAATTCCTTTCCATTTTTGGAACAATTGGTTCTATTTAATGGATGAAGAGGGCAATGAGATGATCATTCTTCAAGAGTGTTAAGAGGCAAATGAAACATTGATAGTAGTACGTTGATTGAGGACTCGGGGTGGCCAACTATAGAAATATTATGTGCAGTTGAGCCTACGATTGGGTGGAGAGTCGTCCCCAAAAATTTGTTGCGGTTAGTGGAATTTAAATAGCGTTCAACTCTGAAATCACAAGTAAGGAATATCATCACTACAAGTAAGTCGTTTATGCTCATGATTTCTTAAAACTCTATGTGAAATAGTTGAATAATTAGTGTGTTGATTATTAATCTCATAATTGATATAATTAGTTGTGTATTTTAATTGTGGGTTGTTACAGTTGGCATATAATAATACCCAAAAAGAAACCATGTGTGAGGTTAAAGATGTTATGTTAGTATTGTGTGTGCACCCTAAAATAAGAACCACTTGCAATATCCAAGCGATTGACAAACATGTTAGAAATTATTTGATTATTCTAAGAAGAGATTGACAAGTCAAAATGGGAAGTTACATGTCAATGGTCGGGACACATATGTCCCTACCTAAGGATGGCAAGAATATAATTGTTCATAGAGAAGGGAGTATCTTACCATGCATTGAAAATTTTCCTCAACTTCATGTACATTATGTTGAAGAAGACTTGAAATTTTATTGTTTATTCATGGAATATGGGCAATTACCTGCTCCTCCTCCTGATTATTATGACTAGGTTTGGCATTTACACTTTGATGGTACATGTTCAAGTGAGGAAATGGTGCAGGAATTGTATTATATTCCCCTCTTGGAAAAATGTATGACTATTCTTACGGACTTGAGTTTAGTTATATCAATAATATTGATGAATTCTGAGCTTTATTTCTCGGTATTGACTGTTCTTTGAGCCTAAGTTGTAGTTATCTCACAGTTTTTTGTGACTCTGAGTGGGTCATAAATTTCATCAAGAAAGTTTATTCTCCTTGGGATAATCTCATTAAACAATATACAAAATATGCATGGAAAATTATTTTTAACTTGCACTCATTCAATAACACACATATACGTAGGGAATTAAATGCTTTAGTTGATCATCTAGCTATGGTTACAATGAATCCATCAAGGTTGATTCTTCTTGAAAGGCCTAATCATATTTTCTAATGTTTGTATTAGCCTTTCTTTTAAATAATGAAGAAAATTGGCAAGTCTTCTCGAATGATGAAAGAATTTGCCGTTTTTTTGCAAAATGAACCTTTTAAGAAAAAGGGGATTGCCTTCCTTAATGATAATAGGTACCCGAAAGGACTCGGCCCCTTTAGAAAGCTCATTTTCTTCTAGTGACGTTCCTAATAGGAAGGGAAAAAGTACATTGGATTCAAAGAGAAAGATAGGTGAAATGATACCTGAGAATATTGGGACTTATGATGACCCAAAGGTTTTAAAAAATTGGTCCTAATGTTTCAAAAATGAAAAAAAAATGTTTTTTTGGCATATTTCATGAATTCAAAGATGTTGTTTCCTGGTCCTATAAGGATCTATGTGGTTTTGACCCCAGTATCATTCAACACATGATTCCTATTAAAGAGAATGCTAATTGTATTTGGAAAATGCAAAGAAAAATCAATCATGCACTTGAAGCAACAATCAGGGAAGAGTTGGAAAAATTATGAGCTACTCACATTATTTTTCAAGTTAAATATTATGAGTGGGTGGGAAGCCTTTTATCGGTTAGGAGGAAAAATGGTGACATAAACCTGTGTGTCGATTTTTTTTCTTTAATAAGGAAAGTATAAAATACAATTTTCCTCTTCCTAATATGGACCTTATCTTGCAACAGGTTGGAAGGTCTCAAATGATGTCACTTTTTAATCCATTCTCAAGCTACAATCAAATACATCTTGAGAAGCTCAATAAATATAAAACCACCTTCACCACTTGTTGAGGCACTTTCACGTATGAATGGATGCCTTTTGGGTTAATAAATGCGAGTGGAACTTTTCATGTATTTATGCAAGTAGCTTTCGATGATCTTATTGGGAAAATTATCCAGATTTCTTTTGATGATTTAATTATGTATTCCAGGCATCAAAAAATATAATTTTGATCATCTATGACAATATTTTCAATGCTACAAAAAAATGGCATATCTTTAAATCCAAAAAGGGGAATCTTTGGTTTACTATAGGAAAGTGTCGTGGTCACATATTTTCAGAGGTTGGCATCAATATTGATCCAGATTGGATTAAATCTATCCAAAATCTCTCAACCCCTAAGTCAAAAAAGGAAATTTAGTCTTTCATCGGTACAATTAACTTTGTTTGGGGATTCATTCTTTATTTTGTTAAAATTTTTAAACCTATTTATAATTTGGTCAAGCAAGATTGAGCATTTCACTAGAATGATATTACAAAAAAAAAAAAAAATTGTCATTAAAGATGTTATAAGCTCTGCTCCAGTCTTGGTGAAACTGGATTTTGCTAAGGATTTTATCATCTATACAAATTCCACTAAGGAAGCCATTTCTATAATTCTTCCCCAAAAATATGATCTTGAAAAAGAGCATATGATAGCTTTCACAAACCAAATTCTATTTCATGATGAATTGAAATATTCACTGATTGAGAATCATACTTATCCTCTTGTTAACGCTATCAAATTTTTTTGTCACTAAATATTTAGCAAGCATACAGAGGTAAGAATCCCCTTACCTATTGTGAATTTTTATTATCACAAACTTTATTGTTAGGAAAATTTTCTCATTGGCTTCCTAAAATTAAGGAACATTATTTGACTATAGTGACAACCAAGATGACTAAGGGAGGTGACCTTTCTTTACATTTAGAACAACATCCTGAGCAAAGTGTAAGTCTTAAAAATGATGATTCTTTATCTTCTTTGTTCTTGATTAATTGTAACCATGTGGATGTTGTAAGGCACCCATGATACAAGAACATTGTTTACTATGTTCAAAATGAATGATGTCCTAATAACATTGAAAAGTATAAAAGGAAATGAATGTGATTGAAAGAATCTAAATAGATGGTCCTTAAAATGATTTTATTTCGTATATCTTTTGATGGATTATTATTACGGATAGCATCATTGCTAATAAATTATTGAGAGAATTTCGTGGTTTTTTCAAATCTTGCATTCATATCAGCAATCATTTTGTTGCTAAAAATATTTCTCATAAAATTTTAAGTCGGTTACTACTAACCCTCAATCGTTACAAATTGTTAAAAGTTTGTTCAAATTTGTGATGAATGTTAGAAGGCTTTAGGTAAAGAAAAGTTCCATGTCTTGCCTTTGCGAGCTATCATACCTAATTTCCCATTTTCAAAATGGGGTATGGATTTTATCATGCCTATTAGTCCTCCTTCCTCTATTGGAAATATTTTTACTCCTACTGCTACTAATTACTTTACAAAGTGGGCAGAGGTAGTCCCACTAAAGAATGACAGAGATGAAAAAGTCATTGATTTTACTGAAACACTATATTTTCTAGATTCGGTTTACCTATCAAAATTATTTCTAATAATAGACCAACGTTTATGTCCAAAAATTTAGCTCAAATAAGCATTTTAATTCCTCAACTATTACTACTAGGGTAATGGTAAAGCCAAGTCTATAAATATGAATCTAGTCAAAATATTAAAAAATATATAATTAATGATATGCCTAGGTAGTGGCATACTCTCTTAAATTTTACCCTATGGGCTTATTAGACCACTACTAAGTCTAGCACAAGACTCTCCCCTTTCCAACTGCTCTATGGTCAAGGGACTATCATGCTTGTAGAATTAAAGTTGACTTCTCTTAAATTAGCATTTCAAGCAAGGAGTACATGCTTTGTTGGCGTTATAGGAACTAAGAAATCATTCTTTAAATAATCTAAAATGTAGGAAGTAAACTATTTGAAATCATTCTTTAAATAAAAAATCTAAAATTATCAATTTTCAGGTTGGACAAAAAGTATTGCTACGAGACTCTCCTCCTGCAAATAAATGGAAGCCTAATAAGTTTCAAAAGTTGTGGATATGACCTTTCTTAATCGCTGCTACTATTAGGAGTAATTCTTACTTATTAAAGGATGAAAATGACAGGTTGTTTCCTATACCACTAATGGTTCACATTTTAGGCCTTTCATAGAGGCAAATAAAAGTTGAATTGTTTGGAACCTTTCTTATTTATTTTCTTTATTTCATTCTTTGTGTTTATAATTCAAGTCTTTTTCTCTTTTAGATTTTGTTTCTAGTTGCTGTAAAAATTTTAAAAATTGTAAATATTTGATTTTGTGTGTGTGTGTGTGTCTGATAATGATGAAACTTTATTATCTTTTAAATAAAGTTTAATGTTTTGTAATAAAGTTGATATTATTGTTAAAATTCATGCATCTTTCAAATAGCATCGAGTGGCCCAAAGCAAATCAATGGAGAAGGCATCATAGGGCTCCCTCGACCTTTCAATATTTAAATGAGGGGGAGGGGGGTCCAATTTTTATTTGCTAGCGAAACCCGATTTTGCGAGGTGGAAGTAGATGAAGTATGTCACACCCCCCAATTACACTTTTGGTATTATGCCATACTACCTTTCCAACATCACCACGAGACCTAGTCATATTATCATTTTTAATGAGAAAGAAAGAAAGAAAGAAAGTATTTTTAATGTCCACGAGGCTAAAAATAGCCAATGGGACAGGTTGCTTCTCCATCTGGCTCTTATATTCAGCCATTTTTCAGTGAAGTTTTACAATAACCGCTCCCAGCTTCTCGAAAAACTCTTCGTTGAATAGATTATCCCAAGAACTAGCTACCAGAATACTTGCATAATTTTCCTTGTTGTCTTTGAAGGCCTTGCATTATAAAATGAAATGTTTTTTTGTTTCCACTTTTCCGGAAGAGAAAAAAATACATACTCTTTCCTCTGACATTTCTTTTGGCTTTTTCCAGCGCCCTGTTGCACAACGACGTTGATGAGAATTAGTCCTTAATTGAGCAATAAGAATTTTAGATCTCCAAGAAATGTTGGCCCCTATGTACGCCTTTTTATGATGGTTATGAGTGGGGTTAAACCCTTCAATGTAGTACTTCTTCTTTCTCCCTAACTTTGTCTCCCAAGTATGTTTGTGGAACTTATCCATAAAAAAAAAATTTATCGCTTTACTGTTTGTAGGACACATGCTCAAGAAAATACCCCATTTACTAAACCATTTATTATTTTGTCGCATCCAAGTCTTCTTTATTTTTCACAATCTGTCACTAAATACAACCTTAGGCCATCTTCCCTCTTCCATTTGCTCATTTTTTTTTCAAATACCTTATGACTCACACCCTAGCAATTGCTTCAATAGGAGCCACCCTTTTTTCACCTAATAGGATAGCATAAAGAACTGCACTTTTAATTTTGAATTTGTCTGTAATCAAACGCTTCTGAATTTTCTCAATTTGTTTCCACTACATCTCGGTTGTGTTGTTGGCCCACATTTCACAACCATAGAGAATCACCAGAATCAATAGAATCCCAAAAAGAGTTAGAGTGGTTTTCCAGTCCCACAACTCTGCCTCTCTACACCTGTTTTGAAGAGCATAAAATGCTTTCCAATCCCCTAAAGTTATTTGCTTTCTACAACCATCCCAACTTAAATTTCTGTTGAATTCAATTCTAAGGTATTTGTAGTCTACAACTTCTTACAGAATGTTGCCTTCAAAGTAGAACTTACTATAGTTATGCTTTATTTTGTTAGAGAAACCCACTACTTTTGTTTTTCTAATATTGACTTGCATCCCCACCCTTCTACAAAAATGCTCAAGGGAACGTAAGTGCTATTGCAAACTAAGAGTCAATTTAGCAATCAATATAAGGTCATCTGCGTAAAAAAGAAGCCTTATAATGAACTTTCCCAAATGGATACCGTCACGCCCTTGTGAATTTAGCCACTCTTCAAGCTTGTAAATATATAACCCAAAAAGGGCAGGACACAATGGGCAACCTTTCTTGACCCTGATATCACTTCTAAAACTTTCAGAAATGCCTGCTGAAATTCTAATTTTGACTTTGACCTCTTCATACAGCCTATGCACACCTGCTCTCAAATTCCTGGGAACCCTGAGTTCCTCCACTCTGCCCCAAAGATTATCCCTAGGAACCGTGTCAAATGCTTTTCTGAAATCAACAAAGCAACAAAAAATTTCTTCCTTTTTTTCCCAACATTTTTCAATGACGTGCCTTAAAGTTATACAATGATCAACTGTGGAATGTTTAGGTCTAAAACTTGCTTTCCCTTTAGCACATTTATCTCTTTCTTCTGCCCACTTGTTGATTTTATTTCCTAACATGCTTCCAAATAACTTTGCAAACAAGGGGTTTATCATTATGGTTCTATAATTGGAGGGATTATTGACGTCACCACTCTTGAAAAGAGGTATTTCCATACCAGTTGTCCAATATGTGGGGAACCCCTGTTGTATGATGTTGTTGAAAATTTTTGTGATGTGAGGTGAAAGAATTTTTAAGCCCCATTTTAGATACTTTGTTTGTAGTTCATATAAGTCTTTTGCTTTTACAACACCCAACTTCTTGATACCCATCTCTACCCCTTGCACTGTGAATATTTTTGTGTCTATGTTAACCAAGGGAGGAGGGTCAACCTTGGGATCCTGCTCATAAATTTTCCTTGCATAGTTAAACCATTTAGAAGTTGTAATGTATTTTTTAGTTTTCACCTTTTATCTGTTGGAGCTCCTTCAAGAATAATTTTAGGTTATTTTTCCCAAGGAAGTTTAGTTCTTCTCTCCTCGAAACCATGAAATCAACCTTTTTCTTTCTTACTATCTGCTTGTAATCTTTGAGCTTTATGTTATCCTTGTTTGATTCCTTCCACCTTCTCCTTGCCTTTTTGTATTCCTCGTCAAACCAAGCATTAACCAGCAAGAAATTTGTTTCAGACTTCTTAATTTTTTCTCTTTTTCAATCAACAAGTGTGTTTTGAATTAAATGTGTTAATCTGTGACTATGAAGGCCATGAAATGATATTTCCTCCTTCTCGAAGAGCCTCACTAGCATTATTTTGAAGGTATTAAAATTCCCTGGAGTCAAAATAATTCTGCCCTTTGGGGGATTCGTTGAACACACTGAGTTTTTGACCCTACTTGCTTCTTTCCGATCGAAGAGAAACCTAAATAAATTGGCTTATGATCTGATTTTAAGTTGCAAATTTGATCTCCATTCAGCACTTCCTCCATTTTCTCACACAAACTCTACGAGAAAATTACATAACCTACTACACTTGCTCCATTGTAAGTATTCCAAGTGAAATTACCAGAATTTTCCCATCTAGTCAAACCATTAAAAATGACTGAATCAAAAACCCCACATAGCGTAAGAATTTTTTCTCCAAAGATATTGTAGCCTTTATCCTCTGAAATTCGTTCCCTCTAATGATTACTCTCTTCAGTAAGCCAAATAGGGTCACAATATTCTTTACAACAAAGAATGCTAGCTTGTTCACTTGCACTTCTAGCATTGAAATCCCCCACTATAAGGACTTCATCTAGCTAAGAATATATTGCAATATCTATTTTTAGGGCTGCAAAGGGATCTTTGTGGTCAAGCCCTCTACTTTTGTAGAATTTTGAAACTTTCGGTGCAAAATAGCATGCTGCAATTCTTGTTGAAGATTGCAACAAGAAACAGTGAAGGAGGCATCTTGAAACATCTTTCCTGATCCTAGTTGGAAAGTGATCACCTAAACTAGGTGGGGGCCACACAGGTGATTTTTGTCGCAAAGTTTATTTTTAGACTATGTCTATTTTTAGACATATGGATCATGGTCTATGAGTTGCAGGATGCTATTTATGGATGGTTGGTCAAGTTGGTAAAAATATATGGACCTCTATTTTTAGACATGTTGGGCAGAGTCTATTTTTAGACTGCCAGTCTAAAAATAGATCAATCGAATATTATTAGCTCTTAATAATATTTGGACTATAAACATTATCTTATCCTCTTGGAGCACTTCAATTCGAGCTACGGATGTGGCACATGCAGCTAACAAAAGGAATTACACTATTCCTAGGGTTTAGTTGAGCTATTGCATGGTTGACTTCAGTTGGAACTCATGTGGCAGAGTTTGGTGGAGTTGATGAGACAGTTGATGGAGTTGTGTTCGGTTTAACTTAGTTGAACTAGTTATATTTAGTCTAACTGATAAATACACTAGTGATGAGTGGTGTGAATTAATTAATAATTAATTCACTAATTATTAATTCATAAATCAACTAAAGAATACATCAGTTAACTGCACTGCATGGACAGTTCAGTGGAGACCAGTGTTAGAGGTGGGTGAAAGGGTGAGTCTACTATCAGTTGTGACTATAGTTGTGCATAAGATTTTCACACACATTGATTGAGATTGAAAATGAGGATTGCACAGTACAAGCCAAGGGGATTCGAACTTGGATCTCATCATTCTTCATCTTGGACTGCGCAGTAGAGGCAGGCAGACAGGTGGAGCAGATTGGAGTATGGGATGTGCATGATCTGAGCTTGTTTTGTGTGTAACAATTGGAGATAGTGTTGAGAGCTTGTGAGGAGTTTGTAATATGATTGTTACATGTTCTCTATCATTATAATATACAGATAGTTGGGGGTTTTCAGCTGTAAGCTTTCCCCATTACATATTGTGTTGATATGTGTGATTGATTAATGTTTCAATGTGCGCATGGGATTGTTTTTAATTCCGCAAATTGATGATCAATGGTAGAAGAGGTTATGTATTATGCATGAAGCTCAAATAGTGTGTAATCAGGATAATCTCGGTGAATAAATCATCTATTATTCAAATTTCTACATGGTATCGGAGCAAAGTTGATCATCGGATCTATTACAGTGATTACATTTTATTTCTTTAGGCAGAGTCTGTAAGAGGGCCAGGTAACCTCTGGATTCATCCTTTCTTTGAAAGGTGAAAAATCCAGTAAATTCCCCTACAGTCTATCTCTGTACTAGAAATAATTTGTTCTCACAATTTTAGATCAGAAGCGGTTGAGTTTTGAGCTGGTGGAATTCGAATTTGCAGCAGTGTTTTCTTGGTGTCGAAGTTGAGATGTCTTTCAACGGATTGCGATTGGAGTATGCCCTTGAGGGCAGCTCGAATTATATTGCATGGAAGGACAGGATGGGGGTGGTGCTCGATGAAAATGGGCTGAAGGAGTTCATAGATGCTGAAGTTCCAAAGCCTAGCGATGCAACCTTGGTTGAGGCTTGGCAAAAGAAGACAGCAAAATGTCGAAGGATTCTATTGGAGGGTGTGAAGGATCACATAGTGTCCAGCCTGCATGGTAAGGCTTCTCCATTTTTGATGTGGAAAGCCTTGACAGATTTATTCCAAAGCAAGAGCGACCAGAGGAAGTTGGCGCTCAAGGACAAACTCAGGAACATTAAGATGGAGAAAGGAGACAGTATGCCCAAATACCTCACGAGGTTCGTCCAATGCAGGGATGAGCTGGGAAGTGTGGGGGTGACTATAGATGACGAGGACTTGGTGAGCTTGTCTCTCCTTGGTCTTCCGAAGAGTTGGCATGCCTATCAGGATTCTGTCAATGGTCGGGAGAAATTGCCAGGATGGGAGAGACTTTGGTCTGATCTTGTGCAAGAGGAGATAAGGCGAGTACCAAATGGACTCGATCTTCATCAAAGGCATTTGATGAAGAGATTGCACTTTTGGCCGCCAAAAGCAAGGAAGGGAAGGCAAGAAGAATGCTTCTCAATCCGGCGGATGGTAAAGAGCGTGACATGTCCAAAGTGAAGTGTTTTCACTATCACGAGCATGTAAGTTATGCCCCACGAATTGTCCACGTGTAAGAAGAAGAACGCGCCCCCCGCCGGAGCCGGCAATTTTTGGTGAGGCTCTTGCCTCACAATTTGAGCTGGACTTCTCATTGACTGCATGCATGGTGTCTATTGCATCGGGATCGGGGTGGTATTTTGATAGTGGTGCTTCCTTTCACATGACGGGAGATGTGAATCTTTTCAATGACTTGGTGGAGAAATATCTCCAATTGCATGTTGAGTTGGGCGACAATGGAAGATACAATGCGATCGGAATTGGTACCATAACCTTTTAGAGGGAGTCAAGTAAACTCATTCTTTTACAAGATGTAGTGCATGTTCCAGGTTTAAAGAAGAATTTGATCTCAGTCGCAATGTTAGAGGATAAAGGGTATGAAGTTGTCTTCAGTGAAGGAAAAGTTTTCCTTTGGCACAAGGCAACAGGACAAGTCAAGAAGGTTGGGATTTGAGCAAAGAATCTCTACAGACTTGAAGTAGATGGGATTTCTACGGAGCTTCCTACTGTTGGGAAGTGCAAGAAAGACATGCAATCGATGCTTGAGAGGGAGCAAGTTTTGCATGCAGGTAATAGTGAACCTCGGGATGTGGAGCAGCCACAAGATGAGGATCATGGAGTGGAAGAAACCACTCATGCAGAGAAATTTCATGCCAGATGGGCAGAGGGAGTGCATGTAGCTATACCACCAGGTGAGAGGTGGGGCGACATGCATGATTAATCCCAAGAGGAGATTTCTGGGCAGGATTCATGAGATGGTGTGGATCTCATGAATTGAACCTGGCTACGAGGTGCCCACAACGCAGCAGTAGCATGATCAGTTGGATTGATGCAGGCAGATCAAAGTGAGAGTGTCGGATACTAGAGCGTGAATTAGAGTTGACAGCAAGTGCAAAGTGCATGGGTGCAAGAGTTCAATAGTGCAGTGGTTCCTGATGACATGTGCAATTGGGGCCAGCAGAAGTCGAAGACTTTGATGATAGATGCATCAGACTGATTGAGTTTTTTGGAGCCTATTCAGTTTCAGAGGAGTTGCAGAGCAGATGCATGGAGTTGCATGGCGCTTGTGAAGGTTGCAGGGCGAATGCATGGAGTTACATGTCGCATGCAAAGACAGTCCTTTCTTGTTGAGAGGGAGTGTTGAAGATTGCAACAAGAAACAGTGAAGGAGGCATCCTGAAACATCTTTCCTGATCCTAGTTGGAAAGTGATCACCAAAACTAGGTGGGGGCCACACAAGTAATTTTTGTCGCAAAGTCTATTTTTAGACTATGTCTATTTTTAGACATATGGATCATGGTCTATGAGTTGCAGGATGCTATTTATGGATGATTGGTCGAGTTGGTAAAAATAGATGGACCTCTATTTTAAGACATTGGGCGGTTTCTATTTTTAGACTGCCGGGCTAAAAATAGAACAGTCAAATATTATTAACCCTTAATAATATTTAGACTATAAACATTATCTTATCC
This sequence comes from Pinus albicaulis, assembly GCA_034641835.2. Taxonomy (NCBI): domain Eukaryota; kingdom Viridiplantae; phylum Streptophyta; class Pinopsida; order Pinales; family Pinaceae; genus Pinus; species Pinus albicaulis. The sequence goes on along the minus strand of CM076580.1, from coordinate 770,360,084 downwards.
TCTTGGAGCACTTCAGTTTGATGCTTGGATGTGGCACATGCAGCTGACAGAAGGAAATTCGAATTTCCTATGGGTTAGTTGAGCTATTGCATGTTTGACTTCAGTTAGAACTCATGTGGCAGAGTTTGGTGGAGTTGATGAGACAGTTGATGGAGTTGTGTTCGGTTTAACTTAGTTGAACTAGTTGTATTTAGTCTAACAGATAAATACACTAGTGATGAGTGGTGTGAATTAATTATTAATTAATTCACTAATTATTAACTCATAAATCAACTAAAGAATACATCAGTTAACTGCAATGCATGGACAGTTCAGTGGAGACCAGTGTTAGAGGTGGGTGAAAGGGTGAGTCTACTATCAGTTGTGACTATAGCTGTGCATGAGATTTGCACACACATTGATTGATATTTCCAATGAGGATTGCGCAGTACAAGCCAAGGGGATTCGAACTTGGATATCATCATTCTTCATCTTGGATTGCGCAGTAGAGGCAGGCAGACAGGTGGAGCAGATTGGAGCATGGGATGTGCATGATCTGAGCTTGTTTTGTGTGTAACAATTGGAGATAGTGCTGAGAGCTTGTGAGGAGTTTGTACTATGATTGTTACATGTTCTCTATCATTATAATATACAGATAGTTGGGGGTTTTCAGCTGTAAGCTTTCCCCATTACATACTGTGTTGATATGTGTGATTGATTAATGTTTCAATGTGCGCATGTGATTGTTTTTAATTCCGCGAATTGATGATCAATGGTAGAAGAGGCTATGTATTATGCATTAAGCTCAAATAGTGTGTAATCAGGATAATCTCAGTGAATAACTCATCTATTATTCAAATTTATACAATTCTGATGTGATTTCCATTTTTTGATATTTTAAGCCAGACAAATTGCTTATTTGTGTCTTCTTTTTCTAGCTGAATGAAAGGACCTTATTTTTCTCTTACTAATACCATGATACCCACGTGCCCTTTTCCATTCCTTGCTACCTTGTTCCACACTGTTATCTTCTAATACCCTTCAAACAAAGGTGTCTTGCACACTTCATGCTCATGTGTTTCTATGAGGAAAATTATGTCTCTACCTTCCGCAATAGGCTCTGACCCAAGTCCTTGTCTCAATGGGTAACTCTTGCAATTCCAACAAACTAATCTTAAGGAAACCTGGGTACGACTTGATTGATTTTTTTTTTGACATGCAAGACTCACAGTTGAGTCTTTGTCCTTGCTTGTCCATACTGACCTTGCTTCCTCATCTCTTGCTGAAGAGTTTGTTGTTTCTTCTTTGTTATCGTTTTGCTGCCTTGTTTTGGAAGGAGGTCCAAATTGCACTATCACAGCTTTACCTTTATAAATCCATGCTATTTTTCCCTCATCTCTTTCTGCCCTAACATTTTTCATTTCATCCCTCCTTTCCTCTTGTTGTCTTATAGTTAAATCTTCTTCTAGAAAAAACCGAGAACCCCTCAAGGGTTTCTTCTTGCTTAGAATGATATCTTTATCACGCAAGCTAGGCATGATGACTTTTATGGGCCTGGATCTCTCACCGTTTAGCTTACCTACTCTCCATGCTTTACATATTTTTCCTTTCCATTAGAGTTTGTCTTTCAAGAAGTCTCTTGCAAGGTCAAGAGTACATTCATTTTTCCCATAATCTTTCACCCATTTAATAATTATGTTTGTTGCTCTATCATGTCTTTCCTTGCTTTCTCTATCTTGCATGTTGTCAACCTAAATGTTTGTTTCTCCTTCCCTCTTAGAATAATTTCTAATAAATTGAGCCCAGGTTTTGGAGAGTTTTGCGGAATCTCCTTTCCTCTCTTCTCTTGATGTCTCTTCATTGTTGTCTATTTGGACAACTACTTTCCCATTATCCTGGGATGGTTTCACATTCATCACCTCTGTATTCTCCACTGCAAATTTATTCATGTTTTTCACCTCCTCTTTCATGCGTTGCCATTTTGTTTTCCCTATTCGAAGAGCTTCCTGTAGCAATGCCACTTTCTCCTTCAGAACTTTGTTGCTTTCTGCTAAAGCCTGGTTTTTCAGCTGTTATTATTGAGTTAATCAGTAAAGTGTCTACTAATAAAATTCTGACAATTTTATTTCAATAGTTTGAGGGAAACAAAAGGGGGAAAGTTACTTATTTGTCAGTTTCATGCATTGTTCAAACTAAAAACAAGTTAAGAGAAATCTTGTTGCACACATGAGCATTGAATTTTGTCTTCCACAATCTAGGTAACTCTATTCCTACTTATATTGTATTTTTTAATTTTCAAAATGAAAGGAAAAGTGGTCAAACTCTTCGCTAAAACCTCTCTAAACTTTGTTGAACTACCATTAATCAACAGAGAGGTTGATGCTCTTGAAACTCAGTGTGATTTTGATCTTTTTGAGCTCCATAATTAGGCATACCGACATTTTTAAGACCTCCAAGATGTGTCACTAGTTTGGGAGTCTTATTTGGCTTAGTTCATAATTTCCCAGACTCACCCATATCTCAAATTTATCTCTTGATGTTTTAAATAATATATTTCAAGTAAAAAGGCAATTATGTCAAAAACTAGAATTGTGTTATTTTATATAAACTCAAAGTCAATTCTTGAAATGCTTATATTTTAATGCCTAGCTAGGTTCAACCACTAAATTCATAAATATTGAGTAAATTATACCATGACCTAAACCCAAAATAAAAATGCATTTTCCTTAATACTTTTTACATATTAACTCTCAAATACCAGAGAATAACCCACCTTATTCCTCAAGCATTTTCCCAGAAATGTACAGAAAATCTATTTCTATGGTTTTCTGTTTATTAGGTTATAACAATGTTGATATAGTAGGTGAAATTGTTCTGGAGTTTTTAGCTTTTATTCACCAATAAAAAATTCCTTTGTTAGATTTCAGTTCAACCACTACCTATATGATATTATTAATGATCATTTGGCCAAGTATTTTAGACATCAATATGTTTTAGTCTATATGTTTCTGTAATTTCAAATGGAGAAATTCTCTAGATTTCAACTATAAAAACAAGATTCAAGTGGAAATGTGCTTTAAAAAATTCACTGAAATTCAATGTTGAGGAAGCATTCATAGTAATTTTCATTTTCATATTTTGTTAATAATATTTTATTAGACACCTTCAACCTTAACCTTATGTATTATATATCACGACCAAGAGTATTTCCAAAGATAAAAAGAATTTTTCAACTCTGTGAGGTAGCAAAAGTGGGAGATTGGTATTTATAATTTATATAAAAGCTTTACTGAAATCAAAATGTATGGATTTGAGTTGACTCCTTATAGATGTCCAATTTTTCTTCCTAGGAGAATCTTTGTGAGACAAATTTTAAGTGTGGATTAGATTCATTTTGTGTCCAAGAAGTGCCCTACTCCCTTCAAACTAAAAGAAGAGGTTGGACAATTTTTGGTCAACACCAAAGCAATTGTTCAAGATATTGAAGTCGTGTTGTAGGAGATGAAATTTTCATAGGGAAAGGTTTGGAAATATTACACTCATGGCATTGTATCCAACACAAAAGAGTTGAACAAGGTTTAGCTCCTTAGAAATATGTGCCAACGTCTAAGGTGGATCATTTTCTAACAAGGAGATCTAGGAGCAAGATATTATGATAGTTTCACAAATGAATTGGTGAAGATCAACCTTCAAGGTAAAATATTCTGGAAACCCCATAACAGAGGGAAAATGATCTAAAAAGGGTCTTTATAGACACACAATAATCAACGTATGAATCGAAAAACAAAAAATATAGGGTACATGTGAGGCAAAGATTAGACAAGCCATACGTTCCAATCATAGACGCCACATAAAGAGAGGTTGTCACATGAAGCAAGCTTATTTTTAATCTAGAGCTACTACCATATGTTGCTTGAGAACTAGAAACATCATCTTTTAGTGTGTCAGATGTTACAACTGCTAAGCAGGATAACATTTTTTCACAATTTACGGAGATCAAGAGTAGAAATAGGAAACTAAGGTAAGAGGGCTATAGTGAGCTTTGGAAGCAAGGCACAACCTCACAAACCAAATTATTGACAACCCTGAATTATGAAAAAGGACAGCTTCAAATGGCATTTTTAGAACCAAAATCTCAAATTATTAAAACTGTAGAGGATTACAAAATTGTCAAGTTCATAATTAACCTAAGGAATATTCATGGATCTCCACGGGAAAATAGGGGATATGTTGTACAGAAGTTTATCAGGCGCAACTACTAATGTTCCTAAGTTGGATAATTTACTAAGTAATGTGACCAATCAACTATTTAGTAAGAAAATATCTCTACTAGGACCGAGCGAATGAAGATAAAAAATCTAGAGAACATTATAATAAAGTTAGGTGCAGGCCCAAATGAATCTTCCCCAATGCAGGTTTTAATAAAGTTGAAGGACACAAATATTCAAGTGCTAAGGAGGAAGCTCAAGTTGCCAACATTGGAGCATGTTCACACTCCAGAGTTAGAAGCAATGCGGGAGGCGAAATAATAGTTGCTTTCATTGATCATAGAACAAAATAAACATATTGAAAAACTAAAATAACAGGTTGAAAGTTTCTTAAATGAGAAATTTGAGCACACTTCTGAAGTGACCACCTCTAAGGCAACAATGATTGAGGTAGATCCTTCATAGAATTTCGTTGAAACAATGTCAACAGTCAGCTTAAAAGATCAAGAAATTATTAATCTTAGGAAGATAATGCAATTCAAGAGTATTATATTAAGTCAAGCATAGGAAGAACTGGAAAATAAAGATAGCATTATTACCACCAAATTAAAGAAAAATACCTCTCTATAAAATCAAATTGAATGGTAAAAAAAATATTTGATTGGCACTCAACCATTGATTGAAACCAAAAGAATTTTATAGGAGAACATCATTACTTATATTTTAAAATCATGGGAATCTGCATGGTAATTGGTGAAGAACCAAAATTATTAATGGTTGTTAAAAAAACTATAAATCATATTCAACATGAATTAGAAAGGAAACCATTAGTTGTAAAAAGAATAATTAAGTTTCTTAATTCCAGAGATAAAGAACAGCTCAAAATATTTTTGGTCAATGATAGGACTAGTTTGAGAATGGAGACTAAGAGAGTTATTATTAAGAGAAATTGTATGTAACAAGTACAAACAAATGCAAGTTGGTTCAAAAAGGGAAAGATTCATTTAATACCAAATTTAATATTTTAAAATGGATGGGAATGTCTTCATGTTGGGATGCAAATGGAAGGTTTATACATTTGGATGTATATAAAGAAATATTATCTAAGCTTGGGTCCAATTATGGTAAGTTCTCTAATATGAAAGGAGCATTAAAAGGTGAAGGAATTGTGGATAAACTCGAGGATGAATTATATATTCATGGTCAGGTTATATTGTTTATTCTTATCAAGAAAACATATCATAAATTTATTGGTTTGGATACAAATTATAGAAAAATGATATCATATAGTTGTCCAGCTAGATTTGATTGGGAGCGATTAGCTAATTTACTTCCATAAATCTCTCAATTGCTACAACGGAATCTAGGAAAGAAGTGCAAGTGAAAATTCAAGATTGAATTAAGCAGTCATTGTTTATTTTTATTTGTAGATCCTATATTTTTGTTTTCATAACAATATGTTGCTTGTAATTTTTGTATAAAAGCTAGAAAGCAATTGGAATGAAGGTTTAACAGCCTCGGGTTAAAGTTCGATGTAATAAATGGGCATTATAAAAGGAAAAAATAAAACCAAGGTCATGGGACACGTATTGAAAGTTGAATGGAGGGGAAAAACATTGTATTGGGATCCAATTTTTGTTTATTATTGGCTATGGAAATTGGCAATGGAATTGGAAAAGGAAAAATGAAATGAATGGAAATTAATACAATATATAAAGGAAAATATGAGAAAAGGAAGATGAAAAGACAAGAATATGCATGCAAGGGAAAATGAAGAAAAAGGAGAGAGAAAATTCACACATGTTATCACTCCAATAATTCTCAAAAGTTGTGAATTTTTTATTGTAGTTTTAAAGAATATCATAGGTAACCACAAACCTACTTTTAAGCCTTACGATCTAACATTCCTAATGCTCAAAGAGGGCTCTCTCTATGTGATTTAACTTTGTTGATTTGTATTTGATTTTAGGCTAGTTATATGGGGCAAATTTGTTTTGGGTTTTGATTTGATTTGGTGGTGAAATCACTTACTTAGATGGATAGCTATACGTCTGTATCCCATTGGGAAAATGGAGTCAATGTGTCAAGCAGTCATATTAGGATCAAGGTTTAAAGGGAAATGTTTACAGGGCAAGATAGCTGAGTCACTTCAGATCTTCAACGCTGATGGTGAAATGGTTTTGATTGGGATAAAAGATCAATTAAGGGTTCTTAAATTTGAATTATGAGTGAAAAGGGATAGGTCAATCGAAACTAGGGATCAATTAAGGGTTCCTTAATCTGGATATCAGTTGAAAACATATAAGTAATAGTCATTCAAAACAGAGTACTTTTAACATATTCTGAAATAATAATTCCTGATTTATCATATAGATTTATAACACCTTTAAGAATAGATGGAAAACATAAGAAAGTTGACAAGATAACAAGTGAAATACTTCACTGCAGTAGGCCAACACGTGAATCCTGTAATATGATGCTTTATTTCTTGTGATCCAGTTTGCTGACTTGAAATTGATACAAAAACCCTTAGGTTCATAATAGTATAACTACAAAAATGTTCAGTAATTCATTCACACTCAATACTTCCTAATGAGAAGTATTTATACAAAATATCCTAGAATAAACTTAGGAATTTTTTATGCAAAAAAATATCTTCATGCAAGAAGATAGTGACAACTTCCTTACTAATGCTAGTTTTCCATGTTTTATTGAAATAAAATGGCTTGCTATCTTAATTTTATCACTTCTTTCTCTCTTAGTTTTTTCAACGAATACTGCAGCTGGACAATGAGGTCGCATCCACGCTGGTAGATTCATCTTTGCTCTGATTTTGTCTTTAACTTTTCATCTAATATAGTTTCATCCTGATACTCTTTACTGCAGAAACTGTCACTGCTGATGTAAAAACAACAAACTCTGTTTTTTTCTTTCACTGCTCTATGCTCACTATAATCTGATCTTACAGTAGATCAACCAACTTCTCCCAGAACTCAGCTTCTAGCAATTTTATCTTCATAAGCCTTCTAAATTTTTCATCAGCTTCAGTATATTTTGAAAATATTGGTTTGTTCACAAATAACTGTTTTACTTCATGTTGTAAATAAAACAAATTTTCAAAATTATTATATAGTACCTTCCCTGTTGGAATTCCCTGTAAGGTTGATTTGTTCACCTGCTCTTTGGAAAAATTTCTTATATTTTTGTCATAATCCTCCTACTTCATTAATTTATCATTAATCACTAGAGGATTGGGAAGGCCTTTTTTCCTTAGAACATCAAACTTAATCATGAATCTTGTGATTGCAATTTCCATGTTCTGGCACTTTTCCTCTAATTGTGTTAACAATTTTTTCTTGGATATTACCTTCTTAACTTCTAGGATGGTTTCAGTTATGTCTGTAATTCCAATTTCTTCTAGCTCTTGTTTATTTTTGGAATTGAGAAATTTGATAATTTCTACAGCCTCTTCAGGTTTTTTATCTAGCTCTTCTTTTGTCTTATGTATTGCTTCTTTTGTTGATTTCAATAAATCTTTCTGCTCCTATATGACTTGTATGGATGGCCAAATATCATTGACTGCTTCAATGATATTGGACCATAATTTCTGCTTAACATGTGCCATAGGTTCCTTCAAAGTTTATTCTTTTTCTAACTTCTTCAGTTGTTCATTCAATATTTTGGTTTTTTGTTCTTCATTCTTAGCATTTATTTGTGCAATTTTCTTAGCATCTTCAAAAAATTTGATCTGTTATTTTAACCTGTTTATCTCATTGGTTTAGATAGACATGTCTTGCATTGCCTTTACCAATTTACTTGCCTCATCTGATTGCTGGACTGTTGTTGTTGAAGATTCAGTGACTGAAGTTGTAGATGAAGTAGCTGGAATTGTTGTGGCCATTGGAACATTAGGAACCAGTGTTTCTGCCAAATTATATGGTACAGTTGTTGTAACTACAGGAATCACAGTAGCAGGAACTTCTTGTGCTTTGTTGGCTTATTTCTCTTGGACCAATTTCTCCATTTCAATTTCCATTTCTTTAATATGGGCTGTTAACTATAAAATGATACTCATCATCTCATATTTTTTATTGGAATCCTGTAAAGCCTCCTTAGCTTGAGGATGCTCTGTACGGGGCAGCTTCATATGTTTCTTAAGTGCAGCAATGTCAGCATTCTTCTTTTTGATCAATTCCTCTGCAGCTTTTATATTCTCAGGATCATATCCTACTTCAATCACTAGCTCTTCTAAGGATTTGGTTTTGGTATCCTTTGCATATGAATATGGCTTCTCCAATTTGAGTTGATCTCTTACATTTATCAAAGTGTTTTGAAGCTTCTATGCACTGATGGCCTGGTCATTGTGGAATAAATCATCTCTCTTGCATGCTTTTGAAATTCAATTTGATCCAGAGGATGAATATCCTGGACTGGAACTTCAAAATAAATATTTTTATAATCAGAGGATGATTTAGGAGTTGGAACTGTGGGATGAAGAACTATCATCAACATCTTTTTGTTCTTGTAGTCAAAGGCCAAAAGCAGCCTGTTTTGAATGCTAGGAGTTTTCTTTAGGTACTGAGAATATATTTCATTTTTTATTTCTTCATTTTTGGCCTTAATCTCCTTGTCTTTTTCCTGTATGTCCATGTCTTTTTCAGTTGTTTTCTTGGATGAAGACACTTCTATATTGTGTTGTTTTTGAATTAATTGTGTATTAGAATTGATTGGATATTGTTCCTCTTCAATTACTGTAGGAGTTACAATGTATTTTTCTGCAATTTCTATGTCAATAACCTCTACTGTCTCCTTTTCTTTACTGGCAAGATTAAGCTTTGGTTTTTTGTTGTATCTTAGTTTGAATTTTGTATGTGTAGTAGTCTCAGCTGTATAAGATCCTTCCTCCCTATTTCTTTTCATACTTCTGTCTTCTTGGGCTGGAGTTTGCAAAGTTTAACTAGTATCACTTTTCTTCTCTGCCTCTACCAATGTATTCTCTAACCATTCATATTGGTTTGAGAATTTCTCAATATCTGGCTTCTTTTCATGTATGTATGGAGTTAATTTTCACTTAACTCTCATTCTGCTAATAATACCAAGGGGATCATAATACCAAAGAAAAATAGGACTGAATTTGAACTCTTGCAACTGTTTTTCTGCCTCTGGACCTTCTTCTCTATTATTACAGATGAATGGGCCAACCTTGTTCTTTAACTTGAATTTTGTTTTCTTCTTTGCAATTAAGAAATTGACAGCATTTGAATTTAAAATCTGCCTTATATACTCTAGAGAAAATAACCTCATAGGGAGGTATTTTGGCAATTTATAAGGAATAAGGCTTTACCCGTAGACTTTGATTTCAGTGTGATTTTGGTATAAGTACCAATCACCTATCCTGTTATGTTCAAATAATTGCAAAACCTTCTTGATTTCATTGCTAATTATGGGTTGCACACTGTTGTTTAGCAAATTTACCAAGGGATGGATAAAATAATCTGTGAACTCTGAATAGGTAAACCCATTTGAATCCTTCCTTATCAAGGAATTCCAAAATATAATAGATTGTGGATTTCCTTCCACATCAAGCTTCTGAAGGTTTATAGGAAAAAAATTTGAACTAAAAATATAAGAACATGTGGAATAGGAATGAAGAATACCTAAAAACACCTTCAGAAGGCAATTTGACTAATTGCTCATGGATACTTTCAGCAATATATTTAGCAAAGTTATATATGGTAGCAGGAGGCTGACCAGGTGTAAAAGTAGAAAAGAAACCAAGTACTGCTACAGCAGCATGTTCATCTGTAAAATAGCCAAGGATGAAGGACAACATGGAAATAATATGTCTAGTCCTTTCTGAGAATTTAACAGAGGAGTATGGAGGGTTAAGCTTGGGAATTTCCACATAGGATGGCATGAAGGTTTGAAAAAACTAGAATCTCTTGGGAAAATCCAGATCCAAGTAGAACTTAGTGAGGACTTCAATAGATAAAGGAACTTCATTTAGCCCAAGTTGTTTCTGAAGCATCTGGTTGATAGACTCAGCTGTTATAGCAAACAAAAATTCCTTTTCGGGGTTCACAATGGCTCTTTGATCAGGAGAGTAGCATGATTGGCAGAGTCTGATTTCTTTTGGGCATTGGTGAGTATGAGGAACAACATATTTAGGAAATTTTGATTCCCATATAAAAACTTCATTAGCTTGATCTATGGATTTTTCTTGGCTCCAACAGTGGAGCTCAAGAAGATTGAATTCACTCACAGTATTAGTAATTTTGAAGTCTACATCTGCCAGGGGAATATGCTCTACATCTACAACAGGGGGTTGTAGAGGGTTGATTACTAGAGTGATTTTCAAAGCGATTGGTTGGTTTGATTAATTAATTTCAATACTTTTGACCTTTAAAACAATGATTTAGGCCTGTAATAACACTTCTGAAAGTTTAAATAGTTTTTTGCATAAGGATTATGATAAAACAAGGGTTTTATCTTTTCTCTGCAAAGGGATAATTCTAATCAATTGAATTTAAACTGTAACTTCTGTATCAAAAAGAAATTTCAAGACCTTATATTTTCATCAAATGATATCTATGGTTTTCAGTGCACTTTTTGTGATAAAACAATCTTAAGACATCAATTTTTATGCAGAAGGATGTCTAATTATTGTAGGAAAGGTTTTGAAGGTCTCAGAGGGCTTAACTTAATCAATGTGTGTTTAAATCAGTTCAAGGCTTCAAAATTTGTGAGAAAATGCTCAGGGTTTACATAATCAAAAGATTTATGAAGCAATAGGGTTTTCTTTAGGTACACAGGCTCCTAAATGGCTCATTTAACTATATAATTATTTTGGATTGATAAATGAGTGCTTTTCCTCTAAAGAATACATGGGAAAATTGGAATTTTGCTGTGTAGAAGGGTTTCTGGGGTTGGAAAGCTTTCAAAAGCTTTTTTTGGTCTTTATAGGCACTCGGATGACTTCTGCAGTGGTTGTGGCAATAAAATTGATGAGTTCTGTTTCTTTCAAGCTAGAAAACGGAGGTGACATCGGTCATTTTGGTCTGCAATACTTCTTCTACGCAGAAAACGGTAATATGAATGAATGCATTCGTGCATTTTTATAAGCAATTTGATTGAACAGTGAATGTATTAAATGCAGGTTCAATTCAAACAGATAAGCAGTTTGGGTGCAAGGAAGGGAATAACTGCCAAGAAGTTTTCGCAACGTTCATAGGTTGTAAGCGGGATTGGAATGATCGGTGTGATCCAATGGAATTAAGGCATGTGGAGGTGAGAGAAACCCCAAAAATTGTGTTTATCGCAAGCTTTGGGTTTGTTTAACCTTTACACTAAGAAATGTGCGATATGGGATCACTGCCATTGGATTTGGGAGATGACAAGCGAATGGTTAAGATAATGCGATAAAGTTGTAGGGTAAGAAGGCATGGGGCTCGGGATTTATAGATAGCGGGAGGTGGAAAACGTATTTAAACATAGGTTTAATACATAGTTTCGGAGTGAAATGTGATAGGTGGATTAATTTTTTTTTTAAATGGAATGCGGACGTATGTATTTTTAACATTGGTGGGGATTAACTATGTAATGGGATTAATATGATTTAATACTCTTAACCTATGGGATGAGCTGGAATATATATCACATGGGGAAATAAAACATAGGTTAAAATTAAAATATGGTTGGGAAATAATATTTAAAAGGAATTAATCTAATATGGGCTAAAAGGTGAAATATAGGAGTTAACATATAAATTAATGTGTTAGTAATGAATGAGATGAGGGAAAATACACTAAGCCTAGTGTAAAACATGATATAGGGATAAATTCCTTTATTGTGGGTCCTGACATAATGTTTTTAAACTTAAGATATATTATTTTTTGGGTTTTTTGGGTATTTTTGAATTAAAGGGGAATTAGTTAAAGGGTTTTACCTTCCTTAAGTATAAAGGGTTTTAAACTTAGGAAAAGGGGATTTTTGCAAAGGAAACTGAATGATAATGGGGAAAAGGAAAAATGAAGGGGAAAGAATGAAAAATGGAGGGGATGAAGTAATTTTACAAGGGGATGATTTTTGAAGGAAGTTAGTGACTGAAATGACCAATTTTCTGCTTATCCGTGATTGTAAAAACTACTTCTTCCTACCCATATGCTACCGTAACATTTTTTTTTACCTGGGTGCATTTGAGCTTGCAAACCCTTGTTTATTTTTCTTTTAAAATAGCAAACTAACTAATTCTATCCTTATTTCTTCCAAAGGCTCAAATTAAGCTATTGAGCTCCTTATTTATTCTCTACCTAACTACTGATCTGCCAAGATTAAATTGTTTGGCTAGATCTTTATTCTCTATCTAATAACATGAAATTTAAAGCATAAGAGGTTAAGATTAAGTTGTTTAACCTTCATGGATTGTGGCATTGTAACAAACTGCACGCAATCTTTATTTTACAGAAAAATTAAATAGTAGTGGCATTTGGATTTGCATCACTTTCATGTTTTATTTTTTATCTCTTTTTTGTTTGGGGTCCATTTTCTATTATTTTTTGATATTTTTTCTTTCAAGTCCTTTGATTTTTCTTTTAGGACTTTTACCCTCTTTACATTTTTTTATTTTATTTTTCTAATATGGGAAAAAAATTTGTAGAAAGCAAAGTATGTACGTATTACAAGCCTAATTAAAGTCAATTCAAAAATTATGAATCCTATTATTATAGGACCCTAACAGTGGCTCCACATGGAGATGGAATTTCTTGGTGAAATGTCAAGAACTTTGAGACTAGTAGCCTTTGAATTTTGACTGTGATGGCCTTGGAACTATTTTCCAAGCTCTGCATTATTCATACTTACGATATTTTTATCCTTCAAAGCATAGGGTCTTCTCTCTGGGTTTCAACTTTGCTAGAAAAACATCCAATCCAATCTAAAATCTGCAATGTTATGTACAATGAGTAAAGTAAACAAAGTGAATTATTTGTTATTCTGAGGAATAGTAATGCTTCAACATGCTACCATTGACAAGTCCACCTGACACATCTAATCCATCCAAATCCTTCAAAAAGAAAGCATTGTTACCTCTATAACCATAAGTGACATAAGGGTCTTTCCATAATAAATCAAATTTCCCATGTTTACCTTTATCTTCTCTCCTGGAATCCCACTTTAGAAATTTTTCACCTATATAAAAATCATCTTCCTTAGCCTTCTTGTCAAATATATTTTTAATATTTTCTTGAACAACTTGAGACTTGAGATAGACATCTTCCCTGGTTTGCTGCAAGTGTATGGTTTGGTTTATTCTTCTTTGGATATCATTGGTTTGAACTTGTAGTTCTTGAATTATCTTCATTACTAGTACTCCTAAAGAAGATGGAAAAAAAACATCCATCCCATAAACAATCTGGTAACGAGATGTACCAATAGATTTCTTTGTGGTAAGTCTATCTTCCCATGAGGCATTCACTAATCTTTTGTTCCAGGTTTTCTTATTGTCTTCTAGTAATTTCTTGATGATATTCACAAGGCTTTTATTGGAGGACTCAGTAAGGCCATTACCTTGAGGGTAATAAGCAGTCGAATGGCCAAGGGTAATGTGGTATTTATTATAGAAGTCAATCATATTTTTGGACTTGAATGTTGCTGCATTATCAGTGATGATCTTTTGGGGGCATCCAAATCTGGAGAGTATATTGTTTTCTAAAAATGAAATTATGACAGTGTTAGTGGATTGCCTAGAAGGTATGGCTTCTATCCACTTATTGAAATAGTATGTGGCTCTCAAAATCCACTTGTGTTGGGCTGAGGATGGAGGGTGAATTTCACTAATGAAGTCAAGACCCCATTGCTGAAAAAACATTTATGTGGAGATGGGTTTTAAGGGCAAAGGTAGCAATTTTTTCTTTCCTTCAAATATTTGGCACTTGTGATAAGTGGTCACGTATTTTTTTTCATTTGAAAACAAGGTAGGCCAGTAAAAAACAACTCTCAAGACTTTATCTGTAGTAGTATTCCAGTAAAGATGTCCTCCACAATCACCTGCATGAAAATCTTCCAAAAATTTATCAGTTTCTTCTTTAGGCAAACAATTCAATAAAATTCCACCAGGATCTTTTCAAAACAGTGCATTGTCTATGATACAAAATATTATTGCCTTTAATTTTTAAAATCTAGCTTTAGTTCTTGATAATACATGAGGAACTTGTAAATTTAGTAGTACAAATATAATATATGCATACCATGGTGAGTCTAAAAAGGCTTCACTGATCTCTGGAGTTTCCATCTCTTCCTGATCATCTATTTGGGCAATAAAATTAATATATAAAGCATGACAATTTGATTCATCCATGAGTTTGGCTAAACCTTGACCTTTTATGAGTTTGGTTGGTTTGATTTCTATGTCATATTCCAAAATGGTGGCAATCCACTCGCCTCTTTTACCATCAGGCCCATTCTGTGCTAGAATTTCCTTTACAACTGCATTTGGAACATAAGCAATGATATGTGAATAAAGGATGTACACTCTAAAGTCTTTGATAGCTTTCACTAAAGCTAGTGCTTGCTTTTCCATTATGTTGTACTTTAAAGTGGCATATCTAAGTGGTTTGCTGAAAAAATAAATGGTCTACTCATAGCCCTGATCATTTTTCTGTAGTAAAACTGTAGCAATAGTATGTTCTGAAACAAAGGAAAAAATAATGAAATCTTTTTTGAAATCAGGACTTATAAGGACTGGTGTTTTTGTCAAGGCTTGTTTAATTTATTCAAATGATTGCTTGACCTCCACAGTCCATTTAAGTATTGAGTCTTTTTTCAACATATGGTTAAGTTCTCTAATTATTTCAACTAGGTTTGAGATGAATCTTCTGAGAAAATTGATTTTACCTAAGAAATCTCACAATTCTTTAATATTCCTAGGATGACTAATGTTTAGAATGGCTTCTATTCTAGCTGGGTCTATTCTACTTCCCTCTTTAGATATGATATGTCCTAATAATTTATCTTATTCCGATCCGAATAGAGTCTTTTTAGGATTTAGAGAGATGCCAAATTTCCTGCATTTTATAAACACTTGTTTGAGGTGATTTAGATGTTCATTATCAGTCTTTGAAAATATAGTAACATCATCTAGATAAATCACAAGGAATTCATGAATTTATTTAGCAAAAGCTATATCCATAACTCTTTGAAAAGTGGTTCCTGCATTCATTAATCCATAAGGCATTTTCACATACATGAAAGTGCCCCAAGGAGTAGTGAAAGAAATTTTAGGTTGATCTTATGGTTGAACTAAAATCTGGTTATATCTAGAGAATCCATCAAGCAATGAAATTCTGGAAGAACCAACCACCCTCTATAAAATTTGATCCATCTTGGGGAGAGGGTAGTTGTCTTTTAAATACACTTTATTTAAATTCCATAAATCAAAACACAGTCTGATTTCCCCTGTCTTTTTCTAGTGGAAACTAGATTTGAAACCCAATCAAAATATCTGATTGGTGCAATTATTTGGGCTTCATACATTCTCTTAACCTCTTTCTCAATTAAAGGCATCAAGACTGGATTGATTCTTCTAAGCTTTTGTTTGAAAGGTTTTTTATCTTCTTTTATGGGTATTTTGTGTTGTATTATACTAGTGTCATAGGATTTAAAGTCCTCATAACTCCATGAAAATACATCCTAAAATTCCTTAAAAAAAGCTATGTATTTTACTTTTTCTTCTTGAGGTAAGGCTTTTGAAAGTTTTATCATCTTAGGCTTTAATTTTGTTCCTATATTGCACTCTTCAATATCAGATCTTAATGGTTTCATCTTAGGTTTCCTTGCAACATCATTAGAATCAAAAATATCTTCTAAAGGGGCTAATCCCTTAGGTAAAAAGTTGTTCTTGAGGTTTAAAATGTCAGAATCGTCATCTGCTAACTCTTCAACCTGTACTTTCTCTAAATTATCTATTTCTTCTTGAGTAAATTTAGTGGGTTTAGCAAAATCTAAGTTATTTACATCTACATTATTTATTCAATCTCACTATCTATGGTTTGATCTATTGTACAATATGTGTCTATATTACAATTCTGATATTCTCCTTCATTATTTATGAAATGATAAATTTGTTCATCTTGTGAAAATAGTTGCCAATATTTAAGATTATCTAGTATTGTAGGCATGTGTTTAACTTCTGCTATATAACCATGATTTGGTTGAAATGGCATATTACAGGTACTAGAAAAAGTTGCTAAGTTGTGTGCCTGTATGTTTTGTTTTCTAGGAATTGCAGCAAAGTCACATTCAAGAAGTTCCTTAATTAGACCTAAAAAATTATCTCTATATTGGCTTAATCTTGGATTATATACAAAATATTCTCCTATTATCTGTTTCACAATTAACTTAGAGTCTCCCATGATTGACACTCTTTTGGCTCCTAAATTTCTAACAATCTGCAGTCTTAAAATAAGAGATTCATATTTAGCTATGTTGTTTGTACATTTGAAATTTAATCTAAAAGCGTGACCTTCTGCATGATTATTTTCCATATTATGTATCGAAACTCCTACTCCTGCTCCTATTTGTTAACTGATCCATCAAAATCTAGGTGCCACATTGATTCATGAAAAATGTTGTCAATGTTTGGTGCTTTCTTTTTCTGTTTGAGTTCAGTGTTGTTTTCAATGATAGTTTCAAAATTGCATAAAATGAATGAGTCCATATCTGTAGGTGTAGAGTAAATAGGATAGTTTCGAGGTCTTTTTAAACTACTAACCATGTACTTCATTAATTTCTCTCTGTAAAGTTTCTTGGGTTGGCCAAAAACTGATATTGTTGCATAAGACATATCAATTTGTAGAGATCTCTGTAGTTTAACTCCCCATGAGCGAGATAACAACATTCCATACTTAGGAGGGATATCAACTACTACAATATCCATGACTATTCTTTTTCCAAGGTATTGAACTTAAGTAACACATAAATATTTTATCAAGCCTAAACATTTCACTTTACTGGAGTCAAATGAGAAGAGATCTTTATAAGGTCTAGTGATGTCTAGACTCAAGGTTTCCATTATTTCTTTTGGCATTAAATAGTGTGAAGCCCTTGAAGCTAGCATTGCATATGTAAAATCTGATCATGAACAGTTAAACTAATGTAGAAAGGTGGAACTGCTCCATCTTGGTGTTTCCCATTAACATCAAGACCAAAGATTAATTTTGGTTTATCATCACCCAAATTTATTGAATCTTCTCCATCATTCATATTTAAAGTCTTAGTGATATGTGTTTTGTATAGGTTATGTTTACCAACTCTGTTAAGGAATTGGTATCTTCAATTTAGCAATTTCAGCTTGGATATTAAATGGTGCTTGTGATTTTCCTAGCTGAATTATTTCTTCTTTTGTAACTGTAGTTTGGGTGGGTTTAACTTCTTTTTCTACAGTTGCTTTCTCATTCTTTGTTTGTATTTCCACTATTTTACTGCTTTTAATTTTATTTTCAAGGAAATTTTTAGATGCAGTGGAAGTCTTTGCAGATTTTGTGGTTTCAACAGTTGTTTTAGCAGTGGCTATTTTAGGATTAGCTTATTTTGGATCAGCAGTAGGTGTTTTTGGATCTGAAATTGTTGTCTTAGCAGAAATTTTTGTCTTGGCAGCAACATATTTTTGAGGATTTGTTGATGTTTGGACAACATCATCTGTGATATCAAAAATTTTGGGACTAGGTGAAATTTTGGGACTTGAAATTTTATGAGTTGAACTAGAGTTTTGCTTGGTTTCCCTAGGGAGAATTTGCAGAACTTTAGTGGTAGGAGCCTCTACTGTTTTATTTGTTTGTGTTTGGGAAGATTTCTTAATAGAAGGCTCTACATTTTTCTTGCTCCTAAGGTTATATTTCTTATGAACTTCATTAATTGCAAACTCATAACCTTGCTTGTAATCAAAAGACTCTCCTGAATCTAATTGTAATTTTTTTAATTCATATAACTCTTGTTCTTCCTGTGTAAGAAAAATGGTGTTTTCATCATTAATTCCTATTAGATTAATGGTGTCTTCATCATATTCTTTTTGATGAGAACTATTAGCATAATTCTCTTGGAAAGGTGGTCTTATTGTTTCGTCAAGTGCTAATTCTCTAGATTTTCCAGTGTTGGTGTTTTTCCTAAAATTGGGATTTATAATTTGAGGTCCTTGTTGTTGGGTATCCCATTGTGGCTTCCTTTCCATATTATCTAACCTATCCAACATTCTCTCTAATGTTTTTTCTAATTGATCTATTTTTAAATCTGAAGTGGATGTTTTGTCTTTTATTGTCACTCTCCTTTCATTTCTTAATCTAGCTTTGTTTGCTAACAAGTTTTCCTCAACACTAACAACATTAATTTTCATATGATCTAAGGTTTCTGGATTTATCTCTCTCATTTGATAAGCTATACCTGTATCAAATCCATCAAGTAATTGATAAGGACAGATTCTGGAGGAGGTTTAAGATTAGCAGGAATTGCATTATAAATATTGTTATATCTAGTACAATAATCTTGAATTGTTTCATTTGGTGTCTTTTTATGCTTTCAAATTCATATAAGATTTGTAATGGATTTTTCTTCTTCTCCCATCTATTAAGAAACATTCTATGAAAAAATTCTAAATCAACAATACTACCAGCATTCAAACCTTTAAACCATTTTTTTACCTCACCAGTTAAAGTTTGAGCAAAAATTCTCATTTGGACATCATCATCATCAATTTTATGTAATTCAAAATAGTCTGTCATCTTATTAACTTGCTGTTGAGCAGTGTAATGAGTTGTTCCATCAAATTGAGGGATTTTTCTTTGATAATCCTGGGGCATGTCATGTAACTGTGCTAGTAGGACCAAGGGAGCATATCTAGCAGCCATGGCTTGGATTCTAGCTTGGCTAGAAGGTAATTTTGAAGTACTTGGTGAAGAATTAGAAGTACTTGCTAATGTAGTTAAAGCACTTGTAGATGAGATTGGAATATAAGAAGATGTGATGGCAAATATGGTTGAGAGGCTAGAAGATGAAGTTGAGATGCTTGAAGAAGTGCTCAGGAATGAGAATAATGTATTGGAAAATGCAACATAAATACTAGGGGATGAACTTGAGGTGGTGTAAGATGGAAATAAAATTTTAGGTTGAAATGGATGCCTAGGAAAAAATGAACCTATGGAATGAAGTGTGGTGGAAATAATGGATGAAGTGGTAGTGAATAGGGATGAACCTACAGATTCTAAAAGGTTGGTATTTAAATTACTAGTAGAAGGCTTAGGGGTATAGGCTGATAAAGCAGTCAATTCAACTGAATGTTGTAAATAAGCTTCATCAATTTATTTAATCCAAGTTGCAGTTATGGCATCAAGTTTATCATAAACTTCAAAAATATTTTGATCAGAATCAACTGAAACAGATTCCTTCTTAGTTTCAATGAATGGAATGAAATCAAGATTTATTACAGTATTATGTAAGTCACTTTATGATTTAGTTTCAAATAGATATTGTTCAAAATTTAAATCAAATTCAATGCCTTGTAAACTTGATAGTTGTTTTAGAAGGTAATTTGCTTTGACCAATCAAATTTTATTACCTAAATCTTCTACTCTTTTGTGTTTCTTTCCAATTTTGTCAAGATTATCTGCTATGACAGTAGGTTGTGGATCTGGATTGAACCTGGTATAGTAGATTCTTCTGGAAGCAAGAATTACTTTTTTTTATGAAAATATACTCACAACTTATTTAAAACAATCTTAAGGTGAAAAGATAAATGAAAATATTTTATTTAAGATCTATTTAAAATTTGAGGATTGGTTAGTTCCCCAGTTGAGTCTCGAGTATGTTATCACTCCAATAATCTCTCTAAGCATTAGGAAGGATAGATCCTAAGGCTTAAAAGTAGGTTTGTGGTTACCTCTAATATTATTTAAAACTAAAATAAAAAATCTCACAACTTTTGAGAATTATTGGAGTGATAACAACACACACACTGGGAAATTCTACATTCACTTAGAGAAGAGGAGAGAAAGAGAGAGAATAAGCACACAAGGAATATACAAGGGAGTGCAAGAGGAAGATAGTACAATAGCAAGAAAGGGAAAAAATCAAGTAGAAAAAGAGCAATCAACAAGAGGATTTTGTAGGTAACAGGCTGCATGTTTGGTTATCTTGTTGGGATGTGAATGCATGGTGTATGCATTAGTTTATTGGTCATGTTTGTTGTCATTGGCATGGGATTTTCCTATATTAGCAATTTTTTATGGTAATGCCTTTTTCATTCCTTGGATAGCCATGGTATAGTGGGTTTTCATTTTGGTTGAGCTTTTGATTGTCAGTGGATTCAAATTCGGTAGAGGTTTTATTAGAAATATCCCAAGGGTTGAGGGTGGAGATGGTTTTCTCCAAGAAGCTCTTGATAGGTGGGTGGAGACAGGAAAATTCCTCTGGCTATGGTGAAGAAATCCTGAGGCATCCAATATTGTATTGGTTTTGGTTATTTTTGGATAGGTTTAGGTGAAATCAATGTGGTTGAGGGAGCAGGGGGTTTAACCTCTGTATACCCTATTCGGTTTGTTTGGTTTATCCCATGTGATCCCACATTCATGCTTGGAATATGGCACGAGGATTATTGCTTGAAATAAATATTTGGTTCAACCCAATCTATGGTAATGTGGTATGTGGAATTCCTAGACTTGGATGGTTTCATGCAAGTGTTATTATGCATTACTTATTATTTATATCAATGAGCACATGTATTAGTTATTGTGTTGATTTTATGACTAGTTTGTCAAGGATTCATTTTTGTTAAATGTTGGTTATAATAAATGTACATTCTTATTATATGATGTGCTCTTGTTATGCATCTTGTTCATGATTTGTTAAGTTATTGAATGGCTATATGAATGCATGACATAGCAAGTGTTGATGCAACTAGCTTGAGAGGGAAGTAAGCCTTCTTTATGAACCTCTGATGAAATTGATGAAACAGTGCATAGATATGCATTGATGACCTATAGTTATTATGTTTACCATGTTTTTGTCTAAATGTTTATCATTTATTTGGAAAGATTGGGAAATATTTGATCCTAAGTGTATATTACACAGACTTGTAATTATCATTGACACTGTTTTGTGTAGTGGCCTATATGCTAGCCCTAAAGTTTTGGCACTGAATGTGTGGTCACGGGCACAAAACTAGGGATTTTTTACTACAACCACATAGAGGATAGCTTGTGCATGCGACTGGAGACCTTTAGACGCATGGAATGGATGGCATGCGTGTGGCTGGGTTGTAAGCTCAAGTAAAAAGATAGTTCTAGCTCAGGAAAAGATCATTGTTGGGTGTAGTATATGGTGTATTAATGGACCAACATTTAATGTCAATTCGGGGTCCATGGACTTCAAGACGCAGCACTGGAAATGTCAGAGAAAGACTCCAGCAACTTGCAAAAAAAAAACTAAAGTTTGTCCAAAAATTGTTCACACCTTCAGATTCCTGCACTCAAAATCAATCTTTAGAAATAAAATCATAAACACCAATCCTACAATCTATAAACAATTGAAAGTAAACCCTAATAAAAAAATAGAAAACCTTAATTATTGATCAATTGAAAACAAGTCCTACCTATTGAGAATGTAAAGAGAAAACCATAACTATTGAATTGCAATCCCTAGCTACTAACTCACTATGAAAATGAAACCTCAATAATGTTTTGATCAACCAAAAACACAAGGATGTAAATCCATTATTCAAGCCAACATGATACTTAAAATAGAAATGAAAATGCTCCCAAAATTCCTGCAATTAAGTTCACTCAATCCTATGTGTAATTTAAATATTAAAATCCACCCCACTCTGTGTACAATCATAAAGCTAAAAGCATGGACTGAAACTATTCATACTGCAATTAAATTTATCATCTAAATAACCAATCATTGTTTTCATGAACAAATACAATCCTCAATTGAAACACACTTCAACATATTATTTATCTCAATCAAACTTAAATATTGGAAACTATGATAACAATACTCATGCAAAAGAGACACTGAAAGTAGAGCACCTTGTATCTAAAAATGCAAATCTAGTTTCAAACAAGGCTACAAGTATCCAACTCAAATGGTTAAAATCTCCCTCTTTCAGTGAATGTCCCTGCACTCAACATGCATTAACATTATAAGTGTATGTTTCTCATCAGTGTAAATAATTGTTCAAATAATAGAGTGCACAAGCATGGTGAATTAAATCAATAATGATTAAATATATTACTTAGCTGAATCATATAACCATACAAGATCAGACATATATATTGTGTTTTGTACCCATCCACCATAAAAAAAATAATCTCACAATGCTCAAATAATGTTTCCAAGTCTCTTTCCATGTCTTTAGTAACTAGGGTTTTTATTATTACTAACAAGCCTCAAATTATAGATATAGAACAAGCCTCAACACTAGTCAAGTTTGACAAGGTTATTAAATCGTTTATAAATTCTGAAAGTCTTGGTATGTCTCCTCCAACCCCAAGTCACAATAGACTAAATATATTCATATGGTGGTAGGGATTATTATAGTTCAAAAGATATTTAATTCTCATGTCAATTCTCTATAAAAATATATCAGATCTATGATGAAATCAAAACCAAAGTATTGTAAAATAAACCTCTCTTGTATACAAAACAGAGTATTGTTGCAATCTATGATCACTTTGCCCAAAAAATTAGATGTGATGGTTCTTTTGATCACACAACCAAAAAAATAGAATGCTTATTAAAAATATATCACCCCTCCAACTTTAAAACTTAGATCTAAATACCCCTTAATGATCATTCAAAATGCTACACACATATAGAGAGAAAGCAATGTGTGAAGAATGACAAACACAAATATGTTGAAGTGATAAATGAATCACATAGTGGATAAACCAATTCTGTAAAAAAATGCACACCATATATACAAACCATGCATAAAATACTATATATACAACCAGAGATATGTCGAGTTGGTTTGGTGGGCCCTACCAATCAAACTTGCACCCTCCTTTAAAAGCTTAAATCACAGAGAAGAGGTATTCATAAATCACACTAGTCATGACAAGAAAAACTTGGCATCATAAGTCTTCTATTACATCAAATAAGTGTTTGTTACATCAAGAGCTAACCTTGGATATAGTTTTAAAAAGGAGGGGGTAAGAACCCCCAACAATTAAATCCAACAACACAAGAGTGTAGAATGGCTTGTTGTCCCCTTCTTCCAGCCATAAATCTGTTTTTTTATACATTTCATAATACAAATTTGGCTTTAGGCCAAACAATCCATTACAAAAAAAGATGAGAAATTGAATCCCAACTATTTTCCATTGATGGATACCCAATACAACCATAATATTATCAAGGAAATATATATATGATACAAAAGTTTCCATTTCTTTGCAAATCTGGGCAAGATCCTAGACTTTTGGAAATTTGTACATTTTTAAAAAAACTGTCTCAAAGAACCTTGTGTATCTCCTGAACCATTGTGAATTTTGGGAAAACGTTTGGTTATTAGATAATTTTCTATACTTGGAAAAAAAACCCATTAAGCCATAATTTCAATATTCTCCTCCATCTACACACAAATTGAGGTGAAAATTGCCATTTTGAAAACTATGCAAATTTTAAGTAGATTTATTGATTTTTCCTTTAAAAATCCACATGTGTGACCTGGGTGCATTCCAACTCATGTGGAGGTGTTAAAACATTAGTTTGGACAAAAAAACTCTTCAATTTTCCACGAAATTATGTCTATCTATCAAAGCCCCAAATTGATTTCTCTTTAGTGTAGACAAACTAGTGCAAGCATAAAGGTATTTCATGTAGATTTGGTTGACCAATTGTTTTTTTGCAAATCCACATGTTTTCCTGAGAACCTTGACATGCCAAATATGTGCAAAGTGTCGACGACAACATGCACAATATTTTCTTAGTGCAGGAATCCTCAAGAGTGTAGGATCATGGTACAAAATTATGGTTGAAATTTATGCTCTTCATGCTTATGTTTAAGAGGATTAGCCCCTGAATTTGAAAGAATACGACAATAACTATGAGAACTAAGTAAAAAAATGAAGGAAAAATATGTATTAAATATGAAAAAATGGAGGCCTAACAATCATTAGTGCATGTTGTCTGACATCTAGGTGATTAGTGTCCTTGGGGGGTTGCAGTAAGTTTCAGGATAGTACACCCCACTCCCTTAACTAGAACTCAGATATTCGGTCATGCATGTTAATCAAGGTTTTCATTGATTTCAATACGCAATCGGCTGAGATGGAAAATATTCTTATGATGTTAACGAACCTCATGCAATCCCTAGGTGCTAAGGATGCCATTAATGAAGATGTTAAGGTTGCTCTAACCTTATGAATATGTGAAGTTATTAATGATTCCATTATGAAGATTTAAACCCACTAATGAATAATTTTTGTCCTAAATATCCATTCACCATAATTCCCTAGTAATGAAAGAACTAACCATGAAGATGTCAAGTGCCAATTATGTGCCTAATATGCAAGCCCTCATGTGAAGACACCCTAAACTCTGTCCTAAACACTTAACATTATGATGACATGAATGGAAGAACACTTGACGATGACTTTAATTGATGGATGTTTCATAATTAATGACATACATGATGATAGACTTGATTACATAAGATGACATAGCAAAAGACATGACAAGTGGACACCTCCCTTAAAGACCATTCTATCCCAAACACCTTATATATACAAATTCAAGAACAGTCATAAAGAAAAATAATTTTTGACACCTTGAAGGAATCTTTCCTCAATGAGACCTATACCATCTTAAAGAGGATTTTTCCATCTTTCTAACAAGCCCTCACTTGCCCTCAAACTCCCAGTACTTGAAGAGAAAATTAATTTTGAAGATTAAGAAATATATTTTCAATATAAGTCGACCTACACTCACAGTTTAATGTCAATTCTCCTCTTCTAAGAGATGTGACTGTTCAAATCCTTCAACGACTATAAATATAAAACTGAAATTTTTATTTTTCATCATCACAATTTGGTTTTATCTGAGATTTTTTATTGGTAAACACAGATCTCAACTCGGATTGAGGGTTTAAACATCACTAAACCACATTGAAATTTATGTGAGAACTATCAAAAAAGGTGCAAACTTCCTAAATCTTGGACCGGCAAGCTTGTTTTTATTTCTGGAAAGAGCAATGTGTATGGTTTAGGGTTCTTTCTAGTGGATACCATGTTTAGATTAACCTCAGTCCATTCCTGATGTGACTGGACAACCTTTTCTGTGGCTCGGACCTATCTCCCACAGACTTGATATAACTCAAAAAAGCTTGGATTTGTGCACTGTACTAGGCTCGGACCTATCTCCCACAGACTTAGTATTACTCAGAAAAAGCTCAGATCTGGTGCACCGCACTAGCCTCAGACCTAATTTGTTGTAGCATACCTCAGATCATCCTGGGACTTGTGGGTTGGACAGGCCTATGATATCACAAACTTGATTGAAAATTCGCTCGGATTTTTTACATACCTGTGTCATCTTGCTCGTCTCAAACCTGTGGCCTCAGACTTGGTGGATTCCTTGTTATGACAGTCCTGTAAATCATTTTTGAAGAATACCAACCAGCAAATGGAGGCCTAAGACTTGCTAAACTAATAATGGAAGAGACAACTACAAGGATAATGCTCCAACTATTGGCAATATGATGCAGAGTGTTGTCCTTGATGGCAACCCACTTGATGAAGATGATGGAAACCTACTTAATGAAGTTGTTCTTGATGCTTGATGAGTTTATTAATGATGTAAATCTGATGTTTTACAAGTAGCTCAGAAGTACCAGAGAAAGCAATCTTCAGTGTGTGCCAGAACAATGATGAAAAGTGTATGTTACAAGGCATACGCGGGTTTGTTAAGGATAAGGCGCGTATGCACACGGAAAAGTACGTGCCAAGCCGCGTATGATCAATTGCGCTCTAAATGTGTAAAACCAGGGGTTACTACCATGGTATTGACCCATTGTATTGAGCGCTGGATTGTTTATTTGATCCCGTCCAAGAATACCATCGGAAGTGATGTGGTTTTGACTCATAGTATTGAAAAAGGCTAAATCTATATAAGGAGAAGAAAATCATTGTGCAAGGGGGCATGAGTCTGGGTTTGAATGAATACTTCACTCTGAAGTATGTCTGAATGGAAAGGGTAACAGTTTGATGATAGATCTCAATCTGTGATGCACCTATGAAGAAAATAATGAAGAAGGGAATCTAGATCTGAAATGTATTTGTATTTTCTAGATATGTTTATGGAATGAGATGAGGCGAACATGTACTTGAAGTGAAGGGTAAAATCTGAGATACATATCTGTTCTGAAGAATTGCGCTGCCCTATAATCTTTGAAGATCTATATGCTTGTTTGCAGCAGAGGAAGCGCGTATATACGCGGTTTGAATTCAGTAAAAGCACGTATGGAATGTGAAACCAGTTCTGAAGTATGTGAAGATGTTTACGCGGGTTTATATATATGAAAGCGCGTATATACGCCTAATCAGTGAAAGGAAAGCGTGTATGAAAACTAGGGTTCGCTGAAGTATGTGGTATGAAATGTCTGATCTATTCTGCTGTTTTACTGCTATCTGTTAGTGATGTATTCATACAGATCTGGGTTTTCTGAATATTGATTATGTTGCTGACTATGTTGAGAAAAGATCAAGTTTTTGATTGATTGGTTGATGATTCATTGAATGAATTGATAAGGGTATAAGTTTCAGTTTGATGTATGATTGAGCTTAAATGTGTGGAGTGGGTCCAGTCTGAAAATATGATGAAAAATGGCCTGCAAGTTGTGTTCTATTGAAGATATTGGATCCAGTATGAAAATTGATGAAACGAGGTCCATGGTGGTGCTGAGGGTTGTAGCCTTCAGTCAGGGGGTTGTAGCTCCCTTCCAGGTGAGGCTGGTAAACGAGAGCAGGGGGTCGTAGCTCCCTTCCAGGTGAGGCTGGTAAACGAGAGCAGGGGGTCGTAGCTCCCTTTCAGGAGAGGCTGGTAAACGAGTCAGGGGGTTGGAGCTCCCTTCCAGGAGAGGCTGGTAAACGAGCGCAGGTGGGTGCCTGCGTGCTGGTAGGAGTCTGCACCAGCACATATGTTGTAAGATGTTTTCTCTATAATAAAATATTGAAGGCTGAGCAACGACAACGGTGGTTTTCTCCCGACTTGGGTTTCCACCTAAAAATCCTGGTGTTCATGTGTGATGCTTTGTGTGATGGTTTATTCTGTTCTTACTGCACATGTTTACTATTTATTGAACATCTAATGAATGAATAATGGAATGATATAAGTGAAGAATTATCTACATAATAAGATCTTTGAACATACGCATGTTTTATTAAGGATATCTGCATGTATATGCGAGTTGGCTTAAGGAAAGTAGCATATGGGTTTTGAAGTAAGAAAAAGTAAAAATATTTGAGTAAGTCCTAAATACTGATTCACCCCCCCCTCTCAGTATTTTTTCCAACAATTGGTATCAGAGGAGGTCCTTCTGCAGAAGCTTGATCGCTTGAAGGAGATCCGTCACAATGGGAAGGAAGCAAAAGAAGAAAGCTACTCAAAAGGAGATATCTTAGAAAACATGTGCAGCAGAAAATGAAGAAGAGAAAACAGGTATTGATTGTTGTTCTTGTGATTCACCTTCTTGTGCATGTAATAGTGAATATAGTGAAAGGAATGTTATGGATCTAGAAGAAGCTCTCAAGATTAAAGTTGAAGAACTACAAAGATCATCTAATAAGCAAGAATCTATCTACAAAGAGATGATCTCTCAAATGAAAGGACAGATAGAAACAATGAATGGTAAGATGGAAATGTATCAAAGACGGATAGAAAGGTATCAAAGGGTGTACAATAATGTAACCAATCGAAGTAAAGGACTTGAAGCAGAAATCATCTTTTTGAAAGCAGATCTCGAAGCATCAAACAAGAAGAATGAAGAACTTCTACAATCATTTGAAGAAAAAGGATTTGAAGCAGAAATCATCTCTCTGAAGGCATATCACCAAGCATCAAATAAGAAGAATGAAGAACTTCTACAATCATTTGAAGAAAAAGGACTTGAAGTATAAATCATCTCCCTCAAAGAAGATCTGGAAAAATCTAATAAGAAGAATGAAGAACTTTTACAAACTTTTGAAGAACAAGAAAATGTATTGAAGGAAGAAATTTTGAAATTGAATGATCAAGTAGAAGAAGGAAGAAGGGTCGAAGAAAGTATGAAGAAGAAATGCCAAAATTTGGAAGTTGAGGTAAACATTCTAAAAGGTAAATTAGAAGAAAAAGATAAACTTTTGAGGTTTCAAGATAGTACTAAGATTCTGGACAATATTCTTAGTAGTCAAAGGTCTCCCTCTGTTAAATTTGGTCTTGGATTTCATGAAACTGTTAAAGGAGAATCTAGTTCACAAGGAAGTGCTAAAGAGTCAAAGGATATCAATGCAAAACCTGAAGTGTTGAAAGAGACAAAAGGGCAACCAACAGTCATGAATTCTCAAAGGAAATCTTTCGCTCCTAACTATAGAAGTATCAATAATGTTGAATGCTTTAAATTTCATAATTATGGGCATGTTGCAGCAAATTTCAGAAGCAGATTGTTTCAGTCACAAACAAACAGATTCTACTCAGAAAGGTACTCAGGTTTCTTCCAGGGATATTGTTTTTCATGCAGCAAGTATGGTCATAAAGAAGCTAACTGCAATAGAAGAAAGAATAGAAAAAATCACTCTGATCCTTATGCTTACTTTTCTGGTCATGCAAGATGTTATACCTGTAACAAGTATGGACATGTTAAAAAAGAATGCAGGATGAATAGATCTGAGAAATTGGACAATTTCCAGCACACAATAAGAAGTTTCAAGCAAAGCTGGAAAAAGAAGGAGGACCGGTCAGAAACGTAGGAAATATTGACTCTACTGCAGTCATCCGCTTCTAAAGCTTATTTCTCATAATGACTGCAGAATAATGTGAGATACATTATAGAGATTAGTAATGTATCATCACAGGGGGGGCGATGATTCTCATGGTTGGTTTGGTAATTCTGGTTATGTTCATTTCTGACAGTGCATTTGATGTGACAAGAAAAGACAGGTACAAGTGATACAAATTCAGGGGAAGGTAAAGGAATGTGAAATTTTCTATATTTCACTTTCCATACGCGGGTTCTGTGAACTAAATCAGCGTATACACGTGAGTTACAGTGGAGACAGTGGCGTATGCATTTATGACAAGAAAATTAGTATGACAGTTGAAGATCAGGAACACAAGTTCAGGGGGAGCATCAGTCCAACTGCTAATGATTGTACTGTTGAAATTGTATTTGGTTATACTCATGTTGATGAAATGAAACATGGTTTCTTGTGATGAGATTATGGATGAGCCCTGTTTGCTTTTTTCTGAAGAGTATTCCTTGCTTTCTCACATGAATGAGATGGAAGTCTTATGATTCAGAGATACGGACAGATCATGCAAAGATTGTTGCTGATGACTTGCTGTTGAAAGTATTCAGGTTGCACAAGCTAAGGAGGAGCCTTGGTCATATGGAAAGGATGCGTGGATGCACAGTTTCAGGGGGAGCATTAGCCTTGATGAGCATAATGCGTTGTTGGCATTATGATGATTCTGAAATGTGATCTCTTTCTTGAGGTCTTTTTGGTAGTGGTCATAAAATTTCATATTTGTAATTTTATGAAAAGGTCATGATGAGACCTATGAAGTAAAATTGTACTATTCAGTCATGTAAGGACTTGTTCAAATGTGTAAACCCACTTGGTTGGGTAGTTGAGTCAAAATTTGTAAACCCTCTTGGTTGGGTACTTGAGTCACATATGGTTGGATATTTGATGTAAGTATGAGTCATAGAGTCATGTACTTCATTGAAAAATATGTTTGAACATTCAGCATGAACTCAGGGGGAGCATGGTAACTTCAGTGCACATCAGATCTACAGCGCTCTTCTTTCTACATGAGGAGAAAAACCTTGTCTTGGTTTTTGATCCGCCCTTTGCCCTTGATGTCAAAGGGGGAGAGTGACATGGTGTTTGAATAGGGGAAAATATCATTATGCTTAATGTATCTATCTGTTGTGATCAAACACCATCGTGGTTGCCATCAAGTCCAAAGGGGGATATTGTTGGAAATATGATGCAGAGTGTTGTCCTTGATGGCAACCCACTTGATGAAGATGATGGAAACCTACTTAATGAAGTTGTTCTTGATGCTTGATGAGTTTATTAGTGATGTAAATCTGATGTTTTACAAGTAGCTCAGAAGTACCAGAGAAAGCAATCTTCAGTGTGTGCCAGAACAATGATGAAAAGTGTATGTTACAAGGCATACGTGGGTTTGTTAAGGATAAGGCGCATATGCACGCGGAAAAGTACGTGCCAAGTCGCATATGATCAATTGTGCTCTAAATGTGTAAAACTAGGGGTTACTACCATGGTATTGACCCATTGTATTGAGCGCTGGATTGTTTATTTGATCCCGTCCAAGAATACCATCGGAAGTGATGTGGTTTTGACTCATGGTATTGAAAAAGGCTAAATCTATATAAGGAGAAGAAAATCATTGTGCAAGGGGGCATGAGTCTGGGTTTGAATGAATACTTCACTCTGAATTATGTCTGAATGGAAAGGGTAACAGTTTGATGATAGATCTGAATCTGTGATGCACCTATGAAGAAAATAATGAAGAAGGGAATCTAGATCTGAAATGTATTTGTATTTTCTAGATCTGTTTATGGAATGAGATGAGGCGAACATGTACTTGAAGTGAAGGGTAAAATCTAAGATACATATCTGTTCTGAAGAATTGCGCTACCCTATAATCTTTGAAGATCTATACGCTTGTTTGCAGCAGAGGAAGCGCGTATATACGTGGTTTAAATTCAGTAAAAGCGCGTATGGAATGTGAAACCAATTCTGAAGTATGTGCAGATGTATACGCGGGTTTATATATATGAAAGCGCGTATATACGCCTGATCAGTGAAAGGAAAGCGCGTATGAAAACTAGGGTTTGCTGAAGTATGTGGTATGAAATGTCTGATCTGTTCTGTTGTTTTACTGCTATCTGTTAGTGATGTATTCATACAGATCTGGGTTTTCTGAATATTGATTATGCTGCTGACTATGTTGAGAAAAGATTAAGTTGTTGATTGATTGGTTGATGATTCATTGAATGAATTGATAAGGGTATAAGTTTCAGTTTGATGTATGATTGAGCTTAAATGTGTGGAGTGGGTCCAGTCTGAAAATATGATGAAAAATGGCCTGCAAGTTGTGTTCTATTGAAGATATTGGATCCAGTATGAAAATTGATGAAACGAGGTCCATGGTGGTGCTGAGGGTTGTAGCCTTCAGTCAGGGGGTTGTAGCTCCCTTCTAGGTGAGGCTGGTAAACAAGAGCAGGGGGTCATAGCTCCCTTCTAGAAGAGGCTGGTAAACGAGAGCAGGGGGTCGTAGCTCCCTTCCAGGAGAGGCTGGTAAACGAGAGCAGGGGGTTGTGGCTCCCTTCCAGGAGAGGATGGTAAACAATAGAAGGTTGTAGCCTTCTGCAGGTGGGTGCCTGCGTGCTGGTATGAGTCTGCACTAGTACATGGTTGTAACATGTTTTCTTTATATAATAAATATTGAAGACTGAGACGGCGGCAGCGGTGGTTTTCTCCCGACTTGGGTTTC
Source organism: Pinus albicaulis (assembly GCA_034641835.2). Classification (NCBI taxonomy): domain Eukaryota; kingdom Viridiplantae; phylum Streptophyta; class Pinopsida; order Pinales; family Pinaceae; genus Pinus; species Pinus albicaulis. The sequence continues at coordinate 770,328,129 of CM076580.1, read as the reverse complement.
CACCTAAAATCCAAGTGTTCATGTGTGATGCTTATGTGTGATGGTTTATTCTATTATTACTACACATGCTTACTGTTAACTAAACATCAGAAGAATGAATGTTGCATAGATTTAAGTAAAGAATTAATTGCATAATAAGATCTCTGTATATATGCGAGTTTTATGAAGGATATCCGCGTGTATACGCGAGTTGGGTTCAGCAAAGTAGCGTATGGGTTTTAGAGAATGAAAAAGTAAAAAGATCAGAGTAAGTCCTAAATATTGATTCACCCGCCCCCCCCCCCCTCTCAGTATTTTTCCCAACACCAACACCTTGAGGAAACTATGGAGGCATCATTTAGGCATATGTAGTCAATTATGGAGACCTGAAGTTTGAATAACATTGGATAGTGAAGCACTTATTATTTTGGAGCAAATTGAAGAATTTAATAGGGAAGAATTTGGAAATTCATTGAAGACACCTTGAGGCATCATTAAAGATAGTATGGATTTTTCTTGACACATCACCAAACATTGTTGAAGACTCTTTGAAATTTGGAGGAAAAAATTATTGAGGACAGTGGTTTGTGGAGCTTATCTCCTTGGATCTATTTGGTGGACATCATATTTGGAGTAGTGATTGAAAACCTTGTATACCTTTTTGAAGGATTTTTCAAGTCTTGTTGAAGGAGCATTGATGACTTAAGAAGTTTGGAGCATCCCTAGTATTTTTTAAGATCCCTTGAAGTATAGTGTGTAGACCTTGTGAATATTTTCTTATTTTTTAATACATTTGGAAGACTTGTAGATTCTAGAGGCATTCTTGAATACCATGATGCATTGATGATGTCATCATCAGGTGACCTTAGAGAAAGTGTTTGGGTACCATGAATAGTTGTGGAGATACCTTCATGATAAGACAAGGTCGTCATTGATGAAGTGACATGGAGACTAAGCGAAGGAATTGTTGAATACAAACGTGAATACTTTTTCAAGGTTGGTTATAGAAAATTTTGGGAGCCTTGAAGAACTGATGAACTTATCTTGATGAATTGAAGCAGTGGGTTGGAGCCTTAGAGGATAGGTGTCCTCAAGAAGACCAAGTTGGAGCTTATACCAGGGATAGGGTTGGAGCCCTATAGGTCGGAGCTTCAAAGTGACAAGGTTGGAGCCTTGGAATATAGGGTTGGAGCCTCAAAGTGACAAGGTTGGAGCCTTGGAATATAGGGTTGGATACCTAGAGGTCGGAGCCTCACGAACTCCAAGTTGGTGCTTGGTAAAGTACAGGTTGGTGCCTGGAAGGATTGAATATTGGTGTCTTCATCTAGGGACAGAGCCCTACACATTATTATATTAAATTTATTGTAAAAAATAGATTAATAAAGTATTTATTTTTATTTTTCATTTTATTTTCTAATTATAAGTGATCTAACTAGAAAAAATAACAATTGAAAAGAAAAACTAATTCACCCCCCACTCTCAGTATTTCCAAAAATTGGTATTAGAGCCAATACCTTCTCTCGAAGCATATCAGCTTGAAGTTTGATCCTTAGAACACAAATGGAAAAGCCAAGGAAGAAAGACTCCAATCCTTCTAAAGATGTCTCTTCCTCAACCATGAAAACTAAAGACAATCAAATTTGGAAATCTCCATTGTTCAATGGAAACTTTGATATATGGAAAATGAGAATGAGAAATTTCTTAATGGCTCAAGGTGCTGAAGTATGTCAATCAATGATTACTGAAGGTGTGATGGAAGAATAATATAAGGAGTATAATGCAAGAGTGATAAAGGTAATATTTAATGTGATACCAAATCCTATAAAGACCAAAGTAGATAATACTCATCAACAAAATATATGTAGGACAAACTTCATGATCTTCACTCAAGAGGAGCATTAACCATGACTGCTAGTCAAGAAGATGATGGAAAGAAAGAAGGAAATACATAACCCATTAAGGAAGCCGAAAACAAGAGTGAAGACATCAAGGCCAAGGAAGACCTAGAATATGAAGAAAATAAAGATGATTCAAGTGTTAATTATGTGCCTAATATACAATCCCTCATGTAAAGACACCCTAAACTCTGTCCTGGACACTTAACTTTATTATGAAATGAATGGTGGAATACTTGATGATGACTTGAATTGATGGATTTTGCACAATTAATGGCATACATGATTATAGACTTGACGACATAGTAAAATACATGACAATTGGACACCTCCCTTAAAGACCATTCTATCCTAAACACCTTATATATACAAATTCAAGAAAATTCATAAAGAAAAATAATTTTGAACAACTTGGAGGCATCTTTCCATAATGAGGCATATACCATCTTAAAGAGGATTTTTCCCTCTTTCTAAGAAGAGGGAAAAGGTGCAGACTTCCTCAAGCTCGAACCTGCGGTATGTACTGAAGCTCAGACCTGCAAGCTCATTTTTATTATTGGAAAAATCAATGTGTATGGTTCAAGGTTCTTTCTAGTGGATACCTTGTTTATATTAACCTCGGTCCATTCCTAATGTGACCAAACAACCTTTTCTGTGGCTCAAACCTCTCTCCCACTATTACACAGTAATTTGTCACCATGCTCATTTTCCCATCCCCGATCTTGAAATGCCCTGTGATGAATCCTATGCAATGTTTCAATCATCAAGAAATATGCTAACATATCCCCTTGAAGATCCAAATAAGACTTCCTTGAAAGACTACTAAAGAAACTTGGTCAAATTCCTAGTTTCTTGGGTCAGCACCTTCCTAGTGTCATAATCGAGTTGATGTCCTTATCCTAGTTCTAGCCCAGCGCTATCGGCGCCCTAATTTATTGGAAAACCATGTTGATCCCTTTTATGGCAGTACTTCCTCAAATAGAGGAGAAGCTTAGACCTCTATAAGCTCAAGGGCGGTGAGTTGGTTGTTGAATAGAGATGATAAGGTCGAGCTCTCTCATTTTGGAGATTTTAACTCATCCATGGTGAATCATCCCTTAGAAAGTGGGCCTTCCTCCTCCTTTCATGGGCTCCCAACCTCCTTCTCCTTCCTATAAATTCACCTCCATCATTCCCAAAAGTTTAGAGCTTGGTTGATCATTGTCAGATTCATCTGAACTCTCATCCCTTTGCATGCATGCATCATTATTAAGCTTAAGTGCACGGGAAAAGGAATGTTTTTGAGCTGGGTGAAGGACTCATATTTTCACCTAAGGATGCCTCCAACATCAAGGCCTGGTTGCAAGCTCTCCTTTTGTAATTTATCAATAATAAAATCTGATGTTTTCTTTCTATTTTTATCTACATGATTATGCAAATATTATTGTACTCCTTGATCTTCTAGATAGCTAGTGTTTATGTTTATTATATATTGTATCACATTTTTTGTTGTCTCCCGATCATCCACAAATATTCGCATGCCATCAGTAGCAGGAAGTGGGCCTACAAGGATTGTGGATTGAGGTCACCATCAACAAATCCAATGATAGCAATTGGAAAAGGGTATTTATGTCTCTTTCCTATTTTCATTGTAAGCATTAGTTAAGAAATATTATGTTAGAAAGAATCTCGTGTTGCTAGACCCACTCTAGGGCTAGAGAGATCGCCTTTGTCCGTAGAGGGGATTTATCTTGACAACAGAACTGTATGGAACACAATCTGTTGTCATCACCACGAAAAGAAAATATTATCCCAATCCTTCTAAGGCTCTTGTGGAACCTGAAGCCCCAGATCACTCTTCCTCTTCCATGCCTCCTACCTCTGGTCCTCTCCAGATCAAGAGACCAAGTCGTGACTCCATCATCCGACCACCCCCAAAAGGTGTTCTTCGAAAATCGTCTTACAATCCGAATGTGAGAGAAGCACAACACTACAATATTTTAGAATATCTGGCTCTGGCGCCTTTAGCTATGTTGGCTTTGGAGGTCCTTCAATCGTGCCCATCGCAACGGAAGGCACTACTCACTACCATTGGAGGGATTGATCCTTCAGATTCTAATCTAATTATTTTCAATCTCGAGAATTTCACTCCTCATCTCCCATCTTAGATATTTTTTCTAATTAAAGTTACCATTATGGGAAACACTATTCATCTAACTATCATCGATGAAGGATCTTTGACCTGCATCATGTATGTCGCATTCTGTAAAGCCATTGGCTCTCCCTCATTAAGTCAGTTCCCGAATACCTTAAAAGCTTTCGATGGTCGAGGTTCTCGGTCGTACAACATTCTCAAGGCATTGCCCATCTTGTTGAAGGGGAAAATGGTGAACATGGAAGTTGAGGTGGTAGATGCCAACTTGAACTATAATCTCCTTCTTGGATGTAGTTACCAACAAATGCTATGGTTTGTGTGGTCTCCACCCTCTTTCATCTCATCCGTTTCCCTCATAAAGGGAAGTTACTGACTGTGGACCTGTTTTATTTCTTTCCCTCTAAGTCTTCAGCAATAAACATTTTATATGTTGGGAAGGTCGTTACTCCTTATGAGAACATTGGGTCGGGTCTATTCAAAGACTTGTCTCTTATGGGAATTTTTCTGCTTCTACCTGCGAATGTTGCCTCTATCAAAATGATTTCATCTAGTCACGATTCATGGATTTTTCCCAATCTCGAACAAGTCGGGAGCTTTGGTGATGCTATACCTCTTAGGCCAACCAAACAAATGTATCAAGATATCCTCACGGCTGCCGAGGCTGATTCCAAGACCAATACTCATTTGGTTTCATCCCTAGACACTTATGCACAATCTTTTTGGTTTGGTTCATGGGACTCCGATGATCCCTTAATTGAGACTTTCCCCACTGACAAGAGTATCGTGGAGGTCATGTCTCTATAAGAAACTCCATGGGATGGTGGACATCATCGTTCCTCATTTCTCCCAATCCTAGGTGACATCTTCGCCTGTCTAGGATCCCATGCTTTGCCAGTACCAACTGACCCACTTCAGAATCATGGTTTGATTCATGAAGTTATTTCCATGGGAAAAATCGAAAATATCACTCCGACCATTCCGTTCGACATCTCTATGATTGTCGAGAATGTATTTTTTCAAGTTTCTTGTTCTCCCCATGAGCTCAATATTTACACTGCTTTCTTCAAAAAGCATGACCCACCTACTCCCTTCGACCATGTTCTTACCATTTTGTCATTTACCCTCCGGGGCACTATTTCCATGCTTCATAACCCTTACTCGGCTAGGGGGCATGGGCATGCTACTGCTGTTGTGAATCCTCTCAAAACATTGGCCAAGGCAATTCTTACAAGTGGTGTCAACGGTAGAACTATGGGTTTATTTTTGTCATTTGAGTTCATTTTTGGGCTCTATCTAAAGAAATATTATACTTGATATTAAGTGTGATAAATTTGTACATTAGTGTGTTATTCATTAGTGTTCTTTGAGCTTATTTTTGGTGTGATTGTTTGCCTTGCAGACATGTTTCCTCTTCTTACCTTGTGTTCCACTTGGTTTGTAGATGTCTTCGGATCATTACATTGGTTTTACTGATGGTGCTTGTCGTAGCACACAAAACCTGTCTACCACAGCATGGGCACTCTTTGCTCTTGATGGCGAGTTGATTAATTTAAAAGACATTTGTTTGGGTCACACAACTAACAATGTTGCCGAGTATAGTGCGGTGTTCGAACTATTATCGGATGACATTGATCTTGGGATAAGAGATTTGGTTGTTAAGCTGTACTCACAGCTCGTTGTGTTATAATTGAATGGCCATTAGTCTGTGCACAATCCTAAAATTTTTCATATGTATTTACATGTTAGATTATTGGAAAGGCATTTTGATTTTATCACATATCAACACATTCCACGACATTTTAAATACATTAACAGATTCATTATCAAACCATGTATTAGAGATTCATTTGGGCAATATGTAAATCAATTCATCATTATGATACACAAGTAGACGTAGAAACATACACACATACATACATACATACATACATACATACATACATACATATATATATATATATATATATATATCGGTCTATAACTGTGTTACATCCAAAAGCTCAAAAATATGTGTTATGTTACAAAAATGGCTCTTCAAGCCTACATAAGTACAAAATGTGTAAATAGGGTTGTTATCTACCCACATGGTGCTCATGGTAGTAGGTGACTGCTTGAATTACTCGCCAGAGTAATTGACGCAGTCTCCCTTTGAACTCCGATAGTGTGTCTCTGAAAACACAATGGGATCTTAACAAATGTGGGACACTCTGTGATGTCTCACCTGAGGCTGACTAGGTTCTGCTCCAGCTCAGCCAATATGTCTGCTCCCTCCTCATAAGGAGAATCCTTTTCTATACAGGCTACCCACCGTGCAATCAGGGACATGTTGAAAGGTCTCTGTGGACCCATATATGTAAACAAATCATAAGTTTACATGTCATAACATATAACAAAAAAATTTTAAAAAATTAAAAACACTTTTTACCTGCATCAAACCATTGTGTGTCTGGTGGGATAAGAAGATCTAGATCTCCTCTGAAGTCGATGTTGGCATAGGCGTAGTCCTCGACTACGATCAGCTGACATTGTAGCCAACTGAAGAAGGTTGTGGGGAAATGTATATGTTTCCCTCCTCCATGTATGGGAATTATGTCGCACCATTGCATCAACCTCGGATCCCTCAGGGCTGGATCATGGATCTTTAACCATTGATACTAGAATAGGGGTACTCTCTCTAGAAATAAGGTCACCAGAATTGACCCGTACCCGAAATTTTTGAGTCTCCCTGTCTTGCACTTGGTTAGTTGTCTCTTCATGTTAGCCAAAAAACCCTCGCACCAGTTGAACATCATTGATGCCAAGAAATCCACCACATACTAGAACTATGATTTCATTGCCTCATGAAATGCCTGGGCTCCTGCCACTTTGGAGATACAATGTCATATCGTGCACAAGGGGAGAACTCTGATGGAAGATATGTATACCTTCCCACTCTCGGTATTCCTTTCCCCAAGACACTATCTTTGGATGAGCATGCCTGTGCTCTCCCCCCGTGGGTGAGCCCTAGAGAGTTGGATTCTCTCTCCTCGCCTGGATAATGCAGTGATAAAATAAATGTCCATGACATCTAGCTCAAATTCTTGGTCCCCAATGATGAACAGTTGTCAGTCCACATCCTAGATATTGATCAAGTACTAGAGAAGCTCCAGTTGAGGTCTTAAGCCGGATGTTTGAAAGAATTTCAACAATATTCAATTCCCCAAAGCATTGACGCAATCTTTGTCCTGTAAGGGTTGGTGGTCTTCCACCTCATGGCCTCGTTCTTTCCATTCAACCGGTGTCTTCTCTGAAAGCACCTGCAAAACATGTCCAATTGGACTTTTAGGAGCATTCATGGAATAATTTTTAGAAATTAACAGTGGAGTTGGGAGATTTCTCAATTTAAAATCTTCCCCGCGACCAACGCAACTATCTGAAATGATTCGTCGTTGGTGGCGTGCTGCCCTAACGGGCTAAGTACGACCAGTGTGACCTCGATAGCTCGAAATCGTGCTGGCACAGGCGATTTTCAACTTTGAAAACTCTTCCCTAAATTCCCTAATTCTGAAAAATGAATAGAATGAAAATGAAAAGGAGGTTCATAGCTCTTACTTGGCAGAGACGGATCGATGAATGGTGTCCCAGAATGACTACACCACTGATTTGAAATTCGAATGGAAAATGGACAAAATTCTCTTCTAAAAATGGAAAGGGGAAAATAATTTTGTTTTTTGGTCTTTTTATAGATTTTTGAAAAATTTCTCTAATATTTTAATATTTTTCTTCAATATCCGTGATGTTTGTTTTTTATGTGCAATACAAGACTTTCACACTACTGATGATCATTTCCAATGCAAACGAGTTGAATTTTATCTATTTTTCGGGCTCGTTAAACGTTTACAAAAAAGGAACCCCCCTAGAGTCAACTTTCAGCTCTTTTCTGACTCTCAAAAAATGAAAAGATTGTCAAGTAATTTTCATTTCAAACTTGTTAAAGTGAATGAATTGAAATGAATGAATTGATGTAATCTCAATATATATTTACCCCTTTTTCAGGCTGAAGTTCACTATTTACGAAAAAGTAATACCTTGATCAAACATGGTCAAGAGGTTCTATCGAACATAGTTTTCTACCTTTTTGGATTCGAGAGACGACTTACGAAAAGGGACATGATGGAGTTTTCTTTTTTTATATTTTAAAACTCCCTAAACATGAACATTTATCGAGCTTACCTTTCGTTGGACTCGTTAAACATTAAACGACGAAAGACTTGTCACCATGATGGGACTGAGTTCCTCCTTCCTAGGGCTCGTTAAACTCACTAGGATGGATTCATTCGAAGATTGAACTTACATGCTCAGCATATGCTATCCTCTTCATGGTGGCTCTAAAAATAAATAGGTACTCATTAGCAATAACAGGGGGAAATTGAAAGTGAACATCCTATGTGTATTTTGGGAAACTTGTCACTCTTGAACATGACACTCATCTGTAATTCGTTTCAGGTTGGGGACATCCTACGTTCGTCACTTTGCCTCCATGGGTTTGGAAAATCCATTTTCCTCTAATCTAATTACTATTTTTTCCAACATGACCTCTGATCCTATTTGAGTCAAATGTTGCCTCCCTCCGAAGTCGTGTCTCCAATATGTTTAAGAGAAGTCCTTTTTTTCAAACACCTTCTGCATATTTGACATCCTCTGATACAATCCCAAATAACTCCTATCATCTTACAATATATGTTATTTCATGTCGATGATGTCAGAATGGCCCTCCTTCAACGAATCACTTCCTGAAGACTTCAGATCATTATCCGAGAAAGTGGTTTAGAGACAACTTTCGATACCTTGGATCTTGCATGCCTCAATGGAAATTTTTTCGAGTTTGACAATAGGTTCACATCATTTTCCTTCGATAGAATAATTCTGGAAGTGTTTGAATTCAACACATCCATTCACACTTGTAGATTGTGTTGTTTTACCTTGAGGTCTATCATCATTATTGGTGGTCTCTCTCGTGCCTTCTAATGGTTCTCATCATTATCCGGTAATTAGGTGGTTTCTACCATGTTCGACACCAACACATTTATTTGCATGGCTGGATTCGTACATTGGGTTGATTGAGATCAGGGTGAAGATCTTGGGCCACATCTGATTTTTGGTCTAGGTTGCATGGATTTATTGAGTATTCATGATTGTATACATGATCCTATCTATACGGATGGTTGTGTCCATAATGCGGATCCATTTTTATGATATCTTTTAGATAGATGGTTACGACCATACCATGGGCTCATGTGTCATTTTATGCCTAGTGCAACATTATGTGGCTAGGCATATTTATACCAAAGATTTCATATATTGTAAATGTTTGATTTGGCAAGTTTGCCGAAGGTGGTCTGCGTTCTTTGCCTTGGTTCATTTATCATTTCATTCATCACTCCTTATTCTTCCTTCATGCTTTAGGGGGCATATGTTACACAATAATTTGTCACCATGCTCATTTTCCTGCCCCTGATCCTGAAATTCCATGTGAGGAATCTTGTGCAATGTTTCCATCATCAAGAAATATGCTAATATATCCCCTTAAAGATCCAAAGAAGACTTCCTTGAAAGACTACTGAAGAAACTTGGTTAAATTCCTAGTTTCCTAGTTCAACGCCCTTCCTGGTGTCATGAACGCGTTGATTCCTTATCCCAGTTCTAGACCAACGTTTTCAGTACCCTAATTTATTGGAAAACCAAGTTAATCCCCTTTCTGGCAGTACTTCCTCAAATGGAGGAGAAGCTTCAACCTCTAGAAGCTCTAGGGCGGCGATTTCGTTGTTGAACATAGATGATAAGGTCGATCTCTCTCATTTTGGAGCTTTGATCTCATCCATGGTGGATCATCCCTTAGAAAGTGGGCCTTCCTCCTCCTTTCATGGGCTCCCAACCTCCTTCTCCTTTCTATAAATTCACATCCCTCATTCCCCAAATTTTAGAGCTTAGTTAATCATTGTCAGACTCATCTGAACTCTCATCCCTTTGCATGCTTGAATCATGATTAAGCCTAAGTGCACGAGAGAAGGAATGATTTTGAGATGGGTGAAGGAATCAGATTTTCACCTAAGGATGCCTCCAACATCTAATGTTTGCTTTCTATATTTTTCTACATGATTATGCAAATATTCTGGTACTCATTGATTTGCTAGATAGCTATTTTTTATGTTTATTATATATTGTATCATGTTTTTTGTTGTCTCTAGATCATCCAAAGGTATTCACACGCCCTCAGTAGTAGGAAGCGGGCCTACAAGGATCGTGGATCAAGGTCGCCATCAATGAATCCAAGGATAGTGATTAGAAAAAGGTATTTATGTCTCTTTCCTCTTTGCATTGTAGGCATTAGTTAAGAAACCTTATGTTAGAAAGAATATTGTGTTGCTAGACCCACTCTAGGGCTAGAGATATTTCCTGTCCACAAAGGGGATTTATCTTGACAACACCCACAAACTTGATATAACTCAAAAAATCTCGGATCTGGTGCATTATGTTAACACTCTCCCCAACTTTCCAAGGCTGAAAATGGGATTGAAGAAAGGTAACCACAGGCTAGGCTTTAGGTCAGGTAGCTATCCCTACCAACACCAAAGAGGGCTCTCTCGTTGTCACTTTTCAATCAATTTATTTGACTAAATTCCTATTGATCTTAGGCTAGGTATGTAAGTTCATTAAATAGGATTTTCTTTGATGTTTTAAGTGCTAGATAGAAATTTTAGTGAGAAGGCTAGGTCTAGGGTTTTTAGGTCTAAATTTCAAGGTCAATTTGTAGAGAATGTGTGAGGATAGAAAGGTAGTTTGAAAGCATGCTTAATTGGTCATTGAGTATAGTAATATTTGATATAGAGTCTGAATGAGCATTGAGGTGAATTCATTCATTTAGAAGTAAATAAACATAACATGTAAACCTTGTCTACATCATGGACATGATTTCTGCTTATAAACTTACAAGATAAACATATGGAGAGATGCATATGAAAGAAGAATATATATCATTTAGCATCAATAGATAAACATACATAAGAAGAACAAATTATCCAATGCATACCACAATATTCTCAACACAAGTTCTACAAATTTGTCTCTGATTTCATTCCAAAATGTTGATTACAATAGCTCCACTTCAAAATAAGACTATCCAACCCAAAAAAAGACTAAAGAGAGTGTTCTTATTGAAAATATCAACCATGACACCTCATCAGGTCGAAATCCCATCTAAAATGCATCATAAATACACAATATGAGTCATTTCCTAGATTCTAGGGAGGTTAGAAACCATTCCCTAAAATTCAGTTATGAACTAGGAGTGTTTGTCCCTTACATTAAATTACATATTCCCTCATGATAGGAGGAAAAAACCAACTCAATAAATCTAATTCCAACTCATAAGATAGAAAAACCTCGAATTTTTGACAATTTCTAAGCTTGACAAGTGTCCAAAGGAATCCAATGCTGATATGTAACATTTATGACAGAAGTGTGGCAGAATTTTACAGAAGCATAGCAGAAGCTTGCATCCACTTTTGAGGCACTTTAAGGATTCAAAATCCAATTATGAAATAACAGTCAACTATCCTTGTGTGTCTAGTTTCTATAACATCTTGAAATTTTCAAAATTACCCATGGGAATGCCTCCAAAAATCTATTCTCCCAAGGTTACTCCAAAAGTATAGCATACACTCCTAAAAGGTGGTAGAATCATAGAATACATTATGTGGTTTTTTGGCCTTTTCTTCAAAATTAAAGCTTGTCATGGAAAGAGGGTTCCTAATCTGTGATGCACTCATCAAAATGCATCCAACCATGTAAATAAATCATCATTTGTATGCCCCTAAAATAAGCATAGCAAAAGTTTGCTACACCTCTATGATGAGGAATTTCCAAAATTGTGAAAAAATCACAAAAAATACAAAAAATGTTCAAAATTTCTCAAAATTGGTTTTGTACCACCTGTGAATGATGGGATAAATAGATAAGGAAGCTTCAGCCAACAAATCTATTCTATCCTTCTCTTTAAGCTTCATTTGAGCTTCTTTTAGCCTTTTCTTTAGCTCTTTTAACCTTATTTGAGAAATTGTGTTCCTAGTGCGATAGTGATTTTCCATGTGTCTTTGGAGTTTATTTTCCCTCTTAACTCTCTTCAAGATATTCTCCAAATGCTCATTTACCCTTTCCAACCAAATTTCTATGTCTTGATTAATCTCCATGGCTATTAGCTCATCAAAGGTCAACTCTTCAAGTGGATGAGTTGATTGTCTTTCTAGCTCCAACGCCCTTTTGAGGCCTCTTGTCTTTGGCCTTCTTGGTTGTGTTTCAGTATCCATATCCTACCTTTGATCAAAATCTATGACTTGATTACCTTTACCTTTATCTACCTCTAGGTCTGGCTTGGGTTTTCTTTGTAACAATTTCTTTACCTCCAATTAAAAATTCTCCTACTGTAAGAAAGTGATTTGAGAATTAGCGATGGAGAAAATCCTCCACAACTTTGATATTTCCTCATATTTCTCTCTGATGATCTCTTCGGTTGATTTAATCTCAATCTTATCTGCTACCTCATCCTCCAATGGTGTTGTTTCACTATGTCGGTGCAAAGTTGTTTCATCTTGATGCATAGGAGGTTTCTCATCCATTTTAATTTGTTCAATAATGGTTTCAAGTGTAGGTACACCTTTGATAGATTTAGGCGCAAATATCTATCTTTGTCCCTTCTCATAGGCATGAGAAAAATCAACAACCCTAGGAGCCTTTGAAAATTGATTTTGCATGCTATAATATCCAACCTCCATTGGTTTTGCTGAAAGTGATGGTGATGATGTACTAAGCATGACAGGAGGGCTAGTGGTAGGCATTGCTGCTACTCTTCCCATGAAGGCTTCCCAAGTCATGTTGATGGATGAAAGGTGATGCAATATAATGAGCTTCACCAGATCATGATGAAAAATACTAGGGTGATGATCTTGTTTTCTGCTCTCAACTTTCTCAGTCATCTTAATCAAACTCCAGTATAAGTAATGTGGCAAATCAAGTGCTTTGATATAGGTGAAATGCATCAACAACCTAATATGGTGCCTATAAAACCTGGAAAATATTCATTCACATGTGAAATAATTCATTATTAAAATCATCAAAGGAGCATATTTGTTTCGAAGGTGTCTAAAAGGGAAGAGGCAATCTGGTTCCTCTCTAGCATGTGGTTTTAGAAATTGTTTATAATCTTCAATGTCTAGGTCCATGCCCTTGAACCACTTCTCTCCATGACAAGGAATACATGTTGTTGAATAAATTAGGTCTAGTGATAGGTTAAACTCTACACTTGCAATAGTGACCTTTCCCATGCTGAAGATGATAACCTTCCTCCATGAGCTTCTCACAGAACCTTAAACATCTAGTCCTCTCAAAACATCTTTTGGCCAAGGGTGAAGCATTGATTTCATGCATTGTGAAGGGTTATAACCTAAGGTGCCACCCTCCATTGAAGTTATTCTTCCCACTTTCCATCTTCTTTATCACTGAAAGGATGAAAACCCTAATGTTTTGGTGGGATGAGTATGTGTAGTGAAATTTCGGAAAAACAAAGTTTAGGGATGGGGTAGATTCAGAGGGTGAGATGAAGGGTTATGGAGCTAGGGAAAATTATAAAAAAAATTCAGTAGATAGGGTTATATTTTAGCTCCATGTAATGAGTGAAATCAAGTGAATTGGATGTGAGGAAGGTGACTAAAAGATGGAAACACAAGAAATTCCTAATTTTTCACTGTGAAAATTAGCTAGAATTTAGTGTTTCATAAAATGGCTATTAGGGATGATATGGATGGTGGGAGATGAAAGTATGAGGTATATGGGAGGTGTAGGGTAGTGTTATATGGTAGGTTTAGGGTTTATTCAACTGGAGTAGGTTAGGTTTTATTCAACTGGAGTCTTTCAATGACATGGAGAAGTGATGATATAGTGTAATATGGAGTGAGCATGAAAATCTATAACAAACTTGATAATTTGACCAAGGGAGGCCATAACGATATTAAATTACTATTGTGAGAGGTCCAAGGAGTAATAACAGATGCCTTGAGCTTGTTCGAATAGATTGGAAGCCAAAAAACATAAGTTATGCCCTCCTTCCAGAAGCGTAACACCACTAAACAGAAGCATAACAATTGATCTGAAAGCATAACAACAGCCTAGAAGAAGCATAACAATAGCCTCAGAAGCATAGAACATAAACATAACAAAAGCCCAGACACGTAACAAATAGGTCTGAAAGCATAGGAGGAGGCTACATAAGCATAACAAAGGCAACTCGAGGTGTAGCAAAGAGTTGTTGGCGTGGTTCTTTGCCTTGGTTTTGAACCTTTGACCACCTAAGGAGTGAAAATGAGGTAAGAGAGGAGCTCTTCCACATAACAAAAGATAATAATGAGTCAATATGAGCTTGATTTTGTCTTTTATAGCCTTGAAATGAACTTTTTTGTCATGTAGTGAAACAATAAGACAATTTTTCCTTTGGAAACGTTTTTACATTTAAACATATTTTAAAATAATAAAACTTGTCTTACTTTACCTCCTAAGTATTTTATATCCATTTTAAAGGTTTATGAGTGAAATGAAGGGTGATTTCCTTTTTTTGATGAAAAATTAGACTTTTTTCAAAGGCAGATGATGACACCTAGACAATAGACCTAGATGAGATGAAGTGAAATGACCCTAAACTTTTAAATGATAATGAATGAGATGACCTCTAAAGTGATGATGGCCATGGATGAGATGAGGAAGCAGCAAATTTGACCTATACCCCTTCAGTGACAAAAATTATTTTTTGAAAACTTGTTTGAAAAAATAAAAATTTTGACCTATGACATTAGAAAATTGACTGAAAGAGTGTTTTTTGATCACTGACATATTGACACTAACATTGGCTCTAGCTGAGCATGGAAGCTCCTTCAGGAGGTGTCAAGAAAATCGTAGATCAGGTAGCCTTACCATTTGGCAATGAAGTCAAAACTAGAGATTGAAAAAACTTTGACAAACTTGAAATGATGAACTAAATCTGGAAATGACTTTGACTTTTTTGAAATTTTTGAAAGAAAACATGAGCTGAATGTATAAGTCTCATGGCCTTCTCCTCGGGCTTCAAATTTCTGCAAAAACTTCCTTGTTTCTTGGACATCAAATTGAAATAATATGTACAATGAAAGTGGACTTCATCTTCAATGATCAAGTAAAATAATGTTTAAGGAACCTACCATTAATTGGTCCTCCCAGCACATATTTCCCTTCAAGATCCTCTAATAAAAATTCTTTATTCTCTCTGAATGCAATGATCTTGTAAGGACCTTTCCATAAATTATCAACCTTTCCGTGCTTACCTTTGTCTTCATTCTAGGAATCCCAACGAAGAACAACATCTCCAAGCTTAAAATCATCAACTTTCGTCTTCTTATCATAAATATTTTTTATTTTATCATGAAGCTTTGAGTGTGACTGAAGACTTCATCTCTTAACTGTTGTATATGGATCATTTGGCTAATTATTCGTTGGATATCATTTGGTTCATTTTCGATCTCTTGCATAATTGTCATCGCCGGTACAGCTAAAGAAGTAGGGAACACTGTGTCAACACCATACACGATCTTGAAAGGTGACATGTTGATTAATCTCTTCGTGCTAAATCTATCTGCCCAGAGAGCATTGGTGAGCTTTTTGTGCCAATTTCTCTTATTTTCTTGCAGCATCTTCTTGATTATGTTCACTAAAGATTTATTTGACGATTCAACGAGCCCGTTGCCTTGATGATAGTATGTGGTAGAATGACCAAGCCTGATGTGATACTTATCACAAAATTCAATAATTTTCTTGGATTTAATGGTGGGTGCATTGTCAGTAATGATTTTGTATGGAAAAACAAAACGAGACAGAATATTGTTCTCTAAAAACTGAATAATGATAGTGTTAGTAGCTTGTCTCGTGGGGATTGATTCAATCCATTTAGTGAAGTAATCTGTAGCAGTGAGTATCCATTTATGCTTATCTGATGATGGAGGATGTATCTCACCAATGAAGTCAAGTCCCTTTTTTTGGAATGAAGCTTGCGCTTCAATTTCTTTTAAGGGCAAAGGGAAGAGCTTCCTCTTTCCCTGAAATATTTGACATTCATGACAACTCATGACCCTTTTATAAACATCAGAAAATAGACTTGGCCAATAGAAACCCTCCATAATGATCTTGTTAGTTGTATTCTTCCAATAAATATGACCACCACAATCACCTTTATGAAAGTCATACATCACGTTTTCAACTTCTCCTTCAACCAAACAATTCAACAACACTCCACCCGGATCTTTCCAATACAAGACACCGTTAAGGATGCAGTACTTAAGAGCTCTCAACTTCAAATATCTAGCCTTACTACCTGGAAAGCCAGGAGGAGGATTCAAGTGTTGCAAAACATGAAATATAGCATACCAAGGCGATGAAGAAAAAATTTCAGATACCTCGGGTAATTTTTCAACCTCTTGCTCCTCAGATAATGCAAAAATAACATTAATGTCCAAAGCATGTAGATTTGAATCCACCATAAGCTTTTCTAGGCCTTGTCCCTTGATCAGCTTTGTAGGCTTGATCTCCAAGTCATATTCCAATATCGCAACGATCCATTTACCTTGCCGCCCTTCAGGATCATTCTACGTAAGCACATCTTTGACAGCAACATTTGGAAAATATTCAATGACATGTGAGTGGAGAATATACACCTGGAAGTCCTTCAATGATTTGACTAATGCCAAGGCACATTTCTCAATGATGTTGTACTTCAAGGATTCATCTCTTATGGTTATACTGAAGAAGGTGATGGGCTACGTCGTGTTCTGATTTTTCTTTTGCATAAGGATAGCAACAAGAGTGTGCTCCGAGGAAAATGATAAAATGACAAAATCAAGTGTGTAATATGGACTAATAAGAATAGGAGAATGAGATAAATCCAATTTAACTTGATTGAATGACTTATTTTCCTCTTCAGACCATTTTACTTTACTATCTTTCTTCAGCATGTCAGTAATTTTCCTTAAATTTTCAGCGAGATTGAGGACAAACCTTCTCAAAAAATTGATTTTTTCCATTGAACGACTGAATTTCCTTTTTACTCCTAGGATAGTCCAAGGTCTGAATTGCTTCAATCCTTGAAGGATCTATCCTAATTCCATATTTTGATATGATATGTCTCATCAATTTACCTTTCTCCACAGCGAAAAGGCTCTTCTTTGGGTTCAACAATATGCCAAACTTTCTACATCTCTGAAAAAAAAATTTCAAGTGTTGTAAGTGCCACTCATATGTCTTGGAAAAAAAGTGATGTCATCAAGATAGATAACCAAAAATACATCTTTTTTATTGGCGAAAGAAATATCCATTGCTTGTTGAAAAGTAGCCCCTACATTTTTCAATCCAAAAGGAATTTTGGCATACATGAAGGTGCCCCATGGTGTTGTAAAGGTTTTCTTTTCCTGATCATCTAGATGGACTAAAATCTTATTATACCCAGAGTATCAGTCCAGTAATGAAATTCTGGAAGATCCAACTACCCTTTGCAGGATATGGTCCATATTTGGTAGTGGTTAATTGTATTTCAATGACACTTTATTCAGATTTCTGAAATCTATGCACAAACGAATCTGTTAGAATGAATTCTTAACGCAAGTGTACGAAAAGAGATCACTTTAGCTGCACATGACAAACAGCCCTAACAACAAATATGGTTGTCTAACTTCTTTAGATATACAATATAAGGTCGAAAAAAATGCAAAAAAAATCCATATCTATGCAGTGAAAGCATCTAAACAGTAAAATGAAATAAGATTTTCTCTAATTATCCAATGGACAAGATAAGATATATAAAGAATATTTATATTATATTAACACCTGGGAAGGGAACAAAGAATGATGTTACCAGTCTCCCTCAATGGGATGGGTTCTTGGTTGTCCTCAATGCTTCAGATCCAAAGCTTCTCTCTCTTAATGGTGTATAAAACCCAAGGTGTGTTGAACTCAATGGGAACCCAATAAGAAAAAAATTAATAACAGTGATCAAAGTATGACAATGATAAGAGGATCAAAGTTTGACCATGACAAAAGGATCAAAGGTAAATAATGAATGCAAACCCCTCCTATTTATAAAAAAATATTGAGTTATCCTTGATAATGATGGATAATAAAATATTATCAACCAAGATCTAAATCTAACTGTTTGGAATATTTTATTATATTTTTTTGGAGGGAAAAAGAATTTAAATTCATTAAATCACTTTATTTAGAAATAATAAACAAATAAATGATTTATTTATCATTTCAAGGATGAGGTTAAGGAATATTTTAACAAATAATCATTTCTTTATTATTCCTAAATGATTTAGTCAAATTTAACAAGGAATATTAATTAAATAATGATTTAATTAATTATTCCTAGAGAATAATAAGATAAATAATGATTTGTATAATTATTTCTCATTAATTGGGTTAAATATGACCAGGAATTTTATTTAAAAAGTGGTTTAATTAATTATTCCTAGAGGAAAGTCAAATAAATAAGGATTTATTTAATTATTCCTCATGGGGTTTCCTATTTGGACCAGAAATAACTTAATAAACTATGGTTTATTAAATTATTTCTTATAGTGAAAGCATTTTTACTACGGTAAAATTGGTCATACATGGTGTATTTCGATCCATGTAATTGTAAATGGTTAAATGACCAAATATTGGTGTAACAAATTTCCCCCAACGTACAAGTGTTACGAGCTAATCGTATGACTGAAGTACGTTGTAAGACAATCACTAGACACCGAAGGGGAGTCATAGAGAGATATATACATAGACGGAGTGAAGCAAGAGAGGAAAATAACCTGAGGGGGTGATACCTACAATTGCGATAAGTATCCTTTAATTTTTGGGTACCTATTCTCAGTGAGGCGGGGGAGGCATACCTATGCCTGCCGACATGACAAAGTACAAAGAATAATGGTGCACCCAGTAAAATGAGACTGAGCTATAAATTACATGATATGTTGGCATAATCATGGGCTAGACAAGAATATAATGGATCCAATTAGCACTGGAATCAGCGCTTGGACTGCTTCAAGTACTTGACTAGTCACATCTTAAGCTATAGGGCAATTTAATGATTTGAATTATATTATTGGTAGGTGGTTAAAGCTCTCAATCATTGAAAAGGGTTTCAAACAAATTCAATGTCACACCAATGAGGGTATTTAGACCTGATATGGTAGAAAAATATAAGTTTGTAACATATGACAGGAAGAAAGTATGGAATAACAGAAGAGACAGTGGGTCTGCAAGGCAAAAATCCACTACTTTTATGAAAAACAATAGAAGAACCAATTTGATAAAATATCAATAAGAGAAAGCTATCATAAGACTTACAATAATCTTATTGAATATCATTAAAAATATTTGTCATAAGGAATGCTCTTTAACCAATTATTATGCACATCTCATCAAGAAATCTCACTAAGACTGATAAAAGCTGATAAGATGCATAAACACATCAAAAGTCTCATAAAAAGATATAATGGCATTTGAAACTAGAAGACATGGATGAGAGGAGTCTAGAGAGTAGATACATGTGTCCAAACCAGTAGAGATGGTACAATAGGAGGTTGTGTCTGAATCAATTTCTAATATGTTCGATAAGAGAGAAGAAAGTGTTCGATTATCATGAGGTGCTCGAGGATGCGAAGCATGGCAACTGGAGCTGAAGATATTTAGGAATGGATACACATAAGAAGGATAAAAAATACACATATCAAGATAGTAATAAGTCCTCAAAAGTGTTCTTCAATATCATTATCTGAAAGAGTACACTAATCACATGAGTATAAGATTCACAAATCACGAACCTTTTCTCTATTGAGTTTCATCATATATATACAAGAGATATTATGCTGATATTTCCACAAAAAGTGTGAATTTATTCTAGAGTTATCATATTCCTATACATAAGGTGAAGCTTACCCTTAACCATAATAAAAAATAGTGCAACATAATAAAGATAAACAACATTATGGCATATAGTTCGAAGTGGCTGGAGTGATGTGGAAAACTGCTGGAAAACTGTTCCTATTTTCTGGTATAACCATTTCCTCAAAAATTGCAACTAACAACTGAAGACAACATCTAGCGCTTTCCCCCAAAAGTGAAAAAAAATTTCAACTAAACCTAATATTTGGAAGAGAACTTGATCAATTGACACTTGGCAACAGCTTCTTCTATTCATATTGCATGTATGTAATTCCCCCTCAATATCATCCTTCGAGATTTGAACAAAAACTCCTTCTACATCCTTTATACAAAAATTTAGGAAATAATAGATACCTTTCAGAAAGAGGTAGCTATTATTGGAAACCCTGTAAATAACTGCATTTGTTGATAAAGCTAGAAATGTGTGCTTATTCTTCTTTGATTTTCCTTAACTGTTTAAATAAAATCAAGTATAGAAGCAAATATTTTGAGGGACTCTGCCTTAGAAATTCTTTTATCTTTTCCTTTTCCTGCATGTTTTTGTTTCTGGGCTCTGGTCTTCTTTGCTTCATTTCTTAGGATTTCATCAACATTTATAATTTCATCTTTCAGCCTAGGATTAGCAATGAGTTTGTTGTTCAATATTAGCTTGTTTTTATGCCTAGTGTGAGGTATTTTGAGGTATGGGTTGGGAATATAAGAAATCCCTCTTCTTCTATGCATCATACTGCTAGACTGACCTCCCTCATACTTGAACTCTAAGAAATCCTCTTCAGTATTGTCTTCTTCGAAAGATGAATAGGAGTGAATAATGTTCTAGTCCTTTCTTCTGGTAGACTTCTTGGATGCCTTAAGAGAAGAAAATAATTGAGCTAATGTTGGCTCTTCTAATGAAAGGGTGTTATTGTTTTCTTCTTCCTCTCCTGCAATTTCTAGAATAGAGTGTTGAACTGGTACTTCAGGGTTGACTTCCTCTGAAGTTTCTTCTGCTATGATCAATCTCCTTTTGCCTTTATATCTTGAGGAAGAGGTTGTGTTTTCCTCACTTGTAGATTTAACCTCTTTATTAGGCTCAGTTTTCCCTTTCTTGAATATAATTGCATTTTCTCTTCTGAATTATGCTAAAGTTGGGGTTCTTCTGAGGTTTTCCTTGTATAAACCTTTTCTGATGGTTGTACCATTGGTATGGGAGTGACAAATTTAGTTCTGGCTCTTTTAGATGAACTTCTATTTTGTCTACTCGTTTATGGAATAGCCTGAGATGCTTGTGAACTATTTAAAATAGGTGTTGATCCAGTTTTTTCTTCTTGGAAATTTTGTTTCTTAGGTCTCCCTACCCTCCTAGAATTGATGCTACTAAATCCTTCATCTGTTAGAAATTTATCCCAGGTAATTTTATTTTTCTTAAGGTGATATACCACCAACATCTTGATTAAGCCTATAAGATAGAGGTTATGGAGGGAATAATTAGCGACCCTCTGTAACTTTAAAGACATTTTTAACATGGATTTGTAGAGAAAGAAAGGAAAATTCATTGGTCTAGCACCTGAGATGTGAGACAAAAATATCACTTGATATTGATGAACAGTAGAGAATATTCCCTCACAAGTTATATAGTGTTGCACAATGGTTATGACATGTTGCCATTCTGGCCTAAAACAGTAAATATGCACAGTAGGAGTCCAATTGACATTTATGTGCTCAGGTTTGAGGAATAACTTACATCTACTTGTAGCATTTTATTTTTGAACCAAAATTCTCCAATAGTTGAAGTCTAAGTAGCCCTGGCTATAATGGTCTCGGTGATTTTGAAGGTTTTTCTTCCAAGCTTGACTTTCTCCCCCTCAAAATTTTCAGCAAAGGCCTGTGCAACAACTACATTTTCCACTGAAAATTTCTATAGAAACCTATTCGAGCCTACTGCTTGAAGTTGAGGCTTTGCTCTGGAATCGAAAAATCTGGTATTTGCTAGCTCAGAGCAGTTATCCTTTCCGCTTTTACCCATATTGATTAACACCTAAGCTCAATCTTTATGCACAATTTCTCAAACTAGAGATAGAAACCCTACACGCAGCCCTACTTTCTTGCTTGAGATGACAAGTTTTTTGCTGGAAAATGTAACACTATTAGTTGTAACCTTCTTGGAGAACTCGGTCATGAAAAACAACAAACATAATCCTCTGGAGTCTGCACGCCTTTAAACACGGTGTGGTTTAATTGACAATATTTGAAATTATTCAAATCTGAGCGCCAAGTCACCTTATAAAATATATCACTCCTCCACATCATTAATAAATTGATACTTTGTACCTCATTTTCCACTTCAGCCATAATGAATAGCTATAGGTTTGCTCTACCAACAATATAATCATTTCCTTATAATAATCATTTCCCTTTTAAAAAATAATAATATCTCATAACATAGAATATCTTCAATTGATTTCAAAGGAGAATGGTCTTTTCTTTGAATAATGCTCCTTATGCAATTTCGTGGAAATAGCTACTTTTATCTCTGTGTCACCAATGAAACCAAGCTCCTAAAGAAATAGCTTCCTTTTCAGAAAGCGTAGCTATTATTCCAGAAAGAGTAGCTATTATTTTATTATGACTAAAATGACCAATAACTTTGACTCTAACCTAAGTTAAAACAATGGTCTTAACTTTTTATGAATCTAAGACATAATACCACCTATAAAACTGAAAATATTTTTGGTTTTGAGACCCTTTTTGGATTTTATTGAAGATGATTAGAACTTTGAAATAGGCTAGGGAACAAGCAAAAAATTCAAAAATAGTAATATAATGGTGGTTAGACTATTAACATTTATAGAGCTAATAGTGGCTCCTATTGGTGATGAATTCCTCCCTATGAGGCTTCAAGGACTGTAGACTCAGCGCCTTAAAACTTTCAAGACTTAGAAAACTTTAGGAACTTATGATTAGAATTGACCTTTCATTGACTGGACTTAAGATTGACTATATTTACAGACACAAGTACCATTGGGCATGGAGTTTTATTGACACATCACTCTGGATATTTAAGATGGAATGACTAAGTAACTTATCAAACATGGAAATTTTTAAGAAAATGACCATTAACTGGACCTCCAATCAGTTGATCATCATCTAGATGCTTGAGAAGAAATGTGTTTTTTTCAAAAACTTGAGCAATTCGGAATGACCCAAACCATAAATTATCGAACTTACCATGCTTTCTTTGGTATTCTCTTCTGACATTCTAGCGCAACACCAAATCATTTTCCTATAATAACTGTTGATTTGTTCTTTTGTCAAAAATAGATTTGAGTTTGGTCTGATATTTCTATACTTTGTCCATCAGTGATTCTCAAATTTGATGAGCTTCTATCAGCTGCAACATTCTCCTTTGAATTGGGTTTGCATCAGCAATTTCATCTTACAGAAACTTCATAACAGGAAGGGCTAATTGTAATGGCATTACAACATCAGTACCATAAAAAAATTGAAATGGAGACATTCCAATTGCTTTTTTTCTACTTACCATATCTACCCAAAGAGCATGAACTAGCTGAGTGTCCTAATTTCTCTTATTTTCAAGCAACATCTTCTTAATGATTCTCACCAAGCTTTTATTGGATGACTCAGCTAACCCATTAGCTTGAGGGTAATAAGGTGTAGAATGAGTCAAATCAATACCATATTTCTGATAGAAACTATTCATCTTAGTATATTTAAAAGCCAGTGCATTATCAGTCACCAATTTTTGAGGACAACCAAATCTAGACATAATATTTTCCAACAAAAATTTGATTATTACCATGTTAGTGGCATTCCTGGTTGGAACAACTTCAATCCACTTAGTAAAATAGTCTCTAGCTATAAGAATCCATTTATGTTGTCCTAATGAAGGCAGATGAATTTCGCCGATGAAGTCTAACCCCCACTACTGTAAAGGAACATCTACTGAGATAGGAATAAGAGGTAATGTAAGTAGCTTCTGCTTACCAACAAACTTTTTAAATTCAACACAAGTCCCAAATTTGGCAAAAAAATCAGAGAAAAGAGTTGGCCAATAATAGCCAGCTCTTAAAATTTTGTTTGTAGTAGCTTTCCCATAAAAATGTCTGCCACATACCCCTGCATGCATCTCTGACATAATTTTCTGTGACTCAGCTTCACCTACACATATTAATAATACTCCCACAGGATCTTTCCAGTAAATATTATTTTCCAATATGCAATACTTAACAACGTTCAATTTAAAATACCTTCTTTTTGACTTCTCCATTTTTGGGGGACAACTGAAGTTTAACAAAAATTACACTATATCCTTATACCAATTTGAATAAAAGATTTCAGAATAATCAGATATACCTTCTCCATATTTTTCTTTAGCTACCTCCATGTTAAGATCTAGATCTTTGAAATTAGATTCAGCCATCAAGTGAGCTAAGCCTTGACTTTTTATTAATTTAGTAGGTTTGATCTCAATATCAAATTCCAGAATCTTGGTTAACCATCTTCCCCTCCTGTCATCTGTGTTTGGCTGCAGCAATACATCTTTCACAGTAATATTTGGTACAAAAGCAACAATTTTTTAATGTAACACATAAACTTGAAAAGACTTTAAAGCCTTAACTAGTGAATATGCTTGTTTTTCAATCAAGCTTTACTTTAACTCAGCATCTCTTAAAGCATGACTAAAAAATGAAATAGGTTGTTCTAATCCTTCCTTGTTCTTTTGTAACAAAACAATTGCAATTGTTTCTTCAAAAGCATATGAAAAAATCAGAAAATATTTTTCAAAATCAGGGCTGATTAAAACTAGAGCTTCAGTCAAGGCAGATTTGATTGCTGAAAAATAGTTTTTTGCTTCATCTCGCCACTTGAATTCTGCATCTTTCTTTAGCAAGACATTTATGTGTTTGATTAGCTCTGCAAAATTTGGGACAAAATGCCTCAAAAAATTAATTTTCCCCCAAAATGATTGTAATTCTTTCTTATTCCTTGGTTAACCAATCTTCTGACTAGGCCTCAACTCTCCCTGGATCAATACAAATACCATTTTTTGTCACAATGTGCCCCAATAATTTTCCTTCTTGAATAGAAAATCATGACTTCTTTGGGTTCAAGGAAAACCAAATTTTATGCATTTGTCAAAAACTTGTTTCAAATGTTTCAAATGATCTTCATCAGATTTTGAAAAGATTGTAATGTCATCCAAGTAAATGACTACAAATTTGTCTTTTTCTCTTGCAAAGGCAATATCCATTGCCCGTTGAAATTTTGCACCTTCATTCATTAGACCAAATGGCATTTTGTTGTACATGAATGTTACCTAGGGTATAGTAAATGTTGTCTTTTCTCTGTCTTGTTTATCAACTGAGATTTGATTATACCCTGAAAAGCCATTTATCATTGACAATCTCTTAGAGCCTACAACTTTCTGCAAAATATAATCCATTTTGGGTAATGGATAATTATCCTTCAGTGAACACCAGTTCAAATTGCAAAAATCAACACAAATTCTAATTTCACAGTTCTTCTTTCGAACCGGGACTATATTAGCTACCCAATTGGAAAATCTTAAAGTCAGAATTATTTTTGCTTCCCATAGTTTCTTGATCTCTTTTTCAATTATAAGGAGCAACGTGGGATTGATATGCCTTATCTTTTGTGCTACAGGCTTTGCTTATGCTTTCGGAGGAATTTTATGTTCCATTATACCTTTATAATAGGTCTTCAAATCATTGTAGGGCCATAAAAAATATCTGCATATTCTTTTAGGAGCTTGACATATTTAGTTCTAGTTTCTTGAGAAAGAAATTTAGAATCTTTAACTAATTTAGGTTGATCCTATGTACCAATATTGCAGTAAATTGTACTCTCTCCATATCCTTTACTTTTAGGCTTTAAAAAGACATCATTATTGTCAAACAACCTCTCTAAATGAACTAGGCCTTTAGGAATGTTGTTAGTTTTCAAATCAATAATGTATTTCCCAGCCATGATCTTTTTTAATGACTTACTATTTTGATTTTCAAAAATTTCTTGCTCATTTTCAATTTGGATATCTGCAAACTCTTCCACACATTCTAGAAATTTCTAAATTTCTTTGTCATCTTCAAATAATTTCCATTATTTGATATTGTCAGGAATGGAAGGTCTATTTTTTATTTGAACATCATATGTTGCCTTGACATCAAGAGGAACTTTAAAATTACTAGCATCTATAGCTAGTGAATCAGTCATTTCATTTTCCTCTCTAGTGACAAAGTTTAAATTGAATGTTGAAAAATAATGCTCAATCAAGTCCCGCACTTCATTTCTATAATTCTTCAATTTTAAATTTTTCACTTGATTGTTATTTCTCACCTGCCTTATCACCAATTCTGAATCACCAAAAGCAATTAGTTGTTTAGCTCCCAAATATTTTTTTGCCTTCATACCCAAAACAAGTGTCTCATATTCAACAATGTTATTAGTGGTAGCAAATGTAGTTTATATGATAAAGTTACCATTTTCTGAGTGGGAGAAATGAGAAATACACCAATTCCCAACCCTTCTCTTTATGAGGCTCCATCAAATATAATTTCCAGCTCTATCCTCCTTCTAAATGCTGCTTATTTGTATCTTGCAAATGTTGGTTTTCACTGATTTTAGGCTAGAAATTGTTGTCATCAGCAGCAAGGTGTAATATGGATGACCCTAATTCCTTCTCCTCTGCATATGTAGGATGATTTGAGGTATTATTCTAGTCACTTATGATATGGGCCATTTGGGTTTCCCTATACAACCTACTGAATTCTCCTCCAAACACTGGGATTGTGGCATATGACATATCCATTTGAAGAGTGCCTCTCAATTTTTTGGACCAGGATATGGAAAGAAGCATCCCAAATCTAGAAAGTATGTCTGCAACTACTATTTCCATCACTGAAATTTTCATAGGAAGTTGGGTAAGAGAAACAACCAAGCCTTTAATCACTCCTAAACACTTGTCTCTTTTAGAATAAAAAGTGTTTAGGTCATGGTATTGCTTGGTGATTTCTAATCCTAATTCATCCATCACTTTCTTTAGCATTAAATTGTGAGAGGCCCCAGAATCTAATAAATAGTTATGTAGCAATTTTTCATCTATATTGATTGAAAGATAGAAAAGTGGTGAATTATCATCATTTTGGTCTTGGACATGGTTGCCTAAGTAGATAGTAGGATGTTCATCTTCAAGATTGACTGAATTAGGAGTGAGAGGTGGTGATAACAGACTTTTAAATGACTCTTTGTATGATGGATTTTTCAACAATTCAAAAAGTGGGATGGGGATCTTGATTTTATTCAGCTCTGACTTGAAACTGAAATAAGGAGGAGTCAATTCTTTATTTTCTACAGAAATTTTGATGATTGGGGCAAGATTAGGAGGTGGAGGGACATCATTGACCTTTGCCTTTTGTTTAGTAGCTTGTTTTTCATAATCTTATTTTTGTTGAGGTTCTTGGACAAGACTTTTTGACCTTAGAGGAAAATTTCGGGTTTGAGTTTCTTGCTGCTTTTTCTCATTTTACACATGAATTTGAGCATTCTCATCATCTAAAAAGAGATTTATCCTTGATTGATCTTCATATTCTTGCAAAGTCAAACAAGTTGACTTTGATGTTTCTCCTACAAGATTTATGTCTTCATTTTCTTCCTCATGTTCTTGCTACTCTTCTTCAGCAAAATTATTCAATGGAGGCTGAACATTTTGATGATCAACATTCCTCCTTGGGCGTTGTAAAATTTTTTGAGGCTGAAAAGGTCTTTTGAAGGGAGCTTGATTTGTATTGGCTTCATTTTGATTGGCTCTAGCAGCAGGTTTGTTCTCTAACTCCATCTTCGTCATCTTAGAAGCAAATTCTTTAATCAAATTAGACATTTGATCAATATTTTCTTCTACTATGAAATTTTTAGAGGAAGAAGTTTTTTCTTCTTTCATTTTCTTTTTGTCCTTTGTTGCTTTCTCCTCTTCCATTTTCAATTTATTTGAGGCCATAAGATTAGACTTCACTCCAATTGTAGCCTCTTGCATATCCATCAATGTTTGTGCTTTCTAAACTCTTAACCACAAAGAAAACTTAGAATCTAAGGCATTGGAAAAAGTTATCATAGTTGTTGTTTCAGGAGGTTTTATTTCTTCGGTAATTTTTTGATAAATTTTATTAAATCTCTTTGTAAAATATGCTAATGACTCATCAGTTTACTTTTTTAAATTTCCAAACTTTGTAAGGTAGTATACATAATATTTTATATCACCCCATTGCTTCACAAATACTTCCTCCAATTCATCTATTATTGATATTGAGTTTGGTGGCAGACTTCTAAAACATTTACGAGCTTCTACATCCAAGCTTTGAACAAAGAGTCTTGACCAAACATATTCATGTTTAATGTTTTGGTTATCAGCATAACGATAGAAAGCAACCAAATATTCCTCAATAGAAACTCCTTCTCCCTCTCCTGTGTATTTTGGAATATATTTCAGATAATCCCCTTGAGGAAGAGGATGCAAAGGTTGAGGAAGAGCAAGTTATTCATATCTTGCAACAACTATCTGTTTCATCCTTGTAAGGGCAGGTTGAGACATGGCTTGATAATGTACAATTAATGGATGACTAGTTGATGTGGTTGTTTGGGAACTAGGAATTACAATATGTGGAATTTGAATCTGCTTTGGAATATCATAAAATTGGAATTCTTGGGTTGTTTCTTCAATTTTTGGGATTGAAAACAGTGGATTTTCAAAGAGATGAATATAGGAGGTCTTTGTTTCACCTTCTATAGAATAATCAGGTTCAGATGTAGTCTCCTGAGGGGATGAGGTAACTATGACTTTTTTTTGTTGACCTAAAAAGTCAAATAGATTAAAATTTAGGTCTTCAGGAACATTACCTTCTAATTTATGAGAAGAAGATGAACCAACAGCTGGATTTAGAGACAAATGAAAATACTCGTGCTGAGGGGTATAAGAGTACTGATATTCAGGATGAGTTTGAAGAAAATTTAGAATGGTTCTAAAACCTTCTTCAGTTAAAACAACCCTACCTAGAAAAGGTTTAATTTCCAATACTTGTTCTAATTCCCTTTCTGTCAGGACAAAGTCTTCTGATTCCTTATTTTCTGCACTAACACTTAAAACCTACGTTTTTTCTTCTTTCAATGGAATAGTACTTATCTATGATTTACTAAATGATGATTGAGATATACTTTCAGTTGAACTTAGGTTCACATCATCTACTTTATTTGTTGAGGAAGCAGTTTCAACTTTAAATATTTCAGCAGAACCTTTTGAAACTGTAACTTCTATTCATTCTAAAGTATATGAGGGTGCCTTTTTCTTTGGAACGTACTTTGTATGTACCTTCTTCACTCACTGAGATGTAGCTTCAACTGATTTATGTTTCCCTTTTGCATCTTTTATGATCTTTTCTGGGTCAGCAACTAGAGTCACAATAGGTTATCTCTAATTTCTTCTTGTAGTAGGAGGTCTTGAAACCCCTCGTTCTCTTTTGGGAGTCGCCAGGTGAACCAATTTGCAGTCAATAAAAGAGACTAGTTTGTATCCACCATTAAAACTAGTACTAAGCATTCATGCAATAACTTTGGGAGAACACTGAGTTCAAAATATTCATCTCCTGGAAAACGCACCAAAATATGTTAGCGCTGGAATCAGCACTTGGAATACTTCAAGTACTTGACCAGTCACATCCAAAGCTCTAGGAAAATTTAATGATTTGAATTATATAATTAGTAGGTGGTTAAATCTCTCAATCACTGAAAAGGGTTTCAGAAAAATTCAATGTCACACCAATGAGGGTATTTAGACCTGACATGGTAGCAAAAGATAAGTATGTAGCCTATGGCAGGAAGAAAGTATCGAATAACAGAAGGGACAGTGGGTCTAACAGGAAAAAATCCACTGCTTTGACAAAAAACAATAGAAGAACCAGTTTGATAAAATATCAATAAGAGAATGCTATCATAAGACTTACAATAATATTATTGAATATCGTTAAAAATCTATGTCACAAGGAATTCTCTTTAAGCAGTTATTATGCACATCTCATCAAGAAAGCTTACGAAGTAAGACTGATAAAAGTTAATAAGGTGCATAAACACATCAAAAGGCTCATAAAAAAATATAACAACATTTGAAACTACAATCTGGAACTGAAGATATTTAGGTATGGAAACACATAAGAAGGATCAAAAATGCACATATCAAGATAGCAATAAGTCCTCAAAAGTGCTCTTCAATATCATTATCTGAAAGAGTACACTAATCACATGAGTATAAGATTCACAAAACCACAAATATTTTCTCTATTGAGTTTTATCATATATATACAAGAGATATTATGCTAATATTTCCACAAAAGGTGTAAATCTGTTCTAGAGGAGTTATCATATTCCTATACATAAGGTGAAGCTTATCCTTAACCATAATACAAAACAGTGCAACATAATAAAGATAAACAACATGATGGCCTATATTTCGAAGTGGTTGGAGTGATGTGGCAAACTGCTGGCAAATTTTTCCTCTTTTCTAGTATAACCATTTCCTCAAAAAGTGCAACTAACAACTAAAGACAACATCTAGCTCTTTCCCCCAAAAGTGAAAAAATTGTCAGCTGAACCTAATATCTAGAAGAGAACTTGATCAATTGACACTTGGCAGTAGCTTCTTCTATTGATATTTCATGTATGTATTTACCCCTCAGTATCATCCTTCGAGATTTGAACAAAAACTCCTTCTACATCCTTCATACAAAAATTTAGGAAATAATAGCTACCTTCCAGAAATAGGTAGCTATTATTGGAAACCCTGTAAATAATTACATTTGTTGATAAAGCTAGAAATGTGTGCTTCTTCTTCTTTAATTTGCCTTAAATGTTTAAATAAAATCCTATGTAAGAAAATATTTTGAGGGACTCTTCATTAGAGAGTCTTTTAGATTTCCCTATTCCTTCATGTTTCTGTTTCTGGGCTCTGGTCTTCTTTGTTTCATTTCTTGGGCTTTCATCAACATTTATAATTTCATCTTTCAGCCTAAGATTAGCAATCAGTTTTTTGTTCAGTCTTAGCTTTTTTTTAGGCCTAGTGTGAGGTATTTTGAGGTATGTGTTGGGAATATAAGAAACCCCTCTTCTTCTCTGCATCATACTGCTAGACTGACCTGCCTCATACTCTGACTCTGAGAAATCCTCTTCAGTATTGTCTTCTTGGAAAGATGAATAGGAGTGAATAACGTTCTTGTCCTTTATTCTAGTATATGTCTTGGATGTCTTAAGAGAAGAAAATAATTGAGCTAATGTTGGTTCTTCTACTGAAGGGGTGTTATTGTTTTCTTCTTGCTCTCCTGCAATTTCTGGAACGGAGTGTTGAACTGGTACTTCATGGCTGACTTCCTCTGAAGTTTCTTCTGCTAAGATCAATCTCTTTTTTCCTTTATGTCTTGAGGAAGGGGATATTTTTTCCTCAACTGTAGATTTAACCTCTTTATTAGGCTGAGTTTTCCCTTGCTTGAATCTAATTTCATGTTCTCTTTTGAATGATGGTAATGTTTGTGTTTCTTTTGAAGCTTTCATTGTATAAACCTTTTCTACTAGTTGTACCATTGGTATGGGAGTGATAGATTCAGTTCTGGCTCTTTTAGTTGAACTTCTAGTTTGTCTACTTGTTGATGGAATAGACTGAACTACTTATGAACTATTTGGCACAGGTGTTGAGCACATTTGTTCTTCTTGGACATTTTGTTTCTTAGGTCTCCCTACCCTCCTCCTAGAATTGATGCTACCAAATCCTTCATCTGTGAGAAATTTATCCCAAGTAATTATCTTTTTCTTAAGGTGATAGACCACCAAAATCTTTATTAAGCCTCTATGATAGAGGTTATGGAGGGAATAATTAGGGATCTTCTGTTACTTCAAAGACATTTTTAACAAGGATTTGTAGAGAAAGAAAGGCAAATTCATTGGTCTGGCACCTGAGATGTGAGATAGAAATCTCACTTGATATTGATGAACACTAGAGAATATGCCCTCACAATTTATATAGTGTTTCACAGTGGTTATGACATGCTTCCATTCTAGCCTAAAACATGAAATATGCACATTAGGAGTCCAATTTACATTTATGTGCTTAGGTTTGAGGAAAGAACTTACATCTGCTTACAACATTTTCTTTTTGAACCAACATTCCCCACTAGCTAAAGTCTGAGTAGCCCTGGCTATAATAGTCTCGGTGATTTTGAAGGTTTTGCTTCCAAGCTTGAATTTCTCCCCTTCAAAATTTTCAGCAAAGGCCTGTGCAACAGCTACATTTTCCCCAATATACACCTCCCTCTAGACCTATCTTATGGAATGAATGTGTTGATGTCGATAGAAGGAGGTATGCCATAGGTGAGGAAATGAGGGTCCTCAACTAAGGCATGAGACATAATAGTAGAGCGACTGATGGACTAACACCAAGGATGATGATGGAATGGGGGATACTGAGTAGTAAATGGACAAATTCCCTTATCAAAGCATATAAAACATGGATGACCTAGCAGCAACTGACTCGACTCCTGAGGGGATGGGGGACATTAGGACTGGAGGAAAAAATGGGCTACACGAGAGAGGGATGAGGCATGAATGGATGGAATATTGTAACAGGAGGCAAAGGAACTCAGGATAGACTCCATGAATGTGATGATGACTCAACTCGGATGGTCTAATCAAGGATGACTCGATCATGCTGCCACACAGAATAGGCCCGGTGGGGACCATAAAAACATGAGCAAAAGATGGTTACTCATGATAAAAATCAACACACGCTTCGACAGTATGAAGGCTAAGTGGTGCCCAAAGTACAAGTGGTGCAAGTGGAGAAATTTGATTCTGAGAGGTGGTGAAGTGACCCTTCTTGGAAAAAAGGCTTCCAAATGAAGTATCAAATCACCAAAAACAAAAGGATACCCATTTTAGAGCTTGTTGAGAGCTTTCCAACAGTGCTGACAGTTTGGTCGCAATTGGCGAAATAAAAATTAAGGTTTCTCTTTCAATAAGGTGATTTCCCTCCAAATTGGTTCATTTGCTAGTAGAGTTATGGTGAACATGGAGAGGAGGAAAATGCCCTAAATCTTGCGGCATTCATAGCGTAGAAACCAACCATTGGAATCGAGATATGTCATTTGCATGTAGGTGGCCAACCATATTCTTTTGTTTCAATGGTTTATAATTTTCGATTGGGTGCCCAGAGCCAAGGAACAGCACTCTTCCCCTCCTCATGGCTGGCTCGCACTTTCTAGGGCTTGTTCTATGAGATGGGTAGCAGGTTTCAGAGGAAAATTTGTGACCTCACAGGTACAGGGCTGAAAAAAGTATGAGCTGCCAAAAGTTGGGTTTTGTCCTGTTTTTTGCTAGGAACTGGGCCTTGATGTTTTTTTATGCAGTTTTTCCTTCCTCTGACTCACAAATTTATGATTTTTTTCCGGTATGGCAGAGTTAAAGATCAAATGGAGAGAGAGAGGGAGACTTTGATGTGCTTTGTTCTAATATCCAGAGGGATCAAGTGGTTAGAGGCACACTAGCGAAATATGGGGTTCTCAAGTTGGTTGAGAACCTGTTGATGAGAGCAGGGAAGCCCTTACTATCCAAGATAGTGAGCTATTGGGACCCAGATCGAGCTGACTATTTAGAACATATATTTCCTAACTGGTCTCATGCCACTTAGGGTGGTGGGAAATATCTAACGGCATTACCGTGGGGGTGGAATATATCTAAGTTTGTGGAATGTCATTGCCGACGAGATGTCCATGTCAAGGGCATGACTATACCGATCAGAGATCTAGAGAGACTAGAGACTCAGGCTGTCCCCATAGTAGTGTTGTAGATCTTGGGTAACCAGGCCTTCCACCACATCACCAGAGGGAAGATGATGCTTGTTGAGAGTGTGTTAAGTGAGACCTACTATGGGTGGGCCCAGATCCAGGATGGGGGCTCGCGAGAGCCCAGGTTGCACCGCTGGGGGCAGCTACTATGAAGAGGAGGAGGCGGGGGAGTCAGACGAGTGTTTCGACTCGAGTTCTTCACACATTGGGACCAAATGTCACTGTATACAGAAGACTATCCATACAATGGGATGAACTATCAGGGGGACCCAAACTTGCCACTTCCGCCCAACCGAACATGGGGACCAGATGGTAAGTGACAAGTTGTTATATTTTATGGTGCATTTAAATTTTTAGAATTATGTATGTGTTACTAATTCGTTACTTTTGGTATGCAGATATAGCACCGGTGAGGTTGGCCAGGTATATGGGATGACCCGCAGCGCCAAGGGCTGCAGAGTCTAGGATAGCTAGAGGAGCTAATAAAGCATATTTAGAGGCACTATTGGAGGATGTCTACTGCCGATGTGAATTGTTGATGACCAGGGTATCAAAGTGTGGCTGGCATGATCTAGATGACTGCTACATTGAGGCATGTGTCAGGCTACCCTCGGAGTGGCGAGGGGTCATGCAGCGCATGGAGATGGCAAAGAAGGGTATGCGGGATCTGCGGGCTGTAGGAACCGAGCCATTGGCTTGTGACCCTCCAGATAGTGATTAGATGCAGGGGCATTTGGTGCCCTCAGTTTTGATTTTTGTAACATTCTATGGGAATGTCAGATGTATTAGAGTAGAGGACTCCAAAACATTTATGATTTTGTGGACACATATTATGTATATGCATCTTTTTATATATGGCGAGCCATAATGACGAGTATATGGCTCGCCATTTTTTTATGTTTATTGTCTTGTGTTAAATGCATGTGATAAGTGCCAATCTAGAATATTGTTTGTAATTCTATCTACATAGTCATTTTGGGCTTTAGGTACGTGACTAAATGTAATGGTTTCAAATGCACGCATTAAAAGCTTCACTTGTAAATATCATCTAAAAAGGGCATGGTTATTTACATGATATATTCCATTCAATTACATGACAAGCATCAGGGAATCTAAACGAGCATGAA
Source organism: Pinus albicaulis (assembly GCA_034641835.2). Lineage (NCBI taxonomy): Eukaryota > Viridiplantae > Streptophyta > Pinopsida > Pinales > Pinaceae > Pinus > Pinus albicaulis. Next base: position 770,293,058 of record CM076580.1, on the reverse strand, counting down.
GATGAAGGATGTGATGGTCAAGGGCATCGACTAACAAACTTAACACCGCATCATATTCAGCCTGATTATTGGTGGCAGATCCAATACATACACCATTGGAAAGGACTAAGGAATTTATGGGGATAAAAATGGCCTAGGCTGCCTAGGCTAGATTCCGTGAGTAGCGAATCGCACCGTCGGCATAGCTGATATACATTTTGGATGAAGGATCCATCTGAACGACATCACAAGACAACAAATGAGATGATGATGAACAATACCAAAACCTGAATGCATGGTAGAAATAAAACATGCATGGGGGACATTGTGGGTAAAAGTTTTGTGCCCCTTACACTTGCTAACAATATGGTCAATACATGGTGTAGGGAAGTTGTCTTGGGGATAAAATTTATTCAAGTCACAAAAGTCCATACAGACACGAATGGTGTCTGGTTTCTTGAGAATGAGATAAGAACAACCAGCCTGCTTGATCTTATCGATTTCGGTTTGGAGAGCCTCTTGTCGAGAAGGATGAATGTGTCTCAACTTTTGACAGACAGGGTAGACATCGGGCTATGTGTCGATATGGTGTTTGAAAATGGCTGGATCAGGTCCAGGTATCTCTGAATAAGACCTAAAGGAAACATTACAGAATTATTTGAATAGCTTGGTGTAAGCCTCAGTTTCTTCCGGGGTGCAATGCGCCCCCAAGGAAATGTTTTCTTCTTCGACAACATAAGGTGCAGGAATGGGATTTCTAAACCAATCGACCTCATCAAAGATGAAGTCTTTAGACTCCACAACATACTGGTCATGGGACTACAGCAGAAGGAAGTACGCAAGATGGTGCATATTATCCCAAGGAAAGTCAGGGGTGGTTATTGCTTCCATAATGTCTTCATCAAAATGAAATATGGGGGGACTAGAAAAAGAAATACCACATAACACAGCGAGGCTACCTGATGCATCATCATGAGAGATATGGTTCACATACGCATCGCTATAGAGGGTATACGAAGAGATATTATATTAAACATATACCGATGTTGAGCCCATGGTGATCACCGAACAAGGTTTAGTCGAAACAAAAGGGAATGCCCCATAGGGGTTCTCTGCCAAGGATCTCATGGATGATGACATATAGAGGATAGTGGCTGAAATCTCTGCCATCTTGACGTCAGGTGGAGGTATCACAATGGGTGTAGAAATTTCCTTCGATTCAGCAACAACCAAACGTCGGAGTAGAGGAGTAGAGGATCCACTACATTCAACCTCGATTCAACGGACAACCTCAAAGATGTCGCAGAAATCGTTGAGATGGGGATAGAGGTGAGATTAGTGGACATAAAGATCACACAAAGCACAAAGGTGATTCGTGTGCAAACTTTTTAGTTTCTTAGCTGAATCAGGTAAGGTAACATGGACCTTCAAGATATCAGATTCAAAAAACATCCCGTTGACCATAAGTTTGAGAAGAGGAAGCTCAGGAAAATTTTGGATAGCATGCCCAAAAAAATCACACAAAGCGCACAAAGGTGACCACTTTGAAGGCTTAGGAGGAGTAGGAGTTGTTTAGGCAGCCTTATCCTTAGGTTCCTTCTTTTTGGCTTTTCCCCCTCACCAGATGCTTTCGCAACAAGAGTAGCTTCCTATTGAGGTGGTTGAGGCACTAAAGCAAAGGGAGGGGTCATAGCGACCGGTTGGACTAGGATCAAAGTGATATAAGGTTTGAGATTTAGGGTTTCAGCAAGGGGATCAATGTACCAGATTGGGATCCCCAGGGTCAAATTGGGAAGGCTCAATGTAGCCATAATAGGCACTGAAAAGACTCCAAAGGAAGGAGCGAGAAACAGTGTCTAACGGGAAGGGTAATGTCCTGGTGGAATGGCTCCCAACTGGTTAAGGCTAGGGGGAACCATTCGTAGTTAAAATGAGTGTAAGAGACACCAGCAAAGGGATAAGGTCCTTGAAAATAAGGCACTGCAGGCTCCATTGAGTGACCACCAACAGGTTTTAGAGGCGTAGTCTGCTAGGTGGTTGAACCGGACTACTTGTAGCTAGTCCAAGACGATTTCATCATGCAAACATTCGACGATCTAAGATCATTGATAAGAGAGGGGACACCAGGGAGTGCACCAAGCAAGGTGGAATATTTATAGACTCCAAGTAAAACAATGGTGAGAGGTGCTACTAATTTCTTATCGACCACCGAAGATATAATAGACTCAGGGGAGGTCTGAGACTTCGGTTCGTAATGTGTCAACTGATCAATGGAAATGATATTTCCATTATGAGGAAAGCACATTTTACGTTGAACCATATATGTGACAATAGAAATCGCATAGGTATAGCTACGACCCAAGAGGATATTTTAATCCAAGGGGGCGTCAATGACATTAATGTCAATGCAAACAGTTTTTCCATCAATGACCTCAATGTCAATGAGTGACCGTCCCAAGCACGCAAATTGATGGTGGATGGGGCTAAGTCAGGTCATCCAAGTTTATTCCAAACAAAGGTAGACATCACACAGGGAGATGCACCCTTGTCAATGATACATCATGAGACATGGGTATTACGAATCTTGAATGGTATTTGGAAGGCAACAGATGAAGCTATAGGGGGATGTTTTGGCTTTTCAACATCAAAGATGATCAAATGATCATCTGAAGGATCCACAGTGCCCATAGAAGATAATAGAGCTTTACGTTGTGAAGGGCACAACTGGAGGACTTCCAGCATTGACATGGCAATAGGAGACTATGTTAAGTCATCTATTATGCTATAATTGTGGGCGGCTTTGACAGAAGTAGCAGTTCGGTGTAATGGCCCTTAGGGGATATTGGGAATGACATCTGCCCATGGCTGAGGGATCTATAAATGGGAATTCAGTGTTGAACTAGACCCTGTGGAAACTTTGGTTTGAGACTCGGTTGCAGACGAATTAGGTGGCTTGCCATATTGGTGCGACCAAGTTTGAAGGTTGACATAAGAGGTATTAACCACTTCATAATTCATCATGAGAATCTAGTATTTAGAGGTACTAGATTGTGAGGGTTGAGGGGCAGCCTAACCATGAGGGGGTTGGGTAGCCACATATCCAAGCTGAGGGAAAGGATCAGTGAAAACAACCAGCTGAACTGGTGCAGTATTTGGAGGAGTCGAAGCCATGGCTTGTTGTCCTCTAGATGTTGCTTGTGCTTCCCACAACTAGCACATCTGGGGTAAAAGGGGACAATCATGAGTGTAATGGCCATGAACACCACAATAAGAACAAGGTTTTTTTTTATAAATAGGCCTATTTTGCTTGGGATGATCGCCCTGTTGCTAGTTTTTAGTGTATGGTTGGTTCCCTTGGCGCCCTTGATTACCTTTCGCGGGTTGTTTTTAGTTTCCTTTCCTCTTTTTCTTGGAATTGGGAGGATTGATCACACTTTTTTGTGCATACACCTGACTCAAATGGGGAGGTGGTTGTTGTGGTGGAGGTTGAGAAGGCATGGGAGGTTGGGGTGCTAATGTCAGAGGGGCTAGAGCATCGAGTTATTGATAAGGATAGAAAGGAGGTTGAGCGACTTTGGGGTAAACAGGTTGAGCAACCGTTGGCCCTAACATCGGTTGATGCAATGAGGAAAATGTGCTTTGTCCTGGATACATGTTGTCAAGAGGGGGATAAGTGCTAGAGGAGCTGGTCCCTCCCTAATGGAAACCATAACTCATGGGAGGATGAGTATACAGATGTGAAAAGATCAAATGATACCGTCGGTGGCATGAGATGCCCCTGGTGGATTAGCACCACCAGGTCTAGGAAGATCTGGTAAGAAGGTATAAACATAACTAGATTGGGCATAGATCAAGTCATATTTCAACACGATTTGGAAAGATTCTTCCTATTTTTGAGGAAAGTGAGATGCGACATCTTTACCAATAGAAGGAAAAATAATTCTAAGAAACCAGTCCATATAGACATTATCATCGAATGTAGGTGCTCAACATAAGCTCCTCTTTCTACGCCATTCTTAGACATGTCGAAAAGGCGGGTGGCAGAAATTTGACAAAATGCGGTGAATAACTCGATACCAGTATCATATCAAAAAGGTAGCTGGAAGTAGGAAAGAAATTCTTTAGCAAGAGTCACAAAAGTGGAATGGGAGGTAGAGGCCTAGTCGACATATCACTTTGCAGTGTCTCCAGTGAGCGTACGCTGGAATAACCGAAGACAGATAGAGTCATCAGTGATAGAATTGGACGAACACCACATGTGAAAGGGGTAGACATGATTAGCAGGGTCCTCTCCAGAATTTACTTCAAACTTAGGGATGTCATAAGGAAGCTTAGTTGGCATATCAGGCCAACCTGGATCATGGTGTATAGGTTTGTTAATTAACTGGCTGAAATCAGGGAGGCTTAATCCTGCCATAAAAGGTAGAAAAGGAGTAGCTGAAATGGTTTTGGTAGTGGTTCCACTACTAGCAGCTCCAGAGTTAGGGCCGGGGCTACCACTAACATGAGGTCCAGTACCTACATTGCTGCCTGACATGGTGACAGAATGAGGTAGAGGAGAACCAGGTTCGGAATCGAAGTGAGGGCCTGATGGACCAGAATCAGAGTTGGCATGGGGACTCGGTCGAGGAATAACTCGGACTCGATGCTTTGGAGTAATTATTCCTAAAGGAAATTGATGATGAAGGCCTATGAGTCTCTAGGATAAGCACCTTGGGGGCACAATGATGGTGTTGGAACAGGGTTCCCTAAAAACCTGTGAATTTTGTACAATTTTGTATATTTTTTATGTTAATTAGTCTAACGCAGGGGTTTTGGGGTGGGTCAAAGCCCCAAATGCATTCTAATGGGTCAAGCATAGACCAAGAGTCCACAAACCACGATTTGTGGACCATTGGAAGCATAGGCTAAGTCAATATAAATAGATGAAATTTTTGAGTCTTAAGGTAGGCAAGAATTAAGTTTGATGCTAAGTGTGAATTGTTAGATCTGTTGTTGGGTTGGTTGGGTAAGGACTCCTGCTAGCTGTGTGTGCAAGCTGTGTCTAAATTGTACTTGGTTTTGGATGCTAATATATGTCAATATAGTTAAAGTAGCTCTGTGCTATTTGATCTAATGTGTTACTGTTGATGCGAACCTTTGGGATCTGTTAGAACTAAAAATACAGTTGTGTTATCTATTATGATGTGAATCTGTTTATGTTATGGTATATCTATAATTTTTTAATGATGTGTTAGGATATTGTGTACTCATAACTGCTAATGCGAAGGTATTAACTAGTAATAGCTCTGTATACTATGGATTATATTGTTAACACACCTGAGAATAGACTTATTTTGTGCGAACCTGATAGATTGCAAACGCGGATCTACTTGACTTACCTATTCTCTCTCTCAGGGTGCGGAAACCTGGTTCCATCACTCTCCCATACTAATTCGGGTGAGACTTTGGCCTGGGAAAGCAGGTCACTAATGAAAGGGCCAGCAGTATAGGGGTTTGTTGGCAAACCTTAACCTTCGAACCTGGGTCAGGACCCCTCAAGCCAACAAATGGTTCCGTTTCCAGGACCGAGAGAATTTTTAGAGAAAAATCGGGTAATGCCAAGAGAACATTGGAGACCTGAGAAGAAAGAAATTGAAGAGTGGTTTGAAAAATAGGTTTAGGAATTTGCGGTAAAATAAAACACAGCACAAAGTTGATAGAAGAGAAGTGGAAGAATAAGTAAATTTTCACTGAAGTCTACGAAATCTTCTTTGTAACAATTGCGAATGAGCTTCAGGAGTGGTTGGCAAGGCTCGTAGATTTCCAAACATGTTGGAAGGATGAACGGGTCACACAGTGGACTCCAAAGTTGATCCAACAGTTTGAAAGGACTGATAACACCATCACTCGCACAGTAGATCACCGGGTGGATATTGTGCTGGGAGGATTTGTGACGGAATTTGCAGTCAATCAATTCGTGTCTTATTTATAGGCAGAGTGGAGGTTATTCAAGGGTTTCTGGTGTAAATTTTTGAAAACCTTGCCATTACTGATTAAAATATTATTGTGCAAAAAGGGCATTATGTGCAGCCATACAGAGTGAATGAGCTTCGATCATAGCGAGGGCACAACACGAAGTGGTAAATACTACATAACTAATCAAGAAGGAGATAGATTTGTCTACAATCCAGTAAGGGATTCAGGTACACCAACTTCGAACTAACATAGGGGTAAGAACTCACCCATACCACCATCCCCACCAGAAGAAGAAATGGCCTCGCACATTAAGCTACCTACCTTCAAGGGCATAGGGGATTGTTGAGGCGTCGAAATTCACTGCAACAACATGGGAGATGACCACCCGGTCCGGACCTTAAAGAAGTTCATTTTCCATCTAGAATGGTGGCTCCGACTAGTTTAACTAGGTCTAATTACCTTATCTCAATCTCTATTGGCTTCAAATATGAATTTTAACCATCAATGGGAAAGAGACATCAGATCATTTGTCTTTCCGATCGGACAAGAAAAGTGATCCTTAAGCTAATTTGGGTTTAGCTAGGCCACAACTAAAGTTTCTGCCTCTTCGGAAAGAGGACTTTTTAAGGATGTAGAATTTAATATAAATGCAATATTATTCTAAGATGCAAGCAAAAGAAACTATTTTAATCCTATCTCAATTAGGCAGATATAGATCTATCCCAACTAAGAGCAAGATGTTTTAAAATAATTAAGATTTAAATATGTTTGTTTTAAATTAACATCAAGCTAACGAAGTAGTTCAATTAACTGATATTGTGAATACCAAACACATTCTTATCTAGAGACCTCTTAACTGAAATAATCAATCAACAACACTAAGGAAGTAGTTCTCAAAATGATATTGATAATTTAATCAGTAAGTTGAATAATTAAACAATAACATGCGGAAATATTTTACAACATATCACTATTAAATAAATCAGTTTTATAAGACAGATTTATGAGTAAATAGTTACTCATAAATCATAATTCAGCCCATAAGAGTAGAGATAAATAATAACATAAATTAAGGCAAATTATTCATACCGACAAAAGTGCACAAGTATGCGAGTAAATTGACACATTCATATTATCGTAAAATGGAACCAACATTTAAAATATTAGTACTATAAATACAAATTTATTAAGTTCATTTCTCCACTTGCGGTCTCTAACAGTCTTTTACAATGCTTGAACTTCTGCTTTCAAAATCAAAGCTACAGTAGTGCAAGACTCTGTTCATTATACATAACTTAGAATGTAAAAGAAAAACTTCAATAATCTCTAGATCTGAGATTCCTCTCCTCTCACCCTACACCTCTAAATCCTTTAGACAATAGTGCCATCAAGAATTCCAGAATTGCAGAGGAGTGAAGCCTCTATTACATTTTGCAATCTATTATTTATAATATCTGCAAAGGAATTCTTCAAAAGAAATTTTGTTGAAGAGTGGTTTTTCTCAATCAATTTTCATTGGTTCAAATCATATTCTTCAATTTTTGGAGCCTTCTCATTGAGCTTCTTCTTCTCGCCTCTTCAACTGTTTTCCTGCAAAAAACAAATAATAAAAAAATTAAAAAATAAAAACAAAATGCAAAATCTAGAAATTAAAATAAATCCAATCAAAACTTAATTAAATAAATAATTGAAAAAGGAAATATAAGATTTATTTTGATTTAGGTGCTCATATAATTGGCTAAGGATATCATTGACGAATGTATCTACATTTAGAAGAAGTTGTGGGCAAATTAAAATGCAGAAAATAAAACTCAGAAAATTTATTTTGTTAAAAATTTGGAGCATGATCTTCTGTTAAATTTTAGACCCAATAAATGATCAAATTTGAAAATGAAACAACTTCAGAAATGTTCTCCGTGATTTTATCTATCTAATGAGCCGTCCTGGGCCTCATTTGGCCAAGTAAAACTCCATTTATGAGCTTCTAAAGTTGGTGTATTACAATTGCAAAAAATCTGAAATTTTATGTTATTTGGGCTAAAAATCAAAAATTTTAAATTAAATTCCAATCTTAAATTAGATTATGATTATTAATTTATTAATGCTAACTAATTACAATTATGCTCTTAATTTAAATTTACTATAAACAAAAATGAATTAATAAAAATAAATGATTTAAAATTTATTTAAAATATAATTATATTACATTAATATTATAATTTATTTATATTAAAATTATAATAAAATATTATAATTAAAATATAAAAATTACAATAAAAATATAATATTTATTATATATTAAATAATTGAAAATCAAACATCCAACATCTACGTGAGAGAAAGAGAAGAGGAGGAGAGGTGAGAACAAGTAATAAGGGATGAGGAGAGGTGAGTGAGTGGGAGTTATAAGGTGGAGGGTGATGTGAGGTAAGCATGAGGTAGGAGAGGTGAGGTGGAGGGTGAGTGACGTGAGGGAGAATGGAGTGGTAAGGTGATGTGAGGGTGCGGTAAGATAAACAAGTTGGGAGGTATAAGGAGGTCAATCCAACCTTATGTTAAAAATATAACCCTTCGCATAAAAACGAAATCGCACATTGCAATATTTTTAAAGGACGTGCTTTGAAATCTTAAATAATTTGCGATGTGCGATGTATCCCATCGCAAGTTTTTTTTTTTCGGCTTTTTAAAATATATGTATTGTGAAGTGGGGTCCATAAGGGATTAACCATCCTACAAATTAGACTTAAGCCATTTTGAAAATTTCAGGTTTTGGGTTTCGCAATTTGTTTTAAAATAACAAGTTGGAGTATATTACCAATATTCCAAAACGTATTTTCAACCATTGTTCGATTTAGCTGGGTCATTTTGTAGGACCGTTAGTAAAAAATGAAAAAATAGTAAAAATGAACTAAAAGTTAATATTTACAATGAGTGACTATTTTAACTACGAGAATTAAAATATTGGTACACTTTATACATTTTTTTAACCCAAGCGAGAAAATGATCAAAACTTCACAGGATTTCCATTTACAAATCGGTTGACCAAATGGAGTGAAGCAAGTATCGTTGGAAAGCTTGTGAAAAAACGGATTCAATAAAGCAATCCAAATAAAATTTCGAGGAAGATTAAAAAATGACAAAAATGTAGGATAATTAACTTAATGAAATTCCTAAAAGGTGTTTAGCCAAAAAGTTTGCAAAAGGAATCCCCATTATTTGAAGTACATAAGTCAAAAATGGGGGGGTTGTATTTTACCACAACAATGGCGACATGCGGGAGAAGAACCAGTTATCTCTGATTAAAGATAATGAACTTAAATTTACCTAAAGGTTAAAAATAATGGAAATTACGAAATCGTCTAACAGTAAAAAAAAATTCATAGGTACCACATGAATAAATTAAGCAATATGAGTTTGTAAAGATAAGTACTTAAAACAGACATGAGTACAGGTGATGAATCCAAATTTGGGGAAGTATGTTTTTTAATTTTCCTCATGTGAAAAATAGAAGAAGGTAAAGACAGGAGTTTTTGATAAAGCATATATTCATTTTAAGATTGTTTCTGACATTGCTTCACTGCCAGCGAGCCTAAACAGTACCCCGACGAAGTTGTCTTTTATGCCATACAAGCCTAGTCCTGCTGTCAGCGAGCATCCATAACCCTGACAGGTTTACTTGTATTTCTCATGCTTCCTCTTTTTATCACTCTTTTGATAAGCACATTTTCAAGCTTTTTATTTATGATGTATTTGATAAAGCAGGTGGGATGGTAATAGAGATTTTCTGTTTAATGGACATAGTACTTTCATAATATTTTCTCCAAATTCTTTCCCTGCACCTATCAATCAGAGGATTTTATTTGGAGGGGTAGAAGGGATTCATTGAATTAAACTCAAATCAATTCTTTCCTTGAAAAAGAAAACTCAATCACTTAGAAAGGATGTGTGTTCCTCCATGGAAAATATTTAAAGCAAGATGGCTTTATGGTTCCATAAAGATATGCCTTTAATAATAAATGAAATTCACTTAAATGAATAGAGTAAAATATTTCCCATGTATGTCAACAACTATAAGGTAAGAAAAATTCTTTTCACATAAATCATGACAAATTCATCAAAATCAAGCCAAAACTGGAAACCAAAGGAAAACAATTCATAAATTAAAATAAGAAAATAAATCAGTGAATAAAAAATGAAGAAAGAAAAAATTGAAAGAAAAAACAACATTTAAAAGCTAAACTCTAACAAGATCGTTTATATAAATTTCTCAACAAAGGATTATAAAAGAAAATAAGCATATGTACGTTTATTCATGTGTTGAGATTTTTAAATTTATTTATTTATTTATTTTTATTTTTATTTTTTATCTTGAAAAGTCATATAAAAATGAGGCTCTCAAAATGTAGAATGTGAATAGCAGTTATGATAGATAATATGTTGAATGAGAAGTTTTTGTCCATTGCAAATTTTCTTTTTCAAGGCAAAACCTACATCAAAGCATCTTAACTATTTTCTAATAAAAACAACGCTTAAAGAAACAGACTAAAGGTTTAGAAACTCCCCAGTCTAGCTAATTCAATGAGGATCATTATTTCTTCTCTCAAGAATCTCAAAGAGCAAAAAGAAATTTTTAAAACTGATCTGGTAGAGGTGTGAATGGTTTGTGAAGACCTGAAAAACAGAGTTCGAGATTATTTTTAAAAAAAAAGAAAAAACCTAAAATGAAGAAATTAAAATAAATAAATGTGGGTAAATGAAACTTACCATTGAAGAACTGCATTCAATCTTACCTAAGAAAGATGATTTTCTCCAATGCAAGTTAACTTCTTTCTTGAATTAAAATTAAAATCATGAAGAAGTTTTATTGAAAGTAATGTTTCATGTTCAAGGAATCAGAAATAAATCGAATCCATCAGAAATGAGGGTGAATATGTGTTTTTTTATGAATTGAAATGATGAATGTTCTTTTTTATTCTTCCATTCTGAATTTATATCAGCCCCAAAGTATTAAAGTTGATTCAAAATCCCAAATAATGTAACAGTATATAAAGAGGATTTGAATCTCTATAAGATAAGTATAGAGAAAAAAATCAGAATAAAAGAAAATTAAAAAATATAAATTAATCATTGGCATATTACTATGTTGATTTTTTCGCATCGCTAGAATCTTTGCCATACATAACTTAAAATCTACGACTTACACTTTTGTCGATATGCGATTGAGCTCTTTCCATAATAACTTAAAAGATAATGGTGGAAAGTCAGATATCGAAATTTATTGCATCAAAAAATCTTGAAGCAAAATCTTCATTTGAGTTTAGTAATGCATTATAATTACTGTGATGGCAACGTCGCGAGATGCGCATGTGCGATGGGGAACTGTGAAGGGATGAATGTGATATCGGAAAATAGTCATATTGGAAGATTTAAAGCTTATGAATGAAATTAAACACCGATATTATTCTTGCGATAATGAAAATACGGTGAATGGCTAATGTAACGTGACTGCAGATATCAAAATATATGCACGAAACTTTAGTTTTGCAGCCCACACAAACGGTGACCAATCATGCATGGTTTCACTTTGCATCTTTTATAATTTACCTTCTAGCAGATTTCAAAACATAACTCTTTTTCAATTTTGTGATTTTGCGATTTCGCAATTCCCAATGAACTCCACATCGCTCGTTGTAACTTTTATCATTTAATATATTACTTATCTTGTGCGATATGCGATATGTGTATCATCGCATCGAATTATCCGTACCTTTTCATTTATCACATCACAACTAATATAGCTTACCAGGTGAGGTTTTAACAATAACCACTAAAATTGTCGATATGCGAAATGTAATTTCCTTGATGCGCCGCTATGCGATGAAGAATGGACCCGATATTTTTATTATATGAATTTTAATTTTATATCGGTTCCGAGACATCAGAACTTTTAAATATATTTCCCTAACAAATTTGTGATTTATAAACGAACGTGATATCTATATATAAAGAGGATTTAAATGTAATATCGAGTCCGAGTTATATGAAAATCACAATTTTGGCGAAGTAATTTTATCAGAAAATGAGCGAGAGTATTGAAATTGATTCAGAAGATATGCATCGAAGGTTTCCTATCGAGAATTTTTAAGAGTTGTCTCTGATCAAATGTTGTGATAGATATAATGTGATATCAAACGAAGAGATCATCGAAGATTGGAGGGAATGAGAATATCAGGAGGTTGGATATATTTAGTGTATGCTCATTTCAAAGCCTCCGATATGTGATTTGTGATATATAATGAGCGATATGGAGGGTCGATGATTTCTTTAAAGTATTCAATTCAAGAAGAAAGTGGGTGATTTAACTTTGCTTTATATTAAATAACCCTTTAATAATTAAATGTTGAAATTTTTTATTGGAAATTAATTTTATAATAACTTTCTTATATAGAGAATTGTGAAATAAAATAATCTAATATGATTACTCGAAAATTTATTAAGACTTCTTAGGATTTCAATATAAGCCCAATTTAAATATCCTTCAAATTCAAATGAAATAATAAATAGTTCCCTGAACATGTTGCAGATTTTGGAAACAAGGGTTGGATGTTTTCTTATCTCACATCTACATAATCAAATTAATGAAGATCTACACACAAAAAAAAATAGAAATAAGAAATAATCCTTGAAAGAAAATAAACAATAGATGATGATGAACCTATAAACATATACCTAGAAGAATTTTGATTGTAAGTTTTACATCTTGAATCTTCAAGTTCTCCCAAATTTTCTGAAAATTTGCAAAAGTTCAACATCACCTTCTTATTTTAATCTAAAATACTAAGTAATGAATTTTTTCAAATTGCATCATTTCCAAAATTACATCAAAATATAAGAGTGGTAAAAATGAGTTCTCAGAATTACTTGTAAATCAAAACTTGTCAAGTGGTAGAAAATTCTTGGAATTTCTTCATGTATGATCAATGTTATAAATTTTGAAAAACAAGAAAATTGAAGGCTTTGACAAATAAGTATGATCAGATAATTCAAGAGCTTCTAAAATTTTCTAGGCTGTTTTTCTATAATTGAAATGGGATGCCCAAAAGAAATTGGATTCATTACTTGTTTTATTGAAAATCTGAAATAATGAAATAAATGCAAAGAAAAAGAAAATTAATATATTCATCTTTCTAATTTAATGATTGAAACATGACTAGGTATAGTCATACTTCCAATGAAGCCATGTAAGCATTTTAATTCATGCATGTATGTACATGTCAAAAATTAGTAAGAATGCAAATATAATTAAACTACAAAAACTAAATCTAAAAGCAAAATGTATCTTTATTGTTAGTAGATTATTCACCGTTACCTTTTCTTGAAATGCCTTTTCCAACTAAATTTCAATTGGATCATAGAAATCTAGATGGATTTCCATTATTGAGTGAGAGAGGTTTAAAAGAGAAGATGACAAGCTGGGTTGTAGAAATGATCTTTCAGAAAGAATGGCCTGTGTGATTTTGTTAGTGTTGTGTTTAAGTGCTAAATTATTAACGATCTTCTGTGAATGAAAACTTTCCAAATGTCTTTCAAATTGATCAATGAAAAACAGATGGAAGTGGATAGTTTCAACAGAAGATTATTAAGTGAATTAGATTGCTGGTCAAAAAGTAAAAATATGCTCTCTTGTTTGCACTGCACTTGAGAAGTAAGAAGTAATTGATAAGGAATAAGCATCAACTGAAATTGGAAGTTTGATAACTTTTGATGTTCACAATTACAATTTGGAACTTCATTTTTCCCTTGAGGTAATGCATCAATTGAGTGTTCAATATTGAGCTTCTCAATATGCCAACACAAAGTATCTAAAAATCTAGGACTAAAAACAGAAAATAAATCTGAAGTTAAAAATAAATGTTGAAATACTAACAAAATTGAATGATAGTTTACACTAGTGTTAAAATTATTGTTACAACACAATTGGGAGTGACTTAAAGTAATTTCCTCTTCACAAGAATTGGGAGAATAGTGTAATTAGAATGATTGTTGATACCCACTTGTGAATTAGATAAAAAGATATGACTCTGAATAGGAATGCGAGCTTGATCATCATATAAATCATAGATTTGAATGGTTTCTTGAATGCTGAAATAATAAGTTTGAAAATGAGAACTATTTGGAACAATTTCTAAATTAGATTTTTCTTCATTTTCACATGTGATTAAACTTTGATTATGAGGATTTAATTGTAAAAAAGACAAATCAATATCCTCAATGTCAAAGTAGCTATCGTAAATGACCTCAAGACATTCATTAGAATTCTCTTTGATCTTATTCAATGTATAAAAAAAAGAAGGAATATTAAGCTCATGTTTATTAATGCCAGAAGAATGATCATTAATTAATTATCTATCTTGATAAAAACTAATCGGCAATTCATTTAGATCAGCTTCTCTTTTTTCTGAAATATCTTTAATGTGAAGAGAGGTTAAATTGCTATTAGAAAAATTGTCAAGATAAAGACAAAAATATGAATCTGAAACAATGTATTTGAAAATGTCTTTATTTGAAAAATCTTGTGCATTTTCTTCATTGAAAATTTTAGTTTTAAGATCATTTTCTTGGCTACTTATGCTTTCTTGAATAATGTTGCTTTGTTGTTCTGAATTAGGAATCTGTTCATCGTAAGAGAATTCAGAATTTTGTACAGCAGATTGCATATTATTGGAAATTTTAATCGTTGCTAGTACTTGATGAATTATAATCTGATTTTCTGATTCTAACTCATACTTATTTTCAGATTTCAAAGCGGTATATTCTTCAATACTGCTGCTAATATTTCCTTGCAATTGATCAATGAAATTTTCTAAACTTCGTGACTGAGATTCATGGACATGTGAAGATGCACCTTGATCTTTCTCAATACTATAAGAAATGTGCAGAAATTAAAGGAATTGATTATACAAAATAGAATCCATTTCATCATCATTTGTTTGTACCTCCATATTGGAATTCCATCATATGTCAATGAAATTAGGAGGAGATTGATCAAAGCTTTAAATAATTTCACATGGATTATGAATGGAAGGAAGAGAGAAAATATGTTCAGACCAATCTAATAATTCTTTTTTCGAAGATTTATCTTCAATTTTAAATTTTAAACAATTTAAATGAAACCTGATGGTAAAATCAATTAAAGTCTCACCTTCAAACCTTCGTAGATCTTCAAAATTTTCACATACTTGTTCATAGATATATCCATCAAATTTACAAAGGAAGATTGTAATAAATTGTTCCCAAGTGTGGATTGAGGCAACTGAAAGTGATTTACACTAGTTTTTGGCTTTTGCCAAGAATGTAAAAGTAAAAATCCTGCATAAAATACCTTCATCAATTCCATTGAAAGCAGAATTTGAAAATTTTTGAATAAATTGTAAACCATGATTAAATACAGAAGTATTCCTCTTACCATTAAACTTTACCTGAGACAAGAGTCTTACTATTTCTGGTGGAGTATTGAAAGATGCTCGTCCAAAAATACAACTCCAAATTGGAAGTTTTAAAGTAGTCATTGTAATAAAAATAAAATATTAGAATACAAATACTTCAAAGGAAAACAAGTCTCAGACCCTCCTTCTAGCGCCAAAATGTTGAGGCCTTGAAATCACTGCAACAACATGGGGGATGACCACCCGGCCTGGATCTTAAATTAGTTCATTTTCCGTTTAGAATGGTGGCTCCAACTGGTTTAACTAGGTCCAGTTACCTTCTCTCAATCTCCATTGGCTTCAAATATGACACTTAACCATCAATGGGAAAGAGACATCAAATCATTTGTCTTGCCGATCGGACATGAAAAGTGATCCTTAAGTTAATTTGGGTTTAGCCAAGCCACAACTAAAGTTTATGCCTCTTTAGAAAGAGGACTTTATAAGGATGTAGAATTTAATCTAAATGCAATATTATTCTAAGATGCAAGCAAAATAAACTATTTTAATTCTATCTCAATTAGGAAAATATAGATCTATCCCAACTGAGAGCAAGATGTTTTAAAATAATTGAGATTTAAATATGTTTGTTTTAAATGAATATCAAACTAACGAATTAGTTCAATTAACTGATATTGTGAATACCAAACACATTCTTATCTAGAGACCTCTTAACTGAAATAATAAATCAACAACACTAAGGATGTATCTAGATAAGAATGTGTTTGGTATTCACAATATTCTCATTATTTGAGAACTTCTTCTTCTCATCCTTTCAATTGTTTTCCTGCAAAAAACAAATAAAATTAAAATTAAAAAATAAAATCAAAATGCAAAATCTACAAATTAAAATAAATCCAATCAAAAATTAATTAAATAAATAATTGAAAAAGGAAATATAAGCTTTCTTTTGATTTCTGTGCTGATATAATTGGCCAAGGATATCATTGACGAATGGATCTGCATTTAGAAGAAGTTGTGGGCAAATTAAAATACATAAAATAAAACTCAGAAAAATTATTTTGTTAAAAATTCGGAGCATGATCTTCTGTTGAATTTTACACCCAATAAATGATCAAATCTGAAAATGAAACAACTTCAGAAATGTTCTCCATGATTTTATCTATCTAATGAGCCATCTTGGGCCTCATTTAGCCAAGTAGAACTCCATTTATGAACTTTTAAAGTTGGTGTACTACAATTGCAAGAAATCTGGAATTTTATGTTGCTTGGGCTAAAAATCAGAATTTTTAAATTAAATTCCAATCTTAAATTAGATTATGATTATTAATTTATTAATGATAATTAATTACAATTATGCTATTAATCTAAATTTACTATAAACATAAATAAATTAATAAAAATAAATTATTTAAAATTTATTTAAAATACAATTATATTATATTAATATTATAATTTATTTATATTAAAATTATAATAAAATATTATAATTAAAATATAAAAATTATAATAAAAATATAATATTTATTATATTTTAAATAATTAAAAACCAAACATCCAATATCTACGTGAGAGAGAGAGAGAAGGGAGGAGGAGAGGTGAGTGAGTGGGAGTTATAAGGTGGAGGGTGATGTGAGGTAAGCATGAGGTAGGAGAGGTGAGGTGGAGGGTGAGTGACATGAGGGAGAATGGAGTGGTAAGGTGACGTGAGGGTGTGGTAAGGTAAATGAGTTGGGAGGTATAAGGAGGTCAATCCAACCTTACGTTAAAAATATAACCCCTCGCATAAAAACCAAATCGCACATCGCAATATTTTTAAAGGACGTGCTTTGAAATCTTAAATAATTTGCGATATGCGATGTGCGATGTATCGCATCGCATGTTTTTTTCAGCTTTTTAAAATATATGTATTGTGAAGTGGGGTCCATAAGGGATTAACCATCCTAGAAATTAGACTTAAGCCATTTTGCAAATTTGGGGTTTTGGGTTTGGTAATTAGTTTTAAAATAACAAGTTGGAGTATGTTACCAATATTCTGAAACATATTTTCATCCATTGTTCAATTTAACTGGGTCATTTTGTAGGACCATTAGTAAAAAATGAAAAATTAGTAAAAATGAACTAAAAGTTAATATTTACAATGAATGACTATTTTAACTACGAGAATTAAAATATTGGTACATTATAAATTTTTTTAACCCAGGCAAAAAAATGATCAAAACTTCAAAGGATTTCCATTTACAAACCGGTTGACCAAATGGAGTGAAACAAATATCATTGGAAAGCTTGTGAAAAAATGGATTCAATAAAGCAATCCAAATAAAATTTCGAGGAAGATGAAAAAATGACAAAAATGTAGGATAATTAACTTAATGAAATTCCTAAAAGGTGTTTAGCCAAAAATTTTGCAGAAAGGGTCCCCATTGTTTGAAGTACATAAGTAAAAAATGAGGGGGTTGTGTTTTACCACAACAGGGACAAAGACATGGATCGATTCTGGTTTGTCGTAGAATCAGTATGGATTGCGTAGAATGTGGCCAACGATGATGTGAAAAAGGCGCAGTTGTCCCTTGCCTCTGAAGGAAGAGCCCTGAACTGGTATATGGGATACGTAGCTCAGCATGCAAATGCGACCATTCTAGAGGTTAAGAATGCCCTAAAGCAGCAGTTCCAGAAGCCTAAATCCTACTCTTAGATATTGAATGACCTAAAATATTTTAAACAAGGGCTCTCTGAGTCTGTATGGGAGGCTGACCATCGGCTAAAGAAGGTAATCAGGGAAGGGGAATTTTTGTATGATGACAGACAACACAAGGAATGGTTCATTGCTATGTTATTGCCTCACCTGCGCATACCTATGGGTCAGCAAGCCATTGAATCACAGGAAAAATCCTTGGAGATTGCTATGAAGTTGGAAGTTGCGCCAAGAGATGATACCCAGTTGGGAGTACAAAAAATCCAAGGGCAGCTGGAGGAGATGCACATGGAGATCCAGAACCTGCAAAAGGACCAAAGGAAAGATGCTAGCCCAGACGTATGGTGCATACGATGTAGGGTATCTGGCCATACCAAGGATCAATGCCCATTATTGGCAAACTACCTACAGGTAGTGGGACCCAATCCGTTGTGCCCAGGACCAAGTGGACCAGCTTTATGGTGTGATGATTTTCGCGTAGCCGGCCTGCATGATACTAACCACTGCCCCCATCTAGGTGCGTATGTCCCAGAACTGAAGCAACAATGGTGCAGGTTTTTCCGATTACTAGAACATGATGAGCAGAACTACCGAAATTATGATCTGATGATAGCAGGGAAACCTATATAGGGTACAATTGGACCCTTCTTCACCAAGATCCCCCTTGAGCATAGGTGGCTCCCAAACTAGGGACAGGGGAGAGGCAGAGGTGGAAGCGTAGGTAGGGGAAGAGGAAAACTGATCTCTTATAACTGTGGGGAAGTAGGGCACTTTGTGAGGGATTGCCCGAACCCTGCAAGGCAATCTTGCAGATATTGTAGACAACTGGACCATGTGATTGAAGACTGTCCAATTCTAATAGCAAAAATTCAGGAAAAGCAGTAGACACCTACGCAGTATGTACAAAGGGTTAAGGAAGAACCTCAAGATGAAGGACCAAGCATTAATATCATAACACATAGCGGCATGGCCACTGGGGGAGCTGAGGAGAAAGCTGCGGCTAAGCCTCTTATCCAAAAAGCAGCCATCAAACAAGAAATTTTGGACCTACAGAAGGAAAAGGAAACCTTTGTTTCAACTCGCCAAGACTTTCCTAAGGCTGAGGCATCTACTTCTCAAGCCCCCGCAAACCTCATAGCAGAGGATGAGGTCAAACCATTTTTACAGGTGTGTATGAATTTGTTATGCAACCAACGGGCCGTAGAAAACCTCCAAGCCTTAATAGAAAGTTGTGCAGAAAGAACTAATCCACCCCTGGAATTTAAGGATGTGCACAAATTGTACAAACATAAGAAACGCACTGGTAGGGAAATGCGGCTAATGGCGCAAATAGGTGATTATGAAATGGATCAGGTTATTTTGGACCTGGGATCAGATGTGAACGTACTGACCAAGAAAACTTGTAATAGAATGGGAGAACCAAATTTGGAATGGTCCACTATCAAGCTACGCATGGCTAATCAGCAGAAGATCATACCATTGGGGAGACTATCAAATATCGTGGTAGATATCGCAGGAGTTAAGGTTCGGGCTGACTTTGAGGTCATTCAAATTTTAGAAGATGTGGACCCCTATCCTGTGCTCCTAGGATTGGATTGGGCCATAGATATGGGAGATATCATCAACCTAAAGAAAAAAAGCATGGTGTTTGAAAATGACAGTACGCGGGTGATAGTACCATTAGACCCTACGGAAGGAGAGTGGTATATGGAGTCGGTGCGCGAAGAACGGGATGTGGATCATATCTATAATTTAACTATGTGGGACGAAGATTGGATGAATCCCACGGCCGATGGTGTACTTTACTGGAAAAAAGATAGCGAGTTTTTCTCTGACTCCAATGGAGAAATGGAAAATTGCAAAATCGGTTACATGATGTATTTGCGCTGCAATGTCTTAGAATCACCAAGAACTTCTGATGCATCTCCTCTGAGGTAATATAATTTCCCTACTTTGATGGTTCTAGTAGTATTAAGGAGTTTTTGCGAGCATTTGAAGCTGAGGTACTAAGAGAGCAAAGGTTATGGTCACTTAATCTAGCCATGCACGCAACACCTGTGAGGTGGTGGGATATGCATAAGGGGGCGTTTCAAGATTGGGAGGAGTGTCAGGATATGATGATCCTATGATTTGAACCTTCGATTCACTTGTGCGTAAAGACATTACTGGGACCAAGGGACCCATGTGAGCATTTATTCGCTTGGATGGAGAAATGGTGCAACCGAACTACAGAAGAATGGGTTCACTTGTTTATTCATGCCCTGGGACCAATTCCCACCGCATGGTATTTAGATGCGGAGCTACATCAATGCACCCACCACTGGGAAAAATTAAAGGATGAATTTATAGGGACATTTAGGTTAGCAAGAGGAACGGATGCACTTGACGAAGCTCTGCAAGATATAGATACCTTCGTATTTGATGAATCACGCCCTTACGCAACACTTGGGGCGCTAACATGGGAAATGAAGATGCAAGATATTGTCAACTGCCACAATATAGCAATTGAAGAGTGTGATGAAGATCGGTGCAATTTCTTTATCCTGGAGTTGGAGGGAGAGCGCGCATTTTTCGAACACCCACTACAAACTATCCATGTTACTAAGCCTCTGAAGCTGCAAGAAGTCAACATTGGCATGGAAGAGCAGCCTGAGTTGGCTAAAATTGAGGATTACTAGGATGATTGTACAGTCGGCAAAGTTGCAGAACTATTCATAGAGTATCAGGACTTATTCCCGACAAAGTTTTTCAGAGCTTAAGGGGATCACAGGGGACCTAGGGGTTATGCGCATCACGTTAAAACTAGATGCGCACCCTGTGAAGTAGCGGCCTTATCGATTGAACCCTAAGTATAAACAAAAGGTCAAGGAAGAAATTGACAAGATGTTTGCTGCAGGTATCATCGAATAGGTTGAACAGTCAGACTGGGTAATTCTGATGGTGGTTTTGGAGAAAAATATGAAGGGAGAGATATGAATCTGTGTGGACTTATGCAAATTGAATGATGCCTACGTACATGATCCCTTTCCCACGCCATTCTCAGATGAAATACTTGATAGCGTGGGAGGGCAGGAAGCGTACTCATTTATAGACAGGTTCTCAGGCTACCATCAAATCAGAATCGCACCTGAATATTGTAGCAAAACTATGCTTGCTACTGAAATGGGATCCTTTCAATATACTGTCATGCCATTTGGGCTCAAAAATGCCCCTGTCATCTTTTCGCAGGTGGTGGTCACAGTGTTCAAAGAATTCATCCACAATTTTTTGGAGTTATATTTTGATGACTGGACTGTCTTCGACTTGGTGAAGAAGCACATCTCAAACCTGCGCATGATGTTGGATGCCTGTAGGAAGCACCATATTTCCCTGAATATCAAGAAGTGCATATTCTACATACCTTTTAGAATCTTGCTCGGGCACATAGTTTATCGACAAGGATTGATGGTTGATCCTACCAAAGTCGTAGTTATCATAAATTTGGCAGTACCTACAACTAATAAACAATTGTGTTCGATCCTCGGACATACAGGCTACTACAAGAAGTTTATTCAAGGGTATGCACTGATCACGGCACCCATGGAAAAGTTGCTTAAGAAGGATTTTTTGTTTTTCGGGATGATGAATGTCAGAAGAGCTTCAAGCTACTCAAGAAGAAGATGGTGTCTGCGCCTATTCTCATCTTTCCTGATTGGGCAAAGGTATTCCATGTACATGTAGAGGCATTAGGAATCACCCTGGGCGCGGTCCTTACACATCCTAGAGACAAAGACATTAATCATCTTGTTGTGTTCGCTAGTAGGAAACTCTTTGGTGCAGAGCGCAAATACTCCACTACGGAGAGGGAGGGATTGGACATGGTCTATGCATTACATAAGTACCAACACTATCTGTTAGGAGGACACTTCAAAATGTTTACAAACCATTTAGCTTTGAATTACCTAGTGAATAAGCCTGTGTTGGGGGGGGGGAATCTTCCGATGGCTACTGCTATTCCAGGAATACGACTTCGAGAACATTGTCAAGCTGGGGAAGTTGAATGCTAGGCTGGATCACCTATCCTGAATCAAGAATGGTGAGGAACCGACCAACTTGGAAGAAGGATTTCCTAATGCGCAGCTATTTGCTATTAAGGTAGTTGATGCGCACTTTTACGACATCATTAAGTTCCTGACTACAAGCATGGCACCTGAAAAATATTCGGTACAATAGAAGAAAGAGATGGTAACTAGCACTGCAGATTTTACCATCATCGTAGGAGCTGATGAAGTGTTGCGAAGGTACGTTTTGGAGCATGAACAACATGTTGTCTTCACAGAAGCCCACGACGGTGTAGCAGGAGGTCACTACGCAGGGAAAGAAACGACGCAAAATATCTTGAGAGCTGGACTATGGTGGACGACCCTGCATAATGAATCTCATGACTATTATAAAGCCTGCGATACATGCCAATGAATAGGACGGCCATTGCATAGAGATGAAATGCCCCTTCAACCACAAATGGCCCTGCAAGCATTTGACAAATGGGCCATCGATAACTACCACTAATTATGTAACTAGGTGGGCCGAAGCACAAGCAGTGAAGGAGTTCACCATAGATACCACTGCGCGCTTCATCTTTGAGCAGATCCTGACCAGATTTGGATGTCCGAAGATCTTAATGAGCGATAGAGGTACGTATTTTTTTAATGAAACAATACAGGCCTTGATGGAATAATTTCGGATTCATCATGCGAAAAGCACTCCATATCACCCACAGGAAAATGGCGTGGTCGAAACTTTTAATAAAATTTTGGAGCAAGCACTGACTAGGGTTTGCAACACTGACCGTGGCGATTGGGACTTGCGCATCCCGTCTGTTCTTTGGGCCTATCGAACTACCTACAAGAAGTTGACTGGGAAGACACCGTTTAGGATGGTCTATGGCAAGGAGGCCATTATGCCCATCGAATATATTGTTCCTAGCCTGCGCATCGCAGCCTTTACAAACATTGCGAATCCTGATATCATGGAGGAATGTTTAGCGTAGCTGATGGCTTTGGAGTAAGATCGTTTCATTGCTAATTTATATCAGTAGGTTCAGAAGGCTCGAGATAAGGCATGGCATGATCGACATATTTGACAAAAGACATTTTTGGAGGGAGAATTGGTCCTGTTGTATGATAGCCAGTTTGTGAAACACCTAGGGAAGTTTTGTCAGCACTAGCTCAGTCCCTATACGGTAAAGGAAGTCACAAATGGTGGCGATGTTTGATTAGCTACCTTGCGCGGCGATATGTTACCCGACTATGTCAATGGTAGCCATCTCAAACAATATTGGATCAAATGACTATATGGCCGTAGTAGCTGTATGGGGCGGAGCATGTCCACTAGGGAAGGTAAGGACCATGATATGCGCAGGGCGTGGTCACATATTTGGAAGTCTGGAGGGGTGCGCGGAGGGTGTAGGAGAATGTTTAGAGTGTAGAAGGAATGTTGGAAGCACAGAGGTGTGTTAGGATCGCAGGGGTTGCTGGGCTCACAGGAGGTGCGAAAACTAGCCATTGGAACAGTAAAATCAGGTAAAAGGAAAAAGTTACCGTTGAAAGGAATGGGCGGCCGGAATTTAATGAGGTGATTTTGGAAGATTTTTTACCATTTACTTGATGGTAATTTCTGGATAAGGTTTACCCAACCGTTGGTCAATTGCAAAGGCTATAAAAGAAAGGGGATAGTCCAGAAGAGGGTTCCGTATAGCTTGAACAATTTGTGCTCTATACTACTCTATGCCTCTTGTGCTTTGTTGATGTCTGAGCGTGCTTCCCCCTTGGACAGTAGCCACCCTAAGTTTTTTTTCATGCCAGAGTGACTGTGACTAATCCCTCCAAGTCATCCCAGCCTATGACCTCGATGGAACAAGAATCCGAGTAAGTAGTGGAAGTCGAACCAGAAGTCGAGGAAGTTATATCTACATCGAGTCAAGCAAAGAAAAAGGGGAAATAAAAAGCACAGGGGTCAGGGAAACCCACGAAATGGGTTGGGGTGAAGCCCCGTACTTCCCCACGCAATGTAAAGTCCCCACGAATGGCGCCCTAGGGACATTCGCCTAACCCGATAAAGTGACCTCTTCCTACTTAGGAAGAGGCCCATGTAGCCGAACATATCAATTGTCTACCACCCTTTGTTCGGCCCCGCAGGCCCTCCACACACACACTAAATAATCTCGATGGCCTGTGCACCTATCTACAGATGCCACTGACCTCGGGTGAGGTCCCTGTCATTGGCAAACCCTTTGGAAAGCTCCTTGAGGTGAAATTTGATGATCATGACTTGGCCAATTTGGAGGCCTTCCCTGAGTTAGCACTTGAATTATATCTTGACAAAATACAGGAAGATGATGGGATAAAGATTGTCCCCCTACATTGGGTACGCGGATTAGTAAGATCTAGGCTCTTAAACCTACTGAGGATGCCGCATTTAGGCCACTACAATATCACAGACCGTTTGGTACGTCAGTTGCTTGCCCTAGTCCATGATGGCTGCTTATGGATCCAGGATCGAATCCCCATCGATGTTGCGCTCATTCATCAAATTACTGGTCTCTCCATGGAAGGGTCGAACCCTCTACTACGCGTTGGTAAGAAGTATGAGGGGAAGATCGTTGACCACATGTGTGAAACCTACCATGTGGAGCAGAACACTCGAGGCTTCATGATCAAATCCATTAGTGACCCTAGTACGCAATTGGGTACCCTGTTATTGGCATGAAAGATGATGCAAAAATGTCAGGCGGCCTCTGTCCCCGCATATGTAATTTAGTTGGCAGGTCGGTGCGAGAAAGCGATCTACTTTAATTGGTCCCAATAGTTGTGCAATGATTTTATGGCCAATGTCTGTGAATCCCAGGAGCAGGGATGAGCATTTTTTTATTCCTGGTTGTTGCTTCTCATCGCGTTGGTTGCCTGGGAAGCACCTGAGGAATCGGTCCTCCCTGAGCTCACCCCCGACATGTGCAA
This sequence comes from Pinus albicaulis, assembly GCA_034641835.2. Classification (NCBI taxonomy): domain Eukaryota; kingdom Viridiplantae; phylum Streptophyta; class Pinopsida; order Pinales; family Pinaceae; genus Pinus; species Pinus albicaulis. The sequence continues at coordinate 770,267,985 of CM076580.1, read as the reverse complement.
GGGGGCCCGATTAACGAACTTATGGGACTCTAAGGATGTGCATTGCATCGAGGACAATCAAGTCTTCTGGGTGTTATTTCAGTGTGGGCTCACAGTAGCTATCAACTCACGGTTGTGTCTGTCTCCAGCCATCTACGATAAGTATAAAAGCATCGTTGCATTCCAGGTGACTATTCATAACGTCCAAATCCGAAGCCGCAAGGACCCTGTGTGGGTTTTGCTCCCCTATATGGCTACCAATGAAGAGATTGACCATTTAATTGTGAAATGGCCTCCTCACTGGAAGCTTGGCTTCAAAACGGGTGCGACGAGCACTGAAGGAACAAGCACCATGAAGTTTACCCCACCTGTCATCACCAAAGACACCAGAGGACTGAGAAAAAGCATGGGGAAGGGTGTCGAAGCCACATCACAGAAGGGTTTGCAGCCCGATAAGAGTACGGGAAAGGGTGCGGAAGTAGCAACACAGAAGGATGCACAGTAGGATCTCATTACTGAACATCAGGAGATGGGAGGTGCTGACTCCCCTCGGGGAACAAAGAGAACGGGTGACCCTACTAAAGGGCCACGGAAGAAGCAGCACTCTCAAAAACCAGAACGGGATGAAGTGGTTACACTGATCGAAGGGGACCTCAAGCAAATCATAGACGTGGTCACTTTGGCTGCAGAAGACAAATGGCTGGCTCTGGAAGAGCAACAGAAAGCCACGGTCGACACACTTGAAGCCAAGCTCCGTACTCTACAGCTGAAGATGGACACACTGCAAACAAGTATGATTCAAGTACAAATGGCCTCAGCAACTAGAAATGTAGCACTTATTACAGCGGAAAGCCGCCTTTATTCCCTACCAAGTGCAGCCCTCGCGATAATTCCACCAGACTTGGGAGCCCAAGTCCAGGCCTATGAAGAGGTACAGCTGGATCTAGCCTGGCTGCCACATGAATCATTGCAAGTTCTCCACACCTCCTTGTTCGAACAAATTCAACATAGGGACCATTGTTATGAATATAGTTCATAAAAAATATAATTATTAAATAGTCATTTAAGGATTATGTAAGTAGTCATTAAGTTAGTGAAAGGGCATGTCTAAAAGACATGCCCAGTCATGAAAGGCCACCTGCGTAGGTATATAAGCGAGGCTTCATTGTAACATTTTATCATCATCTCTTATACATTTTATATATAATATACTATTACTACAAATACCTCTTGTGTATTTCACAATTAAGTCAACAAGCCTACAGCTTTGTTGCTCCATTTGGTAAAAGAGGGGCGATCTTCTTGCCTGGAAGAAACACCTACGCCACTGCTAGTTGCCTTCAGCTGTTACATGCAGTGCCTCAAAATCGCTGCCACTCGATGTCTTCATCAATGACAATGGATGATTTTAACAAAAATTTGATCGATATTGAGAGTAAGATCAATAATAATTCCGATAAATTCACTAAAATATTAAGCAATCTTGAGGATAAGGTTACAGGAAATTCTGATGACATCAAAAAACTTCAAGACACAACAGATCGGATAGAAAGACAAATTTGGCAAAACCATAGCGAGCCCACAAACAATCATAACAAAGCAATGCAGAAAATAAATGCCATTTGGGACAAGATTAATCTGACGCAATAACCAAAATTCCCAAATATTGGACATAATCAACAGAACAATTCAGGAGATTCAGAAAATTCAGAAGATAATCATGAAGAATCACTACATTCTGCAGAAGATCAAGTTATGAAAATTTCAGATTCAGATAAAGATAATGTGGAAGAAGTCTATCTTGAGAAACAAGAATATGAACAATATCATAACAATGAGGAAGATGCTAAAATATATGTTGATGATTCTGAAGATGGCAAACCTTTAAGTCGTGAGGTGTCTATATTGCGAGAAGGAGCTCCAGAAAACATATTGGCCAGAGATTCAAAAAAATGTTTTGTTTTGCTGCCTACTAGCAAAATTATTCAGCCTAAAGAATCTCTGCAAATAGAGTCTACGAAGTTTGATAATTATTCAGATGATGATCTTCCCTTTTGTATGAGGTTTCAGATAAAACAATCGAAAAAAACACCCAGTGAAGTTTCCCCTATGCATGGTGATTTCGAGGATGAGAAACTTTTATCATTAAGACACAAACCAAAATATTCTAGTGAAATTTCCTACATGGATAGTGAAGTAAATTATGTATGTCAGAAAAGAACAATTTTGTTGTTGGATCCAACTGATGGAAAGGTTTCAATTGCTGCCAAAGATAATATTCATCAAGAAGATGTATCTTTCCAGAGAGAAATTTTCCAAAAGGTCCATTTAAAACTAAGTCCAAACATCAAAACATGCCTAGTTTATATTGATTTAGGAAAATCACCATAGCGTATTGCCTCTAGAAGTAATATAATAACAGACATCATAAAGAATTCTTCAATGGAAAGGAGATATATAGGAGTATCAATCCCGATGAAGTTGTTTCTTATGTTGTTTCATTTCAAGCTACAACTCTAAGTGGAGATGGAAATGAGAAGGTGCAAGACCTTTTGCTTCTTTACACCACTACCTTGTCACTTGGATTAGAAACTACCAAAGAAGTGATGATTGTTTTGAATCCTACGAACACAATTTTTCATGCAAGCCATTTTCAACTATTACATTTTATTGTTCTGCTTGGTCCCTCTGTGTTATTATTAGTTTGGATTGGCAGTTATGGTTGCTGCCTCCATTCCGGACATTTCAGAAACAAAGCAGAACCCAAAAACAAAATTATGACAACTGATATTCCAGCACCAAAGCAGAACCGGAAACCAGAAATAATTGATGTAGAAACTGATGAAAAAGTCATGGAATTAATCAAGAAAGTACAGATCGATAAAGAGAAGCTGAAGAAATATTTGTTTTATGCTGAATTTTAGAAACAAATGGAGGACCTAGAAATTGTTACACGAATAGAGAGGGTAGTAGAGAGAGACCCACATTATTCAAAATTACAACTGGTTCTCTATGGCCTTGGAAATATCGATTCTTGCACAGGGAATTCGAATTCATCGATGCAGTTAGCCCTTGCAAATTTATTGAGAGAGATATTTCAATGGGTGAGAGATATCGACATGCACGATCTGCAGTGCACTCCAACGGATCGAATGGCTATAAATGCGTTGGACTGTACATGTCCCTCTTTTGACAAAGATGCAAGACGTACAGTGGAGAGACCCACTCTATTTTTCATGCCTCTTTGCCCCTATGATTTATATGACAATGTATTGGGGGCAAACTGGAGTCCTGAAATTTTGGATAAGATTATTATACTCGGTAATATTTTTAAGGAGTATCAGGAAGATGATGTAGTGTACAAAGGTACTAAGAAAATACAGGTTGTTGTAGAACTTGGTCGTCTGTTGTAGGAAATACCCTTGCCCCAAAAATCTATCAGCCCAATTTCACAGGAAAGGCCACGTAATTGTTCTGTTGAACCTAATCTGTCGTCCAAACCATTGTCCAGACTCCATATGCAGCCACACTCTCCACTCTGCTCGCAAGCTGGAATTTTCCGCCAACCGTCCACAGGCCAACAGATTGTTGGTGTAAATAGTAGCATCGGAATAGTCGGGTTCTTCCTTTGTAGCAAAGATCTGGGAGATTAGTATCAGAATAAGGCCAAAATAAAAGACATGATATAAAGACATGAATCACGGTACCAATATAATAAATTAACAAATCATAAAAAATTTTTATAAAGTTATTATAATCTAACTTTATTTATAAATTTATATTATAATAAATTTTATAAAATTGTTTATTATTAATAATAATAATAATAATTAATATATTTTAAAAAAAATTATATATATTAAATATTAATTCAATTAATTAATTAATTAAAAGTATTAAAAAAAAATTCATAACAAGAAATCAAAAAAACATGGATTCAGGATAGTGTACAAGTGAAATATACAAAGAAGGTACCAGTGACGTCGCAAATGAGGAAAATTTTCAGTAGTATAGCTTTGGGGACAAATATTTTGAAGAACGGGGCAATGTTATGAATATAATTCATAACAAATATAATTATTAAATAGTCAATTAAGGATTATGTAAGTAGTCATTAAGTTAGTGAAAGGGCATGTCTAAAAGACATGCCCAGTCATGAAAGGCCACCTGCGTAGGTATATAAGCAGGGCCTCATTGTAACATTTTATCATCATCTCTTATACATTTTATATATAATATATTATTATTACAAATACCTCTTGTGTATTTCACAATTAAGTCAATAGCCTACAACTTTGTTTCTCCAACTGTCGAGTGCACCAGCAGCTCAGTATAGCTGAGAAAACAATTGAGTAAAAAAATTTTGAAGTTTCCCACGTACAGGTTGCATGTACCCTTACCACCGTGCAACAGACGGAGCTGGAACACCTCATTAGTAAACTCTACATGGACGTCTCCAAAGATATTCCAGCTTCTGCCACCCCCCAGGCCAAGATTGAGGGATTGGTCGCAGCATTAAGGGCCTCAAGGACCGAAATCCAGGCGGTCAAAATGGAGATGGAACAACAGATCGCAGACTTGTAGGCCAAGTTGCAGCCAGAGGCACCACCGGAGGTACGGGCCCAATGAGTTGCGCTGGTTACGGCAGCCACGAATGTGATTACATGATAGATTTCTTAGGGTGCCCAATTACTGGAAACAACTATGCAGTTATGGACCAAGGTGCAGCGCGACCCTCTTCTGTGTGAAATCAACAAAGACCTATGATAGAAGGAAGAAGCGTTTGAGTAGTTGGAAGCCACTATGCCTACTATGATTCATGCTCAACGATTGGCACGACTGCATACCAGCCACGCCCTTTAGGATGACATTGACGAACTCCACCAGAAGAAGACGACCCTCAGTGACCACCTTAAGCCGTGGGCTGATGAAGCCCTCAATATCTCTCAGGATATTGATGTTGTTGTTAAACAACTGAACTAAACTCTGGAGAGTGTCATAGCTACGATAGAAGGACCGACTTCGCAAAATTTGGTGGATATTGCTCAGAACGTTGTTGCTCAGAGTGAAGGAGTGCTACTCCCACTGGTTGAGGTGATCAGGCTATTGCAGGTGCAGGTGGAGACCCCACGACCATAGTGACTTAGGACGAGTCACAAGGTTGTGTTGGGGGACTGTTGGAACAGGGTCCCCTAAAAAGCTATGAATTTTGTACAATTTTGTATATTTTTTATATTAATTAGCCTAGCGCAGGGGTTTTGGGGTGGGTCAAAGCCCCGAATGCATTATAATGGGTCAAGGGTAGATCAAAAGTCCGCAAACCACAGTTTGCGGACCATTGGATGCATAGGCTAAGTCGATATAAATAGATGAACATTTTGAGTCTTAAGGTAGGCAAGAATTAATTCTGATGCTAAGTGCGAATTGTTAGATCTATTGTTGGGTTGGTTGGGTAATGACTCCTGTTGGATGTGTGCATGGAGGTCCTCAGTCTTGCTGTGTGCAGACCCTACTGGCTGTGTGCTCATGCCGTCTCTAGATTGTACTAGGTTTTGGATGCTAATATATGTGAATATAGTTAAAGTAGCTCTGTGTTATTTGATTTTATGTGTTCTTGTTGATGCAAACCTTTGGGATCTGTTAGAACTAAGAAAACATCCAAAAACACTCGAAAGTAAGATTTTTTATTTTTTTAGGGCATAAAAGGTAAAAAACAACATTAAGAGACTAAAAAATAGCTAAATAAAAACCCTAGTTACTGAAGTGGCTAGTCATGCAGGAATCTGAATAAAACCCAATGGAGTCGTCAATTGTTAGAATTAATTCTTAACGCAAGTGTACAAAAAGAGATCACTCTAGCTGCACATGAAAAACTACCCTAACAAAAAATATGGTTGTCTAAATTATTTAGATCTGCAATAGACAGTCGAAACAAATTCAAAACAAACCTAGATCTATGCAGTAAAAGTAGTTAAACAATAAAATGAAATAAGAGTTTCTCCAAATATCCAATGGACAAGACAAGATATATAAAGAATTTTTATATTATATTAACACCTGGGAAGGGAACAAAAAATGATGTTACCAGTCCCCCTAAATGGGATTGGTTCTTGGTTGTCCTCAATGCTTCATATCCAAAGCTTCTCTCTCTTAATGGTGTAGAAAACCCAAAACATGTTGAACTCAATGGGATCTCAATAAGAAAAAAAGTAATAGAAGCGATCAAAGTATGACAATGATAAGAGGCTCAAAGTTCGACCATGATAAAGGATCAAAGGTAAATAATGAATGGATAACCCTCCTATTATAATAAAATATTGAGTTATTATTGATAATGGTGCATAATAAAATATTATTAACCAAGATCTAGATCTAACTGCTTGGAATATTTTATTATATTTTGTTGGAGGGAAAAGGAATTTAAATTGGTTAAATCCCTTTATTTAGAAATGATAAACAAATAAATAATTTATTTATCATTTCAAGGATGTGGTTAAGGAATAATTTCACAAATAATGATTTATTTTATTATTCCTAAATGATTTAGTCAAATTTAACAAGGAATATTAATTAAACAATGATTTAATTAATTATTCCTAGAGAATAATAAGATAAATAATTATTTATCTAATTATTTCTCATTAATTGGTTTAAATATGACCAAGAATATTATTTAAATATTGGTTTAATTAATTATTCCTAGAGGAAATTCAAATAAATAAGGATTTATTTAATTATTCCCCATGGGGTTTCCTATTTGGACCAAAAATAACTTAATAAACTATGGTTTATTAAATGATTTCTTATAGTGAAATCAATTTTACTACGGTAAAATTGGTCTTACAAGGTGTATTTTGATCCATATAATTGTAAATGGTTAGATGACCATAAATTGGTGTAACAGAATCTCTCATGTCTTCTCTCTCACTGGCACTAGATTAGACATTCAATTTGAAAACCAAAGAGGAACTATAATACCAATGGTAAATAATATATTTACCTCCTTTTGAATAGAGGGAAACAACTTGGGATTCATTCTCCTTAGCTTTTGGCAGAAAGGTTTCTAATCCGGCTTTAAGGGAATTGTATGTTGGATTATACTCTTATCATACACTTTCAAATCAAAATATTCCCAAGCAAATACATCAAGAAAATGAGACATAAGCATTGTGTATTTACCTTTCATTTTTGCACACAAGGATTTTGAAATTTTGACCATCTTTGGATTCTCCGGAGTGCCAACATTGAGATCTTCCACTCCCACTTTTGTTGGTATCATGGTCGATTTGCGTGCAACATCATCTTGATCGAAAAGATCCTCCAAAGGTACAAGACCTCTTGGAATGGATTTGTCTTTCAGTTGAAGCACTTGCATCTCTGATGCATGGAATTTTTCGTCATCTTCATAGCATTGGTTATCCATTTTTGAATTCACAAATTCCTCTTCTTTCTGCAAGAAGTTGCTAATCTATTTATCATCTTGAAATACCTTCCAATATTGAACATTATCCGGGACAGTAAGGCAGTGTTTGACGTTTATCTCATACTTTTTATTAGGATACAATGGAATTTTGAACATGCTGGCCAAGGTAGCAAGAGAATGAGCAATAACATTTCTATCTCGTGGGATCAATTGCAAAGTATACTTGGTGAAGGTCTTGAGGATATCTAAAACTACATTCGATGAGCTCGCATCTTTAGATACTTGGCCTGGTATCCCCATTTGACTTTATTTATTACTATTTTGGAGTCGCCATACACAGAAATCTTCTTGGCACCTAGTTTCTTGAGAATTTTCAGATCGGCTATCAAAGCCTTTGTTTGAACAGTCGATATTCAGCTTATAAAAGGACATTCAAACATTGGGAGGAATGTTTAGTGACTGATTTATAAGGCAGTGAATCCACAATCCAATGCCAACCCCTTCTTTACCCAAAGCTCCATCGAAATCCATTGTCCAAAAACTACTTTCTTCATCATGAAGCTGCAAATCGAATGGATAAACTTGACTTGTTGCATGAGAGAGTTCTGTTGTACCAAAAAAAAAAAAAAAATCTTTCACAATTTCATCTCTTTTTTGGGATGATGCGCTTGGTTCCAAACCACTTGGCATATTTTCGTGAATTTTTGCATTTTTCATTTCTAAAATAGAATTTGAAAACTTAGACATTTATCCTTTTTCTTAAATCAAAACTTCGGAAGATACTGAAAATTCATCATTGAATAAGATAAAGGACTCTAAATCTATGTGGAGAGTATGTATGGGATGATTATTTGGCTTTTCTCGGCTACTAATCATGTACTTCATTTTACTTTCCCAGTATAGTTTCCTAAGTTTCCCAAAGACGAGAATGGTAGCATATGAAAATTCAAGCTGTAACTTTCCTCTAAGCTTCTCTCCCCATGACCAGGAGAGAAAAATTCCATATTTGGGAGGGATATCAACCACAACAACATCCATGAGGTCATTCTTGGCTGGGATTTTTTCTAATGACACCACTAGGTCCTTAATGAGGCCAAGACATTTCACCCTCCCTGAATCAAATGAATAAATACCATGATAAGGTCTTGTGATATCCAATCCTAATCTGTCCATAATGGTATTTTGCATGAGGTTGTGAGAGGCTCCAAAATCAAGCATGGCATTATGGAGGATAAAATAATGGATTTTGAGGCTTAGATAAAATGGAGGGACCTCACTATCTTCTATATCACCATCAACAGCAGGACTAAATAGAAGCTCAGGGTGATCATCACTCACATTAACCATGTCAGACATTTGATCCACTATAAGAAACTTAGCTACTTGAACTTTGTACTGATCATTCTTGAGTATTTCAATTAGAGGAATGGAGACTTTCAATTTGGAAATTTCATTTTTAAGACTAAAAAGAGCATAATGTCTTTCTACCTCTTTCAATGGTGCATCTTTCCTTTCAAGTTGATATTTGTGTGCAGTCTCCTTCTTCTGTCCTGCATCTTAGACTTCTTTATTCTTTCTCTGACTTCTGGAGGAAGCTTCATTTCCTTTAGCATGATTAGGAACAATGGGTCCTTTGTCTTTACTTTGATTTGGAGCAGCATTTTCTTTATGATAATAATCTACTTGAGTGTTCTATTTTTTTCTGGTTGGAGGTTATAGGAACATTCCTATTCCTCAAACCATACTATATCTACACTTGAAAAATATCATTCTGATATCCCCTCTCATAATATTCCATCTGCACTGAAAACATGTCATCATTGGATAAGACATATTGTTGATCATCTGTTGCACAAATTTCTACGGAAAATTGATCTTCTTTAGTGAGGAAAATATGTTGTTGATTTTCCTCAAATAAATAATTCTCGCCAGAAATTTCTTCTTCATATTCTTCATCAGGGCCTTCAGTGTAGTTCTGTTGAAATGGAGTGTGAATTTTCTGCTGACTTTGTGGATCCTGACCCCCTGTTCCCTTTTCTTGATCATGTACCAAAGCTGCTAATTTTGACCCCTGAAATTTGGATTTCTAATGGAGGGTTTAGCTTGTCTATCAGTGATGGACATTTTATCCCATCACCTTCTCCATGGTCTTGATCAAGATGTCTAATTTTCCCTCAATGAAGTAGATGTTTCCTCTTTGATAGTGACTCTTTTCTCCATCTTCATTTTAGACTTCTTGATGATCAAATAAGCTTCCACGCTCATGTGTTTCTCTAAATTTCTTCAAGAGTTGATGGGTTTCTTTCCCTCAGTTGATAGGCCATGTCAGGATTGAAACCATCAGGATAATGAAGTAAAGCAAGGCCTAGAGGAGGCTTAATATTCACAGGAATTGAATCATAGATTTTATTAAATTTAGTTGTAAATTCTTGGACAGACTCATTAGGATTCCTTTTCAAGGCGTTATACTCAGCTAAAATCAACAATGAATTATTCTTCTCTTCCCATTTCGCCATAAACAATTCAATCAATTGTTGTGAAGTACTTATTGAACTAGTTATAAGAGAGCGAAACCGTTTCTTAACCTCTCCTGAGAAACTTTGTGCAATGATGTGCATCTTGGCATTGTCATTGTCAATCTCTTCAAGATCTATGAAATCAATCACTTTGGAAATGTGTTGATGAGCAGTAACCTCTGATGTTCCATCAAAGAGAGGAAGTCTTTGACCATAGTTCTGAGGTAGTGCAGTGAGTTGTAGAGGTAGGATCAACAGAGAAAATTTGGCCAGTACTAATGGAGGAGGTGCTGGAGGTGCTGCTGGAGTGAAAACTTGCAGAGGTAATGATGGAGTGAAAGGAAGGGTTGATGATGTAGCAGTATTATAAGGTGTAATCACAGGTGGTGAAGCAAAAGCTTGTTGTTGATATTGGAAATAAGCTCTTTCTGAATTTTCTTGAAACTTATCCACCAAGCCTTTAAGTTTGTAGAAATTAGACTAGACTTCACTATCAAGTTTGGAATAAAAAGACTCAGAAAATGGTGCAAAGGAATCAAAATTGAAAGGATCAAAGACAGTTTCTGAAAGAAAGGTTTCAGAATTAGTCCTAAACAAAGATATTTCAGATTCTGAATTATATAACAAATATTCTGAAGAAAAACTCGTAGGAAAGGAATTTGATTTGAAAAGTGAAGGAATAGCTCTTCCAACCTTCTGATACTTGGTTTTATGCTTTCTTAAAAGACTCTCAGGGTCATTCACAATTTGTGAGGGATTTGGTTCTGGATTTGACATAGTATGTCTTTTAGGAGCAAGCTTAAGATAGGAATTTTAGACTTTGGCTAAAATTTAAGATTTCAGTATGTTTTGAATGTTAGAGCTTGTCACCTACAAGTCTAACCTCCATAGGAATAAAGAAATATTCCCAAGGAAAGTTTGTCAATCGCTCCCTGGCAACAACACCAAAAATGTTATGAACCTCCCCAACTTCCCAAGGCTGAAAATGGGATTGAAGAAAGGTAACCACATACCACGATTTAGGTCAGGTACCTAGCCCTACTAGGACCAGAGAGAGCTATCTCATTGTCACTTTGTAGTCAATGGATTTGACTGAATATCTATTGATCTTAGGCTAGGTATGTAATTTCAGTAAATAGGATTTTTTTTGATGTTTTAAGTGCTGGATAGAAAGGTCAGTGAGAAGGCTAGGTCTACGGATTTTAGGTTTTAATTTCAAGGTCAATTTGTAGAGAATGTCTGAGGCAAGATAGGTAGTTTGAAAGCATGTGTAATTGGTCATTGAGTATAGGAAGAAATTATAGAGATTCTAAATGAGTATTGAGGTGAATTGATTCATTTAGAAGTAAATAGACATAACGTGTAAACCTTGTCTAAAACAGAGCATGAATAGACATGATTTCTCCTTATAAACTTACAATATAAATATATGAAGAGATGTATATGAAAGAAGAATATATATCATTTAGAATGAATATATAAACATAAATAATAAGGACAAAATCTCCAATGTATACCACAATATTCTCAACACAGGTTCTGCAAATCTATCTCTTATTTCATTCCAAAATGTTGATTACAATAGCTCCACTGCAAAATAAGACTATCCAACCCAATAAAAAACTAAAGAGAGTCTAATTATAAAAAATATGAGCCATGACACCTCATCGGGTCAAAATACTATCCAAAATGCATCATAAATACAGAAGATGAGTCATTTCCCATATTCTAGGGAGGTTAGAAACCATTCCCTAAAATTCAGCTATGAACTAGGAGTTTTTGTCCCTTACATTAAATTACATATTCCCTCATGATAGGAGGAAAAAACCAACTCAATAACTATAATTCCAACTCATGGGACAAAAAAACCTTGAATTTTTTACAATTTTTGAGCTTGACAAGTGTCCTCAGGAATCCAATGCTAATATATAACATTTCTGACAGAAGCGTAGCAGAAATTTACATAAGCATAGTAGACGTTTTCAGCCACTTTTGAGGCACATTTAGGAGTCAAAATCCAATTCTGAAAGAATGGTAAACTAGCCATGTGTGTCTAGTTTCTAGAACATCTTTAATTTTTCAAAATGACCCATGGGAAGGCCTCCAAAAATCCATTCTCCCAAGGTTACTCCAAAAGCATAGAAAGCACTCAAAAAAGGTGGCAGAAGCATAGAAAATGGGTGGTTTTTTGGCCTTTATTCAAAATTAAAGCTTTTCATGCAAATATTGTTCCTGATGTATGATGTACTCATCAAAATGCATCCAAAAATGTAATTAAATCATCATTTGGATGCCCCTAAAATAAGTGTAGAAAAATTTTGCTATGCTTTTGTGGGGAGGAATTTCTAGAATTGTGCAAAAATCACAAAAGATACCAAAATTGTTCAAAATTTCACAAAATTAGTTCTGTAGCACCTATGAGTGATGGAATAAACATACAAGGAGGCTTCAGCCAACAAATCTAAGTTATCCTTCTCTTTAAGCTTCATTTGAGCTTCTTTTAGCCTTTTCTTCAGTTGTTTTAGCCTTATTTGAGAAATTGTGTTCCTAGTATGATAGTGATTCGCCATGTGTCTTTGGAGTTTATTGTCCCTCTTATCTCTCTTAGAGAGATTCTCCAAATTCTCTGTTACCCTTGCCAACCAATTTTCTTTGCCTTGATTAATCTCCATGGCTATTAGCTCATTAAAGGTCAACTCTTCAGGTGGATGAGCTAACTGTCTTTCCAGCCCCAGCGCCCTTTTGAGGCCTCTTGTCTTTGGCCTTCTTGGCTATGTTTCAGTCTCCATATCCTGCATTTTATCAATATCTATGACTTTCTTACCTTTACCTTTATATGCCTCTATTTCTGGCTTGGGTTTTCTTTGTAACAGTTGTTTTACCTTCAATTAAAAATTCTCCTACTGTAAGAAAGTGATTTGAGAATTAGCGATGGAGAAAATCCTCCTCAACTTTGTTATTTCCTCATATTTATCTCTAGTGATCTCTTCATCTGATTTGATCTCAACCTTCTCTACTACCTCATCCTCTAATGGTTTTGTTTCACTATGTTGGTTCAAAGGTGTTTCATCTTGATGCATAAGAGGTTGCTCCTCCATTTCACTTTGTTCAACAATGGTATCAAGTGTTAGTACACCTTTGATATATTTAGGAGAAAATATCTATCTCTTCCCCTTCTCATAGGTATGAGAAAACTCAAAAACCCTAGGAGCCTTTGAAAACTGAGTTGGCATGCTAGGAGAGCCAACCTCCATTGGTTGTGTTGACAGTGATGGTGATGATGTACTATGCATGACAGGAGGGCTAGTGGTAGGCGTTGCTACTACTCTTCCCATGAAGGTTTCCCAAGTCATGTTGATGGATGAAAGGTGATGCAATATAATGAGCTTGACCAGACCATGATGAAAAATACTAGGGTGATGATATTTTTTCTTCTTTGAACATTCTCAGTCATCTTAATCAAACTCATGTACAAGTAATGTAGAAAATCAAGTGTTTTGATAGAGTTGAAATGAATCAACAACGTGATATGGTACGTATACAACTTGTAAAATATTCCTTCACATGTGAAATACTTCATTATTAACATCATCAAAGGAACATATTTTTTTTGGAGGTGTCTGAAAGGTAAGAGGTAATATGGTTCCTCTCTAGCATGTGGTTTGAGAAATTGTTTGTAATCTTCAATGTCTAGGTCCATGCCCTTGAACCACTTCTTTCCATGTCAAGGAATACCTGTTGCTGAAGAAATTAGGTCTAACGATAGGTTAAACTCTACACCTAAATAGTGACATTTCCCATGCTGAAGCTTGTGGCAAATAAGCTTGTAAGTTGAAGATGATATCCTTCCTCCATGAGCTTCTCACAGAACCTCAAACATCCAGTCCTCTCAAAACATCTTATGGCCAAGGGTGAATCAATGATTTCATGCATTGTGAAGGGTTCTAACCTAAGGTGACACCCTCCCTTGAAGTTATTCTTCTCACTCTCCATCTTTTTTATCACTAAAAGGATGAAAACCCTAGTGTTTTGGTGGGATGAGTATGTGAAGTGAAATTTAGGAAAAACTGAGTGTAGGGATGGGGTAGGTTTAGATTGTGAGATGAAGGGTTATGGAGCTAGGGAAAATTATATAAAAAACTCAGTAGATATGGTTGTATGTTATCTCCATGTTGTGAGTGAAATCAAGTGAAATGGATCTGAGGAAGGCGGTTAAAAGATGGAAACATAGAAAATTCCCAATTTTTCATTGTGAAAATTAGCTAGAATTTATGGTTTCATGAAAATCGATATTATGGATGACATTGATTGTGGGATATGAGAGTATGAGGTATATGGGAGTTGTCGGTTAGTTTTAGATGGTAGGGTTAGGGTTTATTCAACTGGAGTAGGTTAGGGTTTATTCAACTGGAGTCTCTCAATGACATGGAGAAGTGATGATATAGTGTAATATGGTGTGAGCATGAAAATATATAACAAAATTGATAATTTGACCAAGGGAGGCTATAAGGAAGTTAAATTAATGTTTTGAGAGGTCCAAGGAGTAATTACCACAAGACTTGATATCATTTGAATATATTGGAAGCCAAGAAACCTAAGTTATGCCCTCCTTCCAGAAGCGTAACACCACTAAATAGAAGTGTAACATCTGATCTAAATGCATAACAACGGCCTAGCAGAAGTGTAACAACAACCTCAGAAGCATATTAGGAGGCTATAGAAATGTAACAAAAGGCCTAGAAATGTAACAACTAGGTCTGAAAGCATAGAACGAAGCTATAAAAGCGTAGCAAAGGTAGCCCGAGGTGTAGCAAAGAGTCTTTGGAGTGGTTCTTTGCCTTGGTTTTTAACCTTTGACCACCTAAGGAGTGAAAATGAACTAAGGGAGGAGCCCTTCCACATAAAAAAAGATAATAATGAGTCAATATGAGCTTGCTTTTGTCTTTTATAGCCTTGAAATGACTTTTTTTGTCCTGTAGTGAAACAATAAGATAATTTTTCCTTTTGAAACTTTTTGACATTTAAACGCATTTTAAAATAAGAAAAATTGTCTTACTTTACCTCCTAATTATGTCTTCTCCCTTTTATAGTTTTATGAGTGAAATGAATGGTGATTGCCTTTGTTTTTATGACAAATTAGACTTTTTTCAAAGGCAGATGATGACACCTAGACAATAGACCTAGATGAGATGAAGTGAAAATTCCCTAAACTTTTAAATGATAATGAATGAGATGACCTCTAAAGTAATGATGGCCATGGATGAGATAAGGGAGAAGAAAATTTGACATAGACCCCTTCAGTAAACAAAATTATTTTTTGAAAAATTGTTTGAAAAAATAAAAATTTTGACCTATGACATTAGCAAATTGACTAAAAGAGTATTTTTTGATTACTGATATTTTGACACTAACACATTGTACTAGGCTCGGACTTGTCTCCCACAAACTTGGTATAACTCAGAAAAATCTCGGACCTGGTGCACTGTACTAGCCTTAGACCTAATTTTTTATAGCATACCTCAAATCATCCTTGGACCTGTGGGATAGATAGGCCTATGGCATATTTCTACTCTCAGACCCGTGGACTCAAACTTGGTGGATTCCTTGTTATGACAATCTTGTAAATATTTTGTGAAAAATAAAAACTAGAAAATGGAGTCCTAAGGTTTGGACTTATATTTCTAAACTAATAAAGGAAGATATAACTACAATGATAACACTGCAGCACCTTAAAGAAATTGTGGAGGCATCATTCAGGCATATTCAGTCAATTTTGGAGACCTGAAGTTTGAATAATATTAGATAGGGAAGCACATATTATTTTGGAGAAAATTGAAGCATTGAACAGTGAAAAATTTGGAAATTCATTGAAGACAACTTGAGGCATCATTAAAGATAATTTGGAGTTTTCTTGACACATCACCAAGAATTGTTGAAGACTCGTTGAATTTTGGAGGGAAGATTTATTGAGGACAATGGTTTTTGGAGCTTATCTCCTTGGATATGTTTGTTGGGCATCATATTTGGAGCAGTGATTGAAAACCTTGTAGACCTTTTTGAATGATTTGTCAAGTCTTGTTGAAGGAGCATTGATTACTTAATAATTTTGGAGCATCCCTAGTATTGTTGAATATCCCTTGAAGTCTAGTGTGCAGAACTTGTGAAGACTTGTTTATTTTTGAAGATATTTCTAAGACTTGTAGATTCTAGAGGAATTCTTGAAGACCATGATTCATTGATGATTTCATCATGAGGTGACCTTGGAGAAAGTGTTTGGGTACCATGAGTAGATGTGGGGACACCTTATGTCAATGATGAAGTGACGTGGAGACTAAGTGAAGCCATTGTTGAAGATGACCAAGAAGACTTTTTCAAGGCTGGTTATAGAAGATTGTGGGAGCCTTGAAGAAATGGAAAACTTATCTTGACAATTTGAAGCAGTGGGTTGGAGCCCTAGAGGATAGGTTTCCTTAAGAAGACCAGGTTGGAGCCTATAGTAGAGATAGGGTTGGATCCATAGAGGTCAAAGCCTCAAAGTGACAAGTTTGGAGCCTTGGAATATAGGGTTGGAGCCTTAGAGGTCATAGCCTCAAAGTGACAAGGTTGGAGCCTTGGAATATATGGTTGGAGCCCTAGAAGTCGAAGCCTCGTGAAGTCCAAGTTGGTGCTTGGTAAAGTACAAGTTGGTGCCCGGAAGGATTGAAGATTGGTGTCTTCTTCTAGGGTTGGAGCCCTACGCATTATTATATTAAATTTATTGTAAAAAAAATATTAATAAATGTATTTATTTTTATTTTTCATTTTTTGTTCTAATTATAAGTGATCTAATTGGTAAAAATAACAATTGAAAAGAAATATTGGTTCACCCCCCTCTCAGTATCTCCAACAATACATGGTAACTCTCGTCTCATGTTTACCCTGGTGAGATTGTAAAAGTTGGTAAATGTGGGATGGTGTGTTATAGAGTGGTATCAGAGCAAGGTTTACAACACTGGACCTTGAGGTAAATGCAGATTTTTATGCATGCATGTCAGTTGTTTATATGTTTAACATGCATGCATGTTAGATATTTATCATTATTTTTATGATATCTATATTTGAGTTGATATGCTTTTGATGTTGTGTTATGTTAATATGGATTAATTTTTTCAGATGCAATAGCCTCCCCAATAGTAAGTTGAGGTAATGTTTTTTATTATGCATTTTATTTTTAGCTAATAGTGATATGTTGCAGGAAATAGAACACCAACAGATGAAGAGAATAATAGTTGAGTACAATTCTTATGACTCCTCGTGCAAGCCAGAAGAGACATTAGTGGGATGGGAGAAATTATTTGAAAAACAAGGAGAGGAAGACTCTCCTAATCTAGTAGATACATTGAGAATCTTGAAGGAAAATATCGTAAGTTGCAAGGCAGATAATCAGAGGTTGATTGAAGCATAGGAAAGGCTTGAAAAATCTCAAGAATATCAAGTTGAATTCAATGCAGTTATTCTTCGGAGACTTTCAAACTTGCAGAAAGAGGGACAGTTGGGGATCATTCATGGAGATAGACAGGAATAAAATACTAATGGTGCAAATGGAAGTAGGTCTCAGAAAAGGCACAAGTTGTATAGGGATGACACGGTGAAGAGTGGAAAATTCTTGGATTCACCTGAGAGGAGGGCTAGTACTCATATATTTTATTTCAGCTCTAATTTTAAGAGACATCATCTCCACCACCACTGACATCATTATAGTAGGAGTGAGAAGGGATATTTTCCAGAAGATTCCAATAAATCTAAGCCCCCTAGTTTTGATGGTGAGATGACAAAGTCATAAGATGCAGAAGCATGGTTCCTTGGAATGAGAAAATTCTTCAAACTTCATGTTTACTCTGAGAATATGAAAGCCAAGATAGCTACCTTCAGTCTCAAAGGAAAATAAAATATCTTGTGAGAAGATGTCAAGCATGTTAGGGTTGTTTTGGAATAGAAGTTGATTTGGGAGTAATTAAAAGACTCTTCAAGAAGAAGTGCCTGTCTAAGAGATGTTATGATGGAAAGGCCAAGGAATTCTATTAACTCGAGATGGTTTCCATGATAGATTTAGAATATATAACCAAATTTTTGGAGTTGTTGAGATATGTGCCATATCTGAAGGACGATAAAGAAAATATCCAAAGGTTCATAAGTGGATTGCCATTATCATTCAAAGACCGGGTTGAGTTCGATGAGCCTCAACTATTGGAGGAACTATCAAGAAGTTGAAGCATTATTATGAATGGTCAAAGCACAAGCCTGAGTTCAAGCATGATTAAAAAGGTGGTGAGAATACTAAAATAAAATGACCTAAGAAGCGAGAAAGATCTCAGGCTGTAGGTGAAAAGGAAAATGTGGCACCTCATAAGAAGTTCAATGTAGATGAGAAAGGACATGGGTCTTAGCCTGTGGAGAAGCAGAATAAAGGCAGTGGTAGAGAACCCTTGAAGTGTTGGATTTGTGGTTGAGATAATCACAAGAAAGATTTTCAATTGTATCAGGGTGTCATGCCTCATATGTACAATGCTCAGGAGGCACAGACAATTAGGGATCTAGGTCAGATCATTCCCTGAATCTATGCAACAGTTGATAACAGGCAGGAAGACCACCAAGCATCCATTATTGAGATGGAAGGTAATATTTGTGATTAATTTTTTTCTATTTTGATTTATCTTATATCAAATTATAGCTATATCAGTCCTAACCTAGTGAACCAGTGTCATTTGAATAAGGAAGTGCATGCATAATCTTGGTTGGTGGAGTTGGATACAAGGACCAAGAGAAGATTTCATCATTGGGTCAAGTCTTGTGCATTTTAGATTAATGAAATTCCTATAACAAAAAATCTGAATTTTCCTCCTTTGGGTTCATATATCATGCTTTTGGGCATGGATTGGTTTTTTATTCACAGGACAAAGGTATATTTCTATGATGGGGATGGAGAAAAGAGAGTTTTTTAGGGAAATAATAAGCCTAAATCAATGAGGATGGTTACAACCATGCAAGCTAAGTGCAGTCACAGGAAAGGATGTCTATTGTTTGTAGTACATGTTTCCTATGAAAAATGGAAGGAGGATGATGATGATGAATTCCTGAGGAGGTATCATGTCTTACAATAGTTTCAATATGTGTTTCCTGTAGATATTCCAATGCTTACTCCTCCTAGAGAGGTGGATTTCTCTATTGAGTTGATTCCAAGAGTAGCACGAGCATTTAAGGAACCATATAGGTTGACCACGCTTGAGTTGGTGGAACAGAAGTTACAGCTTAAAGAGATGCTTGATAATGGATACATAAGGCCAAGTGTATCTCTGTGGGGATATTTGATGTTGTAGCATCTGACAAAGAACGAACTGCAAGATTGGCTTGATAAGAAGGTGCATGAATTTTCAATCCAAGAAAACCGAAACACCGATTTGTATGTTGAAGATTGGGAGAAAATGTATATCTATACAGAGGTCCAAGAAATTTTATTTGCCTCCTTTGCAACTGAGTTACAAGATTGGTTATCTCGGCTTGCTGAATTTCAGACCTGTTCAAAGGACGACGCAATCACCAGGTGGAATCCTGAGTTGTTTCAGCAATTGGAGAAATATAGAAATAAAATTACCCGTGTAGTATATTATTGGATTTATAGCATTCTGAGTGGGTTTGTGACTGAATTTTCTACTGATACTTTTGTATCGTATTCTGAAGCTGAAAGGATATTTTCAAGGGCCCTAGAGGTAAGTTTCTGTGCTCATTGAAATTGTGGATTAAAATGCTTTTATGTGAAAAGGGTACTCTGTGTAGCCACATTGAGTGAATGTCACGAAGAGGCCCGACTAAGCGCAGCGGAAAAACTTATAGAGTAGACCTAGAAGAAGGTTTTTTTTATAGCCCTCTCAAATGTAAATCTACAATGATGAGGAGTCTGAAACAAGTAGCTCTGGTGAATCTGCGCACACAAAAGAAGAGGGATTGAAAGATCAAATTATTTATGGGTTGTTGGCCATAGCTCAAATACCATCCAATCCACGTCCAAGTTCATCTCACACTAACAATTCATCCACTCCACCTCCACCCCCACCACTAGAAGTCGATATGGCTACTTCCATAAAGCTGCAGAATTTCAAGGGTGTTGTAAATGAAGATGTTGACTAATTCTGGTTTGTCATAGATGTTGTGTGGATAGCGCAACAGATCAATAATGATAATGTTAAGAAAGCGCAACTGGATATTGCATTTCAAGAACATGTATTGGATTGGTACATGAGGTATATGAAAACAAACCCTAATTCAATGATTGATGAGCTTAAAACCACATTGAAGGAGCAGTTCAAAAAGCCAAAATCAAATTCTCAATGTGTGACTGAATTAAAGGAGATCCACCAAGAAGTGAATGAATTTGTATGGGAGGCAGATCAATAGCTAAAGTGCATCATCAGGGATGGAGGGTTTACTATCAATGACGCGCAACACAAAGAATGGTTCATTGCTATGTTGTTGTAGCATTTGCACCAATCCTTAAACCAAAAGAAGATTGTGACACAGGCTGAATCTGTGGAGATCACCATGAAGTTAGAAGCCTCACTTATACCAGCTACACAGGTTGGGTCTCATCAAATTCAAAGCTAGTTAGTTGCATTACACTTAGAGATACAAACTCAGCGAAAGGATGAAGAAAATGATGTGTGCATAGGAGTATGGTGCACACGTTGTAAATATGAAGGGAATCACAGGGATCAGTGTCCCGTATATAATAACTATTTGGCAGTTATAGGATGAAGTCCGATTAAGAATGGGGTAGGGACTAGTGAAGTTCCCAAACTATGGTGCATGATTTTTCAAGCGAATGGACTGCACACGACAGACTTCTTCCCTAATATTGGTAAATATATTTTGGAGCTACAAAAAAATTATTGCACACTTTCTCGATCTATGGGACACGATGAGAAGAACTGTCGCAACTTTGACCTGATGATTGAGCAGGCTACTTCGTATAGAATTCAGGCTAAAGGTAGAGGACCAGATTCACCTACATCATCGTCTGGGCGTGGTGGATTTCCAAGCAGAGGACAAGGAAAAGGAGGAGGAGCTGATCATGGAGGGGGACAACTCATTTGTTATAACTATGGAGAGGCTGGTCATTATGCATGCAACTTCTTGAACCCAACACAACAATCTTGCGAGTATTGTAGATGGTTTGATCATGTTCTTCAAAGTTGCCTTGTATTGTTTGAAAAAATGCAGGAAAACAAACTGCAGAAACCTACGCAGAATGTTCAAATGATGAGAGCAGAACCATGCACTGAAGACCCCAGCAAAAATATTGTGACCAGGAGCAGTGTAGCAACTGGAGAAGATAAATCAGAAGGTAAGAGACATGTCACCGATGTTTGGGTCTGGAGATCTCTTGAGAAAAAGGAAGGGTTTAATCTACAAAGGGAGAAGGAAACCTTTGTCGCAACACAGAAGGACTTCACGGATTCTGGCACATCTAAAGTACTAAGCAAGCCCGCCATGGATACCATAGAATGGGTTGAACTTATAGAGATGAAACCATTTTTGCAGGCCTCTATCAAGCTTCTGCACAATAAGAAGGCAGTTGAGAATATTCAAGATTTTATTAATAGTTGCGCCGAGAAAGAGCAACCTCAGATGGAGAAAAAGTTTGTCAATAAGATTTACAAGAACACGAGAAGAACTAGCCGAGAGATGAGCCTGACTGCTCAGATAAGTGAGTTTGAAATGGACCAGGTCATTTTGGATTTGGGGTCTGATGCAAATGTATTACCAAAGCATACTTGGTAGAAAATGGGAGATCCTAAGCTAGAATGGTCTGCAATACAGTTTCGCATGGAAAATTAGGAGAATATTATCCCAATGGGTAGACTTTTCAGGGTCATAGTTGATATCGAAGGAGTTAAGGCACTTGTTGACTTTGAAGTTATTCAAATTGTTGATGATTCAGATCTATACCCTATGATGTTGGTTCTAGATTGGGCTATTGACATGGATGTTATCATCAACCTCAAGTGCAGAAGTATGGTGTTTTAAAAACAATGGAACTAGGGTCGTGGTCCCTCTGGGGCCTATAGAAGGAGAAAGATACACATAACTGGTGCGCATAAAAGAGGAATTTGATGATATCTACAAGTTAACTGTGAGACATGAAGATTGGATCAAACCTACAGTAGATGGTAGGCTTAGCTGGGATAGGGATATTTCATGCCACTCAGATTCAGATGAGGAATTGGAGAATTGGAAGAATCGTTTGCATGAAGTCTCTACACTGCGTTGCAACCGAGTCACCAGATATCTCCGATGCATATCCTCTGATGTTTTGGAATTACCTTATTATTATGGTGTAGGAAGTGCCAATTTTTTTTAGAATAATTGGAAATGGTTGTTCCAGAGACGCAATGGTTCCATGTGCTTGACTTAATTCTACGCTCAACCCCAACGCTCTGTTGGGAAACGTACAAGGACAACTTTGTGGATTGGGAAGAATGTACCCACATGATGCAATTGTGATTCAAACATCCCAATACCCAGTTGGAAGGAACCTATGCAAGAAAATAAGATCCGTGCATGCACTTAGACAGGTTGACTGCAGCTTTGGGAGAAGAGCCGTAGCCAGGATGGGTGCATACATTCATTCATACTTTAAGTAGGATATCCATGAGCTGGTACCTAGAGATTGAGCTGTGATGTGGCATGGCGGAATGGGATGCACTTAGGGAAATATTTGTTTTAACTTTAATTTTTTAGAGTGGATTCCCATGCATCAATATTGCCTTACACACTATTCAAGATGTGGTCTTTGACATTCCAGAGAAGCCAGAAGAACGAGCCTTACCAACATGGGATGCGCAGATGAAGGATATAGTTGAATGTCAGAATGTGACTATTGACGATAATGAGGAGGACCCAAGAAACACCAATAACCCTGAGTTTGAAGGTCATCGTGTAGTTGTTGGCCATGTGATTGAATTTCTAGATGTGACTGGACCCATGAAGATTAGGCAATTCAACATTGGAACAGAAGAGAAACCTAAGATTTCTGAAATAGGGGATTATTGGGATGAAGATACAGTGGCTAAGGTTGCGGAGCTACTTATTGAATATTAGGACTTATTTCCGACAAAATTTTCAGAGATAAAAGGGATTTCCGGGGATCTTGGTGTGATGAAGATCACTCTGGATGCCATGCTTGTCAAGTAGTGCCCATATAGGTTGAATCCTAAGTATAAGTAGAAGGTAAAGGAGGAGCTGGAGAAAATGGTTGCCGCAAGGATCATTGAACTAGTAGAAGAATTAGATTGGGTAAGCCCCATGGTGGTCCAAGAAAATAATACCAAAGGAGAAATTAGGATTTGTGTGGATTTGCACAGGTTTAATGATGCATGTGTGCATGACCCTTTTCCAACTCCATTTATTGATGAAGAATTGGACAATGTGGGCAGGAAGCAAGCCTGCTCATTCACTGATGGATTTTCTGGATACCACCAGATAAGAATCGCGCCTGAAGACAAAAGTAAGACAACCTTTATGACGGAATGGGGATCCTTCCAATACACCATAATTCCATTTGGTTTGAAGAATGTGCTAACTATATTATCATGTGTGGTGGTAGCTAGTTTTAAGGTGTATATACATAAGTTCTTATAAGTATATTTTGATGACTATAATTTATTTGTCTTATAGAAGAAGCATGTTTCAAGTATGCGCCTGATGTTGGACACTTGTCTAAAGAATCAAATCTCGCTGAATCTAAAGAAGTGCATATTTTGTGTCCCTTTCTGGATTTTGTTGGGTCATATTGTCTGTCAATAGGGATTGATGGTTGATCCATCTAATATTTCTATTATTGTTAACCTAGATGCTCCACCAAATGTGACGTAGTTGTGCTCAATTTTGGGGGCATACTGGTTATTACAGAAAATTTATTCAAGGTTATGTGCTGATTACTGCACCAATGGAGTAGTTGTTGAAGAAGGATGCCTCTTTTTTCTAGGATGAGGACTTCCATAAGAGTTTATAGCTTCTTAAGGAGAAAATGGTGATTGTGCCTATATTGGTATTTCCATACTAGACAAAGGAATTCCATGTGCACGTGGATGCTTCATGTATTGCGTTAGTAGTTGTACTTGCGCGGTCAGGAGTTGGAGATATTGATCACCTAATTGCATTTGCGGGAAAAAAAATTTCAATTTTTGAGCGCAATTACTTGGCATCGGAGAGAGAAGGGTTAGCTATGGTCTACGCATTGCAGAATTTTTGTCACTATTTGTTGGGAGGTCATTTTAAGTTGTTCACTTATCACTCTGCTTTGAATTACCTAGTCAACAAGCCTGTGTTGGGGGGGAAGATTTGACAATGGCTCCTATTGTTTCAAGAGTATGATTTTGAGGTGATTGTAAAGCCAGGTATATTGAATGTGTTAGTGCCCAAATTTTCAATGATAAAATGTACTCTTTCAATTTTACTTAGTAGTGGTCCTAGGTCAAAATTTCATGTTTCAAATCAGTTTCAAAACAATTTTGTTCACTGAATATGTCTAGGTATGAAATTCTACTCCCTTCACTCCATTCATGGTCATTATAATCTTATAGTTCATGTCATCCATTTATCATTTATAATCTGAGGTCATTCACCACACCTTCATCTAGGTCAAAGTCTAGGTCTCATTTGTTTCGCCACCATAAGAGTCAGTTTATGTCATGAAAGAAAGCAAATAAATTTTCATTTTCATCGTACAATCCATTTGCATAGGTATGTAGCAAAGATAGGGAAATAAGTGAATTCAATTTGTATTTCATCAAATAAAGTGTGTTTCTTGATTAAAGTTTTTCAAAAAAGAGAAATTTCTTCAAAAAGTTTGTGATTTCACTAGAAGACAAAAAATCAATTTCTGTTGTTGTTATAAAAGAAAAAGAGACTTATTCAACTCATTTTATCCTTTGATGTTCAATAGAGCTCCTCTCTTCTCATCATCATACTCCACAACTTCCAAGGTTTGAAGAAAAAAAAAAATTGTGCCAATTTGCTCCTATTAGGCTTCTGGAGGTGTTGCACTACGCTTTTGAGGTGTTGTGCAGGTGTTGCGCTATGTTTATGGCATGTGCTACGCTTTTGGTGTTTGAGCTCCAAATCAGTCATCCAAGATTCAAAACCATTGCACAGGGGTTCATACACCTCCTAAACAGTAAGTGGACACCATTCCTACCTCTCTCAAATCAAAATTCATCAGCAAATGAATGGTTTCCTTCATTAGGTCATCTCCATTATGTTTTTGGAGTTTTTCATATTTTTCTTGCTTCATTTGATAAAACCATAGTATAACCATCTAAAACCTTAATACAAAATCCATAAACCATACCTTAACATCTCCTATCACTCACAGCCCTCCTTTCCATCAATTTCATTAAAACCCTAATTTTCTCTACATTTTTGCAGAAAACTAGGAAATTCATGTGTTTTAATCTTTTGGGCACCTTACTCATACCCATTTCTATAAATTTCACTTGCATCCTATTGCAAACTCATCACCCTACCTCCTCAATTTTTTCGAGATTTTTCCTTAGCTTCTTTCCACCTCATTTCTTCCCCTAAAGTCACCCTACCACCATCCCCTATTTTCTTAATTCTACACCTCCCTTACTCATTTCATCTAGCTAGGGTTTCATGTTGTTGAAAAACACCATGGAGAAAGAAAATAATATTAATAAAGGAGGCCACCATTCTAGGTTTGGGCTATCTAGCTTGCAAGAAATCAATGCCTCTCCTTTTGCAAAAAAAATGGGTGTTTGAGGTTTTGTGAGAGGATCAAGGAGGTGGGATGTCATGCTCAATTGACAAGCCTTTTTGCCACCAGCTTTAGAAAATACAAGGCCATCACAGCAAGCATTTATTTTACCATATCAATAGATGTCATTCCTTCAGCAACAGTTATACCGAACCACAGAGAGATCTGGTTCAAAGAAATGGAATTGGACCTTGGAAACTACAAAATGTTCCTGAAACCTCATTGCAAAGATGCTCCTCAGCATATCTTCCCTTTCAGGAATTTACTTGATAAATATGCCCATTTGATGAATTTAATTATGAAATATTTTACATGTGAAGGGAGATTTTCAAGTTTGTACCAGTACCTTGTTAGTTTATTGATGCACTTCACTGCTACTCGGCCACTCAATTTGCCTAACTATTTTTCAGAAGTTTGGTCAAGATGACTGAAAAGGTACAAAGAAAAGGTAAAGATCATCACCCCAGTTTATTTCATCATGGCTTGGTTAAGCTTATTTTTTTTCATCACCTTTCACTAATCAATATTTCTTGGGAAAATTTCATGGATAAAGTCTCATCAGCAACTCCTACTAGCCCATCCATCATCCATAGCCGCATCATCAAAACCAGCATAGAAAAATAGGTTGCCTCTTCAAGTAGGTAAGAAGAGATATCAAAGGCGCTTAGGGTTGAGATCAATCAAACCTATGAGAAAGGAAAGAGGATGGTTTTTTCTCCTAAGAGCATTAAAGGAGTAAATGCACCTGATACCACAACTGAACAAATACAAATAGTAGATCAACCACCTAGTCATGATAGTGAGCCACGCATGCATGAGGATGAGTTGTCATTGCAACAGCATGAAGAACAAGCGCCCATGGAATTTGACATGGAAAAGCAAGTAAAGGACAAGATAGGTGGGGAGATTATAAGGGAGAAATATGTAGACATAGCAGAATTGAGGGATAGCCTCTCAAAGGCAAACTTCTTGATTACTTTCCTACAACAAGAGAACATGCAGTTGAAAGTAAAACAATTCCTGCAAAGAAAACCAAAGGTTAGTACTGATGCAGACAAGAGTAAAGGTAAGGAAGTGGTGGATGTTGAGCAAATGGAAGACACAGAGGTTGAAGAAAACCCTAGGAAGCCAATAACAAGAGGGTTAACTAAGAAAATATAGCAAAAAAGAGAGTTGTCTCCACCATCAACTCAATTAACTTTTGATGAGTTGATAGTTGCTGAAATTTCACAAGATAAAGATTTGTGGCTTGATAGGGTAAACATTATCCTTGAGAATTTTTTGAAGAAGGCATAAAGAGATAACAATCTCCAAAGGCATATGGTGAGGCATTATTTCACAAGAAATCAAATCACCAATGTGAGGGTGAAATTCTTGAGAGAGAAGCTAAAGGAAACCATAATGAAGCTTAAGGAGAAGGAAAATTTGGATCTGCTTACTAAGGCCTCCTTCTCTATTTAGCCCATCATCCCAAGATATCATAGAAAACAATTTGGAGTTTTTTGAGCATTTTTTTCATTTTTGATGATTTTTTGAAAATTCTGGAAATTTGGCTTTAGCAGAAGCGTCGTGCAGCGGCATGACGCTTTTTATCGAAGCACTTAAATGGAGAAAATTCTACATGGATGGATTCCTTCTCACCTGTACATCATAGGTATTACATCAATTCAACAATTCACCCTCCCATTTTGAAGAAAAATGCAAAAAACATCACATTTTTCATGCTTCTGCCACCTTTTTTACTGAGTCTCTGCAACGCTTCTGGAGTGACGTTAGGAGAATGAATTTTTGAAGGCCTTCTAGTGGGTATTTTCTCATTTTGAGGTTGCAGTGGAAAGAAGACACATAGGGCTACCTAGTCGGACTTCCATATTTGTAAATGTGCACTTGAAATTCAGTTAAAATCAACTCCAAAGTGGTGTGATGCTTATGTTGGCAGGCACGATGCTTTTGCTTGAGGCGCGACGCTTTTGTCATTGGATTCCCTTGGACAATTTTCAATTCAAAAAAACTCCAAAATTCGAGGTTTGGTTGTCCCCTGAGGTGTTGTTTTGGTAGGAGAGTTTTTTTTTGCCTCTCTTTATCGAGGAATGATGTAATTAATCCAAGAGACATGAACTCCTAGTTATTATAAGAATTTGAGGAAGTGGTTTCTAACTTACCTAGATTCTAGGTAATGAGTCATACAATACATTTATGATTTGTTTTAGATCAGTTTTCGACCCAACGAGGTGTCATGAACTCTAGTTTCTATATTTATTCCACCTCAAGTCATTTTACAGGTTGGATAGTTGTTATTTGCGATGGAGCTATTGTACAAACTCTTTTTTTAGTGAAATCAAAAAATGTTGCAGCTATAATCTTGGGACTCCAGTGGTATGCATTTGAGCATTGCTTCTTCTCTATTACTTCATAAAATTAAATTTTGTGTTATCTTTCCATCACATGCATGCCTTTGAAAGTTAATCTTATGAGTGTATGAACAAAAATCATTGCTTTCTATGCTCTGTTTTATAATATTTTCATGGATGTGTCTACTCTTCTCATGAATTAATTCATTTAACATTCTCATTATGACTCTTTCTCTTTTCAAACCCTATACACAATGAAAAATTAAGTATGCTCCTATGTTTACCTACCTAGCCTCATCCTTGTCTCTGCAACTTCACCTTCAAAATCAGACCTAAACCCTAGACCTGGTTCTTTGATTGTCATTTCTATCTAGCAAAAACTCAAAACAAACAAAACCCTAATATACTAAGCATCATAACTAGCCTAAGATCATTATATATCCAATCATCTCATTGGCTACAAAGTGACATTGAGAGAGCCCTCTTTGGTTTTGGTAGGGCTAGCTACCTGACCTAAAAGTTGGTTTGAGATTAGCTCCTTCAGTTGCATTCTTTTCCTTTGGAAACAGGGGGAGTCATAACATTTTTGGCACCGTTGCTGGGGAACGAAGGTTAAATATTTCCTAGGAAAGAAATACAAAGATTAGCTATGATTGATGATGGTGAACAATGGTCAAGCACAAAAAGGTTGTGCATCTTTCACCTGGAGACTCCAGTGTCGAAGAATCCAAATGTTCAGAGTTTCCATGACGAATCCACTCTTCAAAATCCGGTTGCTTGAAAAACTTTTTGGTGACTTCATTGTTTTCAATATGGATTCAACTGCAAGAAGGAATGCCAGGTATGCTCCTATGGATCGGTCTCATATCCATGGCTTTCCAAATCATATGCCTCGTGTTGATTGGTTATCTTATCTTCCCATGTTCAAATATGAAAAGAAATATGATGTTGCCTTGCATTTGACCAAGTTTTGTATGCATGTACGTAGACTTAAAGTTAAGTTTCCTGAGGATTGTGTAATGAAGATATTTATGGCTACTCTAGAACACAAAGAAAGAACATGGTATGAATGGTTGATACCAACTAGTATATGTTCTTTAAAGGAATTTCATTCAGTTTTCTTTGAAAATTATAAAGAGTATTATCCATCTTTGTTGTTGGTTCATAATTGTTGTGATCAGTTTGATGATTTCATTCAGTATCTTGAAAGTATTGATAAGGATCTAGAACTTATGGATGATGAGGATATGTTAGAGGCATTTTATGAATTCTCTTCTCAGGTTAGTTGTCATGATGATCAAGAGGATTTACAACATGTAGAAAACTTACAACCATCAACAATTTCTCTTTTATTTGAAGATGAAATCAATCAAGAACTTGATATAGATATCCATGTCCTTTCTCTAGACATAAGTGAAAATTTGCAGCCAGTTTCTCAGATTTTGTGTGATCAAGGTGCAAGTAGTGAACTAATTCATGTAAACAGTATTCCACAGTTGCAAGAGGATTAGGTGTTAGGGATTGTTTTCCATCATAAAAATAAAGATGATAATCTTCAAAAATAATCATCTAATGAGAATACAACAAAATTGTTTGATCCACAAAAGAATAGTCCCAATATACATGATATGGCTATTATACTTGAAGGTTTCCATGAGTATGTGCTTACAAATAATGACAAATAACTTTTTGATACGCAAGTTTTTGTCCCTAAATGTCTTGCTATAGATTTGAATGATCAAAAATCTCAGTTTTACATAATGATATGATTTCTCCTATTGAAACCTTTCATGAACATTTAGAGTCTTGTTTTGGAAATGATATGAAGGAAGATTTAGTTAACCAAGTTGCACTCATTCATTTTGATAATTAGCATGAAGTTCTAGACGAAATTTTTAAAGGCATTTCACATGATTTTGAAGACCCTATTGCTAATTTGTTACAGCCAGTAATGAAGGTCGATGTTATAGCATTCATTGTTTTCCTATTTTAAATCATCCAGAAAGGCTTGTGTTGCATGTTATTCATGATCCTTTGTTCAATTTGTTGCAGCCATCTAGGAAGATGAATCTTCTATTATTTATGGATCATGAGCTCATGTTTACTGGATACTTTCAGTTGCCTACCTTTTGTTTCTTCTGCCTACTCAAGGAAAGTGTGATCGGGATTCAAGTAAGTAGCCATTTGCTAGATTAGTTACACTAGAGGGATCATATCACATGATTGTATATATCTTCAGTAGGTGGGTAGTTATCATTAGGATTTGAAGCCCGAGACGAAGTCCCTAAGATCTCTATGGTCTGGTGCCATAAGTAAGTTCAGTCAGTAGTCAAGTTTTTGAGTCAAAGACAGTTTTGGTTTTAGTTAGTCATTTGAGTGTCTAGTGTTTTATTTTTTACTCAATTGCCCAATGGATGAAGCTACCTGATCTACGGTGTTCTTGAAACCTTTTGAAGGAGCTTCCATACCCAGCTGGAGCCAATGTTAGTGCCCAAATTTTCAATGATAAAATGTACTCTTTAGAGTTTACTTAGTAGTGGTCCTAAGTCAAAATTTCATGTTTCAAATCAGTTTCAAATAAATTTTACTCACTGAATATGTCTAGGAATGAAACACTACTCCCTTCACTCCATTCATGGTCGTTATCATCTTATATTTCATGTCATCCATTTATCATTTAGGGTCTAATTTCATTCACCACACCTTCATCTAGGTTAGAGTCTAGGTCTCATTTGTTTCTCCACCATAAGAGTCAATTTATGTCATGAAAGAAGGCGAATAAAATTTCATTTTCACCATACCAGCCATTTGCATAGGGATGTAGAAAATATAGGGAAATAAGTGAAGGAAATTTGTCTTTAATCAAATAAAGTGTGTTTCTTGATTATTTTTTTTCAAAAAAGAGAAATTTCTTCAAAAAGTTTGTGATTTCACTAGAAGACAAAAAAGTAATTTTTGTCATTGTGATAAAATAAAAAGATACTTCTTCAACTCATTTTATCCTTTGATGATCAATAGAGCTCCTCTCTTCTCACCATCATACTCCAAAAATGTCAATGGTTGAATAAAAACAAGAAATTTGTGCCAATTTGCTCATGCTACCTTCTAGAGGTGTTGCACTACGTTTATGGCATGTGCTACGCTTTTGGTGTTTGAGCTCCAAATTAGTCATCCAAGATTCAAAACCACTGCACAAGCTTTCATACACCTGATAAAAAATAATTGGACACCATTCCTACCTCTCTCAAGTCAAAATTCATTAGTAAATGAATGGTTTCCTTCATTAGCCCATCTCCAATACGTTTTTGGTGTTTTTCATATTTTGCTTGCTTTAGCTGATAAACCCCTACTCTAACCATCTACAACCTTCATATAACATCCATACACCATACCTTAACATCTCATATCACTCACAACCCTCATTTCCATAAATTTCATTTAAACCCTAATTTTCACTACATTTTGGCAGAAAACTAGGAAATTCCTGTGTTTTAATCTTTTGGGCACCTTCCTCATACCCATTTCCAGAAATTGCACATGCATCATATTTCCAACTCATCACCCTACCTCTTCTTCTTCCATAGCTTCTTTCCACCTCATTTCTGCCCCTAACACCACCCTACCACCATCCCATGTTTTCTTAATTCTACACCTCCCCTACTCATTTCATCCAACTAGGGTTTAATCTTGTTGACAAACACCATGGAGGAAGAAAAGAAGATTCATAAGGGAGGCCACCATTCTAGGTTTGAGCTATCTAGCTTTTAAGAAATCAATGCCTCTCCTTTTTCCAAGAGATGTTTTGAAAACAATGGTTGTTTGAGGTTTTGTGAGAGGATCAAGGAGGTGGGTTGTCATGCTTAATTGACAAGCCTTTTTGCCACCAGCTTAATAAAATTCAAGGCCATCATAGCAGGCATTGAGTTCATCATATCAACAAATGTCATTTATTTAGCAACAGGTATCCCGAACCATGGATAAATTTGGTTCAAAGGGATGGAATTGGACCTTGAAAATTACAAACTGTTCTTGAAACCTCATTGCAAAGATGATCCTTGGCATATCTTCCATTTTAGGCATTTAATTGGTAAATATTCCCCTTTCATGAAGTTAATTATAAAATATTTTACATGTGAAGGGAGATCTTCAAGGTTGTACTAGTAGCATCTTAGGTTATTTATGCACTTCACTGCTACTCGACCACTCAATTCGCCTAACTATTGTTCAAAAGTTTGGTCAAGATCACTGAAAAGGTATAGAGAAAAGGTAAAGATCATCACCCCAATTTATTTCATCATGGCTTGTTGAAAATTACATCATTGTCTCCTACTAGCCCATCCATCATCCATAGCACATCATCAGCACTAGCACAACAAAAAGAGGTTGGCTCTTCAAGTAGGCAAGTAGAGATATCAAGGGCGCCTAGGGTTGAGATCAGTCAAACCTATGAGAAAGGTAAGCGGATGGTTTTTTCTCCTAATACCATCAAAGGAGTAATTGCACCTGATAACACAGCTGAACAAAGACAAATAGTAGGTTAGCCACCTAGTCATGATAGTGAGCCACTCATGCATGAGGATGAGTCACCATTGTAGCAGCATTAAGAAGAAGCACCCATGGAAGTTGGCATGGCAGAGCAGGCAAAGGACAAGACAACTGAGGAGATTATAAGGGAGAAAGATGAAGAGATAGCAGAATTGAAGGACAACCTCTCAAAACACTGTTACTGATGAAATAGGTAACTTGACCTCAAAACGGGAACTCTAGCCCAAAAAGACTCAAAAAACATGAAAAAACACCTCAAAAACAAAAAAAAAGTGTATTCCAGAACGCACTTGGTTTTTTTTTAGGGTCAAATTTCAACATTTTATAAAATTATGCTAAAAACAAAATTGTTTCTTGAAAAAAGGATTGAAGAAACACCCTCAAAACAAAACCAGTTGACGCTAGAATAACCAAAAAAAAAAAAAAAAATTGTCATATTTTTGACATTTTTAAAAATAGAAATAACATTTTTTAATTTTTAAAATTCAAACATTTAAAAAAACCTAAAATTTAAGAAAAAAAATAAATTTAAAAAATAAAAACATTTTAAAGCTTAAAATTTAAAAATATATAGGAATAAAAAAATAAAAATAAAAACAAAATAAAAATTTTAATTCAAACATTAAAAAACCTAAAATTTAAGAAAAAAATTAAAAATTAAAAATTAAAAAAATTTAAAGATTAAAATTTCAAAATATATAGAAATAAAAAAATAAAAGTAAAAATAAAAATAAAAATATTAAATTAAAAAGAAAAACAAGTTAAAAAAAGAAAGAAATTATAAAAAATAAAATATAGAAATTAAATTTAAAAAAGAAAAAAAATATTTATTAAATTTAAAATAAATAAATAAATAAATTTAAAGAAATATATTAAATTTTAATAAATTTAAAACTTTAAAATCAAAAATAAAATAAAATAAAAACATTATTGAAATTAGAAGTAAAAAATGAAAAATTAATTAAAAAGAAAAAAGAAAAAAAAATACAATAAAAATATTAAATTTAAAGAAATATATATTAAGAAAACAAATAGATTTTAAAAAATATATTAAATTTAAATTATAAAAAATAATATATATATATATATATATGAACTTAAATTAAAAATCTATATATTAGATTTTATTAAATTTAAAAAAAAAATGTTAATATTAAAATAACAAATTAAATTTTAAAAAAAAAAATATTAAATTTTAATAAATAAATGAATAAACAAATAATTTTTGAAATAAAAATTAAATTTTAAATAAATAAATAAAAAACATTGTTAAAATAAAAAGTTAAAAAACTTTAAAAATCAATTAAAATTGAAAAATTGAAAAAAAATATATTTAAAAAAAATATATATTAAATAAAAAATAAATAAAAAACAAATTAATTTGAAAATATTAAGTTTAACTTTAAAAAAATTATAATTTTAAATACACAATTTTAATTGAAAAAAAAAATTATGTAATTAAAAAAATAATAATAAAAAATTAAAAATTAAAAAATATATATTAAATTCAAATAAATAAATAAATACAAAATTTACTAAATTTTAAAAAATTAAATGAAAAAACTAAACATAAAATTTAATTTTAAAAAAAAAAAAAATTTAAAAAATCAATTAAATAAATAAATTTAAAAAATAATAATAATAATACAAAATACAAAATTTAATAAAAATTATTAACAAAATATAGAAAAAAAAAATTGAATAAAATTTAAAAAATAATAAATAATAAAAATAAATAAATAATTAAAAAAAAAAAAAAAAATTAAAACAAATTAAATTTCAAATATAAAAATTAAATTAAAAAATAATAATTTTAAATTTTTTGAATTAAAAAAAAATCAAATTAAAATATATATATATATATATATATATATATATATATATATATATATATATATATATATATATATATATATTAAAAATTAAAAAAATTAAAAATAAAAAAG
Organism: Pinus albicaulis; assembly: GCA_034641835.2. Lineage (NCBI taxonomy): Eukaryota > Viridiplantae > Streptophyta > Pinopsida > Pinales > Pinaceae > Pinus > Pinus albicaulis. Next base: position 770,233,414 of record CM076580.1, on the reverse strand, counting down.
AAATTTTTTATTGTGGTGGCGCTGCCAATCGGCTTCCCGCCCAGGTGACGACGGAGGCCGGCCGCTAGGCGGGAGGTCGATTCCGAAAATCGCCCTCCTGCGGCGGAAGGGCGATTCCCGGAATCGGCCTCCCGCTGCTGGAGGGAAATTCCCGGAATCGGCCTCAGGGCGATTCTCGGAATCGGCCTCCCGCCGCGGGAGGGCGATTCTCGGAATCTGCCTCCCGCCGCGGGAGGGTGATTCCCGGAATTAGCCTGAGGACGCGGGAGGGCGATTCCCGGAATCGGCCTCCCGCCGCGGTGGCAGCGGAGGCCGGCCGCTGGGCGGGCGGGGGGCTGTAACCCCCCGCCCGCCCAGGTGGCGGCGGAGCTCACAATCAAAAAATTCTTTTATTTTTTTATTTTTTTGAATTTTTAATATATTTTTTTTTAAATATATTTTTTTTTAAATTTAATTTGTTTTTTTTTTTAAATTTAATATTTTAGATTAATTATTTTTTAAAATTTAAAATTTATTCATTAAATTTATTAAATTCTAATTTAATTTAAATTTTTTTTTAAATATTTTAGTTTATTTGGTTTTTCATTTTTAAAATTTATAAATTGTTTTATTTTAAAAAAACAACAAATTTATGGATATTTGTTTTTTAACTATTTGCATGTGGTTTTTTTCATTTTTTTGTTTTTTAATGATAGTTTTTTTTATTTTAATTTTCATTTTCAATTTTAAATTTTGTTTTTTTTTTTTTAAATTTGTTTTTTTTTGTTAATTTTAAAATTTATATTTTTGTTTTCTTATTATTATTATTATTTTAATTTTAATTTTTAAATTTAATTTTTTCTTTTTTGTATTTTATTTTTTTATATAAATTTTAATTTTGCAATTTAAATTATTTTTAAATTTTCTATTTTAAATTTTTTTTTTTAATTATATGGTTTTTTTTAATAACTTAGAAAAAAATATTTTTGATGGTTTTCTTTTTTTTTTTTTTGGTTAATTTTTGTTTTTTTTTTTCTTTAAATTATGTGTTTTTTTTTCAAATTTTGTCATTTCTTTTGATATAATTTTCGAATATTTTTGTTTTCTTTTTTTTAATTTTTGTTTAAATTTTTTATTTTTACGAGTTAATTTTGTTTTTTTTACATTTTTATTGGTTTTTTTAATTGTTTTTATATATATATATTTTAATCTAAGTTTTGTGTTTTATTACCAACATGAAAATCACCGCTCTAAAAAAAAAAAGTTGATGATGCATCAATACGTTTCAAAATTAGCATGAAAATCACTAACCTTTTAAAAAAAATATTCATACTTCATAAATAAAAATATTAGAGTGTGAAAAATGTGCACAAAAAAAAGGGGGCGTGATTCTGCATCACCACTTTTCAAAATCGGGTGCTTTTTATGCTACCAAAAAAAAGTAGGTAATAGTGTGGTTACCTATTTCATTGGTAACATTGTTTCAAAGGAAAACTTCTTGATGACCTTCCTACAACAAGAGAATATGAAACTGAAAGCAAAGCAACTCTTCCAAAGGAAACCAAAGGCTAGTACTGAGCCAGAAAAGGGAAAAGGAAAGGAAGTGGTGGATTTTGAGAAGCTGTAAGACACAGAGGTTGAAGAAAATCCTAGGATGCCAAGAACAAGAGGGTTAACTAAGCAAAAACATCAACAAAGAGAGTCATCTCCACCATCAGCTCAGTTAACTTTTGATGAGTTCATATCTGCCAAAATTGAACAAGATAAATATTTGTGGCTTGATAGGGTAAACATTCATCTTGAGAAGCTATTGAAGAAGGCAGAGAGAGATAAAATTCTCCAGAGGCATATGGGGAGGCATTATTTCACAAGGAACCAAATTGCCAAAGTGAGGGTGAAAAATTTGAGAAAGAAGCTTAAGGAAACCCCAATGAAGTTTAAGGAGAAGGATAACTTGGACCTGCTTACTGAGGCCTCCTTATCTATTTAGCCCATCATCCCAGGATTCCATGAAACAAATTTTGGAGAATTTTGAGCATTTTTGACATTTTTATGATTTTTTGAAAATTTCGGAAATTTGGCTTTAGCAGAAGCATCGTGCAGCGGCGCGATGCTTTTTATCAGGGCACCTAAATGGAGGAAAATTTATATGGTTGGATGCCTTTTCACCTCTATATCATATATATGACATCAGGTCAACATGTCACCATTCAATTTTGAAGAAAAACGAAAATAACATCACTTTTTTCATGCTTCTGCCACCATTTTTTGTCTCTGTGCGGCACTTCTAGAGTGAGGTTGGGAGAATCAGTTTTTAAATGCCTTACAGTGGGTATTTTCTCAGTTTTGAGGGTGAAATGTATGAAGACACACATGTATACCTAGCCTAACTCTCATATTTTCAAATGGGCACTTAAAAGTCAATCAAAATTAGCTCCAAAGTGGCGCGACACTTTTCCTGGGAGGCGCAACGCTTCTGTCACTGGATTCTGTTGGACAATTGTTAAGCCAGAAAAAATCCAAAATTCGAGGTTTAGTTGTCCTATGAGGTGTATTTTTGGTAGGAGAGTTTTTTTTTCCTCTCTTTATGGAGGAATGATGTAATTAATCCAAGAGACATGAACTCATAGTTATTAGCTAAAATTGAGGAAGTGGTTTCTAACTTCCCTAGATTCTAGGTAATGACTCATACAGTACATTTATGATGTGTTTTGGATCATATTGTGACCACATGAGGTGTCATGAACTCTATTTTCTATATGTAGTCCACCTCAAGTCATTTTAGAGGTTGGATAGTTATTATTTGCAGTATTGTACAAACTCTTTTTCAATGAAATCAAAGGAATGTTGCAGCTTTGACCTTGGGACTCCAATGGTATGATTTTGAGCATTGTTTCTTCTCTATTACTTCATCAAATTGAATTTTATGTTTTATTTCCATGACATGTATGCTTTTGAAAGTTAATCTTATGAGTCTATGAACAGAAATCATTTCTTTCTATGCTCTATTTTATAAGGGTTTCATGGATGTGTCTACTCTTATCATGAATGAATTAATTTAACACACTCATTCCGACTCTCTCTTTTCAAACCCTATACACAATGACAAAATAAGTATGCTCCTAAGTTTACCTACCTAGCCTCATCCTTTTCTCTGCAACTTAACCTTTGAAATAATACCGAAACCTTAGACCTAGTTTCGATCACATATCCTAAAACTCAAAAAAAAACCTAATCACTAAAGACTATAACTAGCCTAATATCATTATATATCCATTCATCTCATTGGTTTCAAAGTAACATTGAGAGAGCCCTCTATAGTTTTGGTAGGGCTATATACCTGACCTAAAGGTTGGTTTGAGGTTACCTCCTTCAGTTCAATTCTCAGCCTTGGGAAATAGGGGGAGTGATAAGAGAGTGCAGGTCCATACCATTTGTCGTGCATTGAAAGTGGAGATGAGCCAACTAGTTTGGAGGAACTATTACCAGACGCACAATTATTTTCCATTAGAGTAGTTGATGACCACTTCGTAGATATCATCCACTTTTTAACACTGGAAGTGCGCCTACGAAGTATACAGTTAATTAGAAGAAAGAGTTGGTCTTATGCGCAACGAACTTTACTTTGATTGCTGGTCAGTTATATAAGATGAGAGCTAACGAGGTATTGAGGCGATATGTTTCGGATTTCAAAAGATAGAGCATATTAGTAGAAGCACATGCAGGGGTTGCAAGAGGTCATTATGTAGGTAAACCAACCGTGCAAAAGATTTTGAGGGCTAGTTTTTTGTGGCCTAAGGTGCATAGTGATGCAAAAGAGTATTGTTGCGCTTGTGCTGTGTGTCAAAGAACGAGGAAACCCTTGCGTAGAGATGAAATACCACTACAACCACAAGTGACTTTGTAGGCTTTTGATAAATGGGCCATTTTATTTTTAGGACCGATTAAACCCCCCCCCCCCCCCCTTCCCTCGGCAAGAAGACCGATGCGCGCTATATCATCACTGCGATGGATTATTTGACCAGGAGGGCAAAGGCTAAGCCTTTGAAGGATTGCAGTGTAGAAACAGTTTCACACTTCATTTTTGATAATATCTTGACAAGGTTTGGGTATCCTAAGATTTTGATGAATGATCGAGGTACACATTTTGTGAATGAGACCATTCAAGCCTTAAAAATGGAGTTTTGTTAGAAAATTGTATATTATGGAGCAATGCAACACATAAAATATGTGGAAAATACAAGCACACAAAACACATAAAACCAGAGAGACACAGATATACGTGGTTCACCCAGTTTGGGCTACATCCACCCCGAACAGCCAGTCCTTCCTTTCTATTATCCAGCAAAATGAAGAGACAAAACCTACAGCAGATCCACTATAATATCCTTTGTTCTCTCTCACAAGCCTCCCTATATGTTTACCCTCGGAGAATACACACACAATACACAGCCGCAATACAATACCCTCATAAAAGTGAGGGGTTTCCTTCTAGGGCAAAAAACCCTAAAATAAACATAACTTCTACCATCAGATCATTTGCCTAATGAACGGCCCAGATTGAATAGAAATTACTATACTTTTACAAGGCAATTTTACTTCTGTTTTTAGCTTCGGGGGCATTGCCCCCAAAACCCCCCGCCAGGGGGGGGGCTCCGAAAAGCGTTGTCGCCCCCCCTGGACCCCCCATGGCAGCGATTAATTACGGGCGGCGTTTCCGCCCCTTTTAAGGTATAGGGGTCCAATGTTGTGATACAAAGTAAACAAGATAATCAGGCTCCACACCCAACAATCTGCCACTTGGAGACTGATTGTAGCAACTCCACCGCTGCTTCATTTGCTAGAAAATGACTCCTCTTTGGTCCTGGTTGTTCCTCATCTTCATCATCATCCTTGAAGACCAATTGAAACTGAGCACATTCTTAGTTTCTCCCTGGTTACAAATTTTGTTAGCATATCTGCAGGATTCTGGCTAGTGTGTATCTTTTCCAGCTTCAACTCTCCATCTTCTAATACTGACCGTATGAAATGGTACTGAGAGCCATGTGTTTAGTCCCGAAATGAAATGTTGAGTTATTTTCAAGATGAATGGCACTTTGGCTATCACCGTATAACTTTCCCATATCATGCTTCTTACCCAATTCATCCATAAACCTTTGTAACCAAATTATTTCTTTACTAGTCTCCTTAGCAAGAACATTGTCTCCAAGTTTCATCGTTGAAAGTGCAACAAAACTTTGGATTTTTGAAACCCAACTGACAGCTGTCCCACCTACAGAAAATACATATCCTGTAGTGCTCCTCCTGTTATCTCTGTCACCTACCATATCTGCATCAACATATCCCTATAGAGCAATGTTTGAACCACCCAAGGAAAATGCTTGATTTGTGCTACCTCTCAAATATATGAGAATCCATTTTACTGCCATCCAATGTTCTTTTCCTAGATTATTCATGTATCTGCTTACAACTCCCACTGCATGTACAATATCAGGCCTTGTGCAAACCATTGCATACATTAAGCTTCCAATTGCTGATGCATATGGAACTTTAGACATATAATCCATGTCTTCTTGGGTCTTTGGGCACATCTCCTTACTAAGTTTGAAATGGCTAGCAAAAGGTGTAATAACTAGTTTTTGCATTCTCGCATATTAAATACTTTTCAACACCTTCTCTATGTACTCATTCTGAGACAGTGTTAATTTGTGATTTTTCCTGTCTCTAGTTATCCTCATACCAAGGATTTGTTTTGCAGCTCCCAAATCCTTCATTGCAAATGAATTTTCCAATTTTCTTTTGAGCACATTTATTTCCTCCATGTTAGACCCTGCAACAATCATGTCATCTACATACAATAACAATATAATATAGCTGCCATCATTTTTCCTTTTCAAATAAAAAAAATGATCAGAGTGACATCTAGTATAACCTTGTTCAGACATAAACTTGTCAAATTTTAGATACCACTGCCTTGGAGCCTGTTTTAAGCCATACAAGCTCTTCTTTAGCCTGCAAACTAATTTTTCTTTCCCTTTGACCTCATATCCTTCTGGTTGCTCCATATAGATCTCTTCCTCCAGATCTCCATGGAGAAATGTTGTCTTTACATCTAACTGTTCAAGATGTAAATCTTCTTCTGCTACAACACTTAAAATAGTTCTGATTGAAGTCATTTTAACAACAGGAGAAAATATTTCATCAAAATCAATACCTTTCTTCTGTGCAAACCCTTTCACCACAAGTCTAGCTTTGTGCCTCTGTTTTCCTCCATCTTCTTCCTTCGGCCTGTAAACCCATTTATTCTGCAATGCAGTTTTACCTGCAGGCAACCTGACTAAGTCCCAAGTCTGGTTATGCATTAAGGAGTCCATCTCTTCTAACATGGCTAGCTCCCACTTCTTCCTGCTTTCAACCTGCATTGCTTCTTCATAGCATTCGGGTTCACCAGAATCAGTCAACAATAAATAATATAATGAAGGAGAGTATCGTTCAGGGGGTCTACTTATCCTGGTAGATCTTCTAACACCACTTTCAGGTGTTTGAGGTGCCTGTTGCTGTTGTGGTGGTTGCTGCTGCTGTGACTGTTGATTATTATTATTTTCAGGCACCTTTACTTTTTCATTTATCTCATCAAGAACCATGTATTCCTTGCTTTCTTTTTCCTGTTTATTTTCCTGCAACTGATTCTTATACAAGACCTTTTCATTGAATATTACATCTCTGCTCCTAATGATTTTGTGATTTTCATAATCATATAAGCGATATCCAAAATCATTAACACCATATCCAATAAAGGTACATTTCTTTGATTTTTCCTCAAGATTTGTTCTATTTTCTTTATTAATATGGACAAAGGCCTCACAACCAAAAGGCTTTAAAAAAGAGTAGTTTACCTTTTTACCTGTCCATGCTTCCTCTGGAATACCACCATCCAAGGAACTTGAAGGCCCTATGTTTATTAGATAAACAACAGTATCTATAGCATCTGCCCAAAATTGTAAAGGCAATCCTGCATGCAATCTCATGCACCTTACACGCTCCATGATTGTTCTGTTCATCCTTTCTGACACACCATTTTCTTGTGGTGTTCTTGGAACTGTCTTCTCTCTACGAATTCCATGCTCTGAACAGTACCTATCAAACTCTTTGCTGTAATATTCACCTCCATTGTCTGATCTGAGACACTTCAACTTCTTTCATGTCTCAATCTCAACCAAAGCTTTCCATTTCTTGAAAGTATCAAATACATCAGATTTATTCTGAATATAATAAATCCATGTTTTTCTAGTTGCATCATCAATAAAAGTAACATAATAATGAGAGCCACCGAGAGATGATACCTGAGCAGGTCCCCATACATCTGTATGCACAAGCTCCAATTTTTTGCTCTTCTTTTCTTTCCCAACTCTGAGAAATCTGACTCTCTTTTGTTTTCCATAAATGCAATTCTCACAGAAATCCAAATCAACATTCTTCAAACCCGGCAACAAATTTCTTGAGTGAAGAATCTTCATTCCCTTCTCACTCATGTGTCCGAGCCTATGATGCCATAATGCTGCATCTTCTCCTTTGGAAGTTAAAGTATTAACAGAGTTAGAAATACCATTGCATAAATACAATGTACCAACCTTTTCACCTTTTTCTATTACCAGGGCTCCTTTGGTGACCTTCCAAGTTTTATCCGTGAAAGTTGTCACACAACCTTCACCGCCTAACTGCCCTGTTGAAATCAGATTTTTCTTCAGATCTGGAACATGCCTTACCTCCTTTAGTAGCCATTGGTTTCCATTCTATTTTTTTACAAGAACTTTACCCATTCCAACAATTTTACAGGGTTTATCATCACCCAAACGAACTTGTCCAAAATATCCTTGAACATAGTCATGAAAATATTTCTTATCAGGTGTGGCATGGAATGAAGCCCCTGAATCTACAACCCAAGAATTAGTAACATTTTCGAAAGAAAGAATCAAAGCATCTTGTAACACATCACCTGTCACATTTTCTTCATGATTGTTTTCTTGCTGTGCATCTCCTTCTTTTCCCTTCCAAGATCTACAATATTTCTTTAGGTGTCCTCTCTTTCCGCATTTCTAGCACACTATCCCCGATCTGGACTTGGATCTGCCTTTCCTTGATTTACTGCGATAACCCGAGCTCTTTCCTCTTTCCATTCTTCTTCCCCTAGAATCTGCACTCAAAGCATTACCCGATGTCTCACCGGAGCTTTTCCGTCGCATTTCCTCGCTAAGGATAGCACCGACAACATCATCAAAATTTAAAGTACTAGATCCAGAGACAGAGTTACTAATGGCCATAACTAAACCATTCCAGCTTTCTAGCAATGAGCATAGAAATAAAAGAGCCCTAACTTCATCATCAAAGTTTACCCCTACAGAACTTAACTGACTGGTAACTGTATTAAAATCATTTAAATGGTCTGCAACAGATCCACCTTCCGACATCTTCATATTAAATAATTGTTTCATAAGAAATACCTTGTTTGAGGCTGAGGGTTTTTCATATAGTTTCGCCAATGTCTGCATCAAACCCTATGTTGTTGTTTCCTTCGAAATATTGAAGGCGACTGACGCCGCAAGGCACAACCGTACTATTCTGAGTGCCTTTCTATCGAGAATGTTCCATTCCGCGTCTGTCATGGCCGCCGGCTTCTTTGTTTTTCCGCTCAATGGTAGGTACAGATCTTTCTGATACATATAATATTCCATCTGCATCTTCCACAACGAGAATTTTTGGCCATTAAATTTCTCAACCCTAAATTTACCATCTTCCACCATTGCTCCCACTCGAACCAGGAACCCTTCTTTCCTACAAGTTTATCAGCCAAATAGACCTTCGGCTCCGATACCAGTTGTTAGCAAATTATATATTATGGAGCAATGCAACACATAAAATATGCGGAAAATACAAGCACACAAAACACATAAAACCAGAGAGACACAGATATACGTGGTTCACCCAGTTTGGGCTACGTCCACCCCGAACAGCCAGTCCTTCCTTTCTATTATCCAGCAAAAATTGCAGAGACAAAACCTACAGCAAATCTGTTGTAATATCCTCTATTCTCTCTCACAGTCTCCCTATCTGTTTCTCGCTCTAAGAATACACACACAATACACAGCCGCAATACAATACCCTCATAAAAGCAAGGGATTGCCTTCTAGGGCAAAAAACCCTAATCTAAACATAACTTCTACCGCCAGATCATCCGCCTATGAACAGCCCAGATTGACTAGAAATTACTATACTTTTACAAGGCAATTTTACATTTGTTTTTAGCTTCGAGGGCGCTGCCCTCGAAACCCCCCGCCAGGGGGGGGCTCCAAAAAGCGTTGCCGCCCCCCCTGGACCCCCCACGGCAACGATTAATTACGGGCGGTGTTGCCGCCCCTTTTAAGGTACAGGGGTCCAATGCTATGATACAAAGTAAACAAGATAATCAGGATTCACACCCAACAAGTTTAAGATGCACCATCAGAAGAATATGCCATATCATCCACAAGAAAATGGTACAATAGAATCCTTTAATGAGAATTTGGAGACTAGGCTCACAAAGGTTTGCAATGCTAATTGGAACAATTGGGATGTGCGCATACCTGTGGTTCTGTGGGCATACATAATTATATGAAATAAATTGACAAGATAGACCCCTTTCAGGTTGGTGTATGGACAGGAAGTTGTTATGCCGATGGAGTATATTTTCCCTAGTTTACACATTGCAGTGATAAATAACATGGCTAATCAAGATATTATTGAAGAGTTCCTGTCACAACTATTTGCACTAAAGGAGGACATATTCATTGGTGGTTTCCATCAGAAAGTGAAAAAGGCACTCGAAAAGGCTTGGCATGACAAGCACATCAGGCAAAATATTTTCAAAGAGGTTGATTTAGTTTTTCTATATGAAAGAAAGTTTGCGCACCACCCAAGAAAGTTCAAAATGCATAGGCTTGGACATTATATTGTCAAGGAGATCACGAAAGGAGGTGTAGTACGTTTGGTTACCTTAAGTGGCGAATTCCTTCCTGGATATGTGAACGGAAGTCGATTGAAACCATATAGGTATGATCCCATCCCTCGCACACCAAATGACTATATGGCCAGATACGTGTCTTAGTGCCCCAGATAGTTGTGATAGGGCACAGGACCATAAAGAAGTCTGTCAAGCATTGGAGAAGTATGCATGTGTGACGAAGATTGAGAAATTGAAGGTATCTACGACATTCGAATAGAGGCTACACCAAAAGGTTGAAACAGTCGCACATGGGCCAAAATATAGTTGTTGGAACAGTTAATCTGGATAAGACAACTTTATTACCGTTTATAGGAGCGGCTAACCTACATTTATGGAGGAGATTATGCCAGATTTGGAGTCGTTTTAGCATTTATGAGGCTGCATCAACAGATATCAGGTCATTTAGGCCGTGCCATCACTATAAATATGGCAATAAGAGTCACATTATTTTTCTTTTCTTTCTAAGGGATTTGTGTCCATTTCCATCAGTGTGCTTGTGAGTTTATGTGTGAGCACTCGAAAATATTTTTTGAGATGTTGCGCCAAAGAGGGTTAGGAAATTTAATACCTCCAAGTATGGTTGCTATATAGCCTACCCCCTCTGCGACGTGTGCTAAAGAAACACCTACACCGCAACCTCAACCTCAGAAGAAGAATAAAGGGTAGACCTTGGATACTTGGAAGCCTCCCTGCAAGAATACTTTGAAGCCTAAGTCAACCTCGGATCAATGAAAAAAGATACCAATGGATGAAGAACCCAAAGTGATCATCGAGGAAGATATTTTCGAGGAGATAGATCCAATGTCACAGTTTCCCAAGTATATGGTGTTGCAGAAGCCATCTATAGAAGTCATGAGGGACCTTAATAAGGTCAAGTCCCATATCAATGCTTCGTTGCTCATGGAGAACATGTCATTTGAAGGGGACATGTTTGCAAAATTTCCTTTACTAAAGTTAGAAGACTGGGACCTGGCTGACTGCACAAGTTCCCCGAACTTGCGCCATTAAAGTATTTGGAGTAGGTTCCCTATGACAGAGGATTCATCAAGGTTGAACCAAATACATGGGCATTGGGGTTGCAGCAGTCTGGGTTGTTGAACCTGTCAAACATCCCACACTTTGGTCGCAACACGATTAACGATATTTGTCTACGCCAGCTGCTCAGTAATTCATCAGATCACCAAGTTTCCTTACCAAGGGGAGGATCCAGGGGCGGCCTTCAGAGGGAATGGACTGGAGAAAAAGTTTGCTAATGAGGTTAAAAATACTGATGGGGTAAACAAGGACACTAGAGGCTTTGTCATTGTAGATATCAATTCCCTGGAAGTTAAATTTTCCACCTTGATCCTTTCCTGCAAGATGATCAGGAAGTGTCGCATAATAGAGGTACTTGCATATATGATAAAGCTAATTGCGCAGTGCATGAAAGGGATGTAATATAATTGGGCGAATTACCTCTGCAATGAATTTTTGGAGAATATTCGACAGGCACAAGAAGATGGAAAGCATTTTTATTATGCTTCGCTACTGTTGTTGATTGTGCTAATCAATTGGAGACCGCCATCGCAATCCCAATTACCAAACATTGAACCCAATCTCTGTGAAGCCACAAAGTATGTATCATTATGGAACTCAAAGCTGCCGTCCAGGAAAACAGAAAATAAAATCTTCTCGGTGATGTTTGATGCAGAAATATTTCAAGCGGTGTAGTCCAAACCACAACTGTCACCTACGTTGTACGAGAAATACAAGCACATTGCGGACTTCAATGTCGCCTTTCTCAATGTGCACATCCACACAAAGAGGGACATGGCATACATTTGGTATTAGTTTCCATACATTGCTACAAAGGATAACCTTGTGCCCACTATGACCAAGTGGCCCTTCTTATGGCTCGAAGCTAGTACATCTGGTGGTGCGTCTTCATTAGTGCCACCTAATACCCCTATAAAGTCACGCACATTGACAGATCATCTAAAGGATGTATAGAAGGACCAAGAGCCAACCACTATGACAGAGACAGTTGACTTGCACAGTGATAATGAGATGGAAGAAAATAATGGAAACAATGTCGATGCACCAGCAAACACGCAACGAGGAACCAAAAGAGGGCCTTATACCACCCTCAGGTGGCACACCAAAAGGAAAGCCTCTAAGAATACCGAGGCTAATCCTTTGACACTAACAGAGGAGGATTTTGACAAAATTGGCAACACAATGCAGGTAATCCCTGAATATGTATGGAATAAGGTAGAGGCACAGTATAAGTCGGTCCTTGATGACGTCCAACAAGGGCTCCAACAGCTCAGAATGCAAGCAAGCGCAGGAAAAGCGAGCGAGTTGGCCATTCGGTACCCATCCAATTTAGAAAGCCGCACATTTCAAGTTTCAGGTGCAGCACTTCAGATTGCTAGTTTCGAGCTACGCGCAATCATTCTTGTAGGCTCTGAGGTCGGGATTGATTTGGTTTTTTTCCCAGTGGAAAGTTGCATGCTATGCATATGATGATCACGGATGAGCTGCAGTACAGAAAGTATAAGGCATTCTAGGACATCGCGACATCTCAACAGAAAGTCATCACAATGGTTAAGGGTCAGCAGCTCGCAGAGGATATGCATCGCGTCGCTGAAAGCCAACACTCCCATTTGGAAACTGTGATTGATCAGCTACTCTCTAGTCTCCTCGAGATCACAGTACCCACTACTGTAGCACCCACTACCAAATTGGAAAATCTAGTAGCCACACTAAAAGCATCTATATCAGAAGTAGCCACAGTGCGTCTAGAGCTCTAATAGAATATAACAAATTTACAGATGAAATTTTAGCCCGAGACACCTCCCGAAGTTACCGCACAACACACCAAGGTAGTGCAGGAATAAACTACTAGTATCACGATTGTTGTGGATGCTTACAGCCAATTGCTAGAGGAGGCCATGGGAATTTGGACCTCCATCCAAGATGACCCTATCTCATAACAGCTAAATATGGATATGCAAGCCAAGGAACAGAAATTTAAATAGATATGGGTCACTGTTCAAACCCTTGTCCCATCCCGACGATTGGCCCGCTTGTAGGAAAGTCGATCCATTCAGGAAGAGATTGACACACTGCACCGACACTAGATTTCCGCACCCTGAGTGAGCATTTGATGTGTGATTTAACCTTACTTATCAGATATAAGGCTTATAGGGTTGTGCGAGACTTCATAGAATCCAAATCTAACCGCAGATAAAACCTTTAATAGATATGTGTAAACAAATTATTACGCTCTAGTTAGATATAGCTTATCAGAGCATAAACAATACTTGTGCAATCACATAGATAGTTTTCCAATAAAACCATTAACATAGATGCAATCCTTGCATGAACACATAGATCTTTTCACATATAATTAACTTAGATAAATGTGCATTCAACAGAATCATATCTATAACTTGCACTAATCAACAGACAATAAGCATAGCCATGCATAAACACAGAAATTGCAACAGAGTTTGCCAAAGCTTCTTCTTTCTTAATAAGTCTTCATTCCCATACAATTCCTTCCATCTGTGCACACAACAGTAGATTCCTTGCACACATCTCAAGACTAGGTCTCCGCACACACAGCCAACAGGAGCCTTTCTACCCAGAACAAACACAAACTAGCCCAAAATTTTGATCAAAACATCAAACATAAACATACCATGACTAACTTAACTTCCCTTTTTTTACTCAAATTCCTACATATTTATATGATTTTGGACACACACATACCATGGTCTCAAACCATGGTTTGAGACTCATGGTTTCCCTTTTCATCCATTACAATTATAAAGGATCTTTGACCCACCCCAAAGCCCCTTAACTTCTGCGCGCAGTGCGTTTCAACAAAATGTAACCAAAATTATACCAAAAACTTGAACTTAGGGGACCCCATCCCAACATATATTGAGTGTGCATCTAGTTTTGATCAGTTTAGGAATTTTCTTACTGATTCTCCAATTTTGAGGATTGCAAATCTTTATATACTTTTTGGTTTGTGCAGATGCATGAAAGGAAGGACTTGGTGGAGTCCTAAAGCAGGAAGGGTAGGTGGTTTGCTATGAATCAAGGAAACTAAATGAGCATGATCAGAATTATGTGACTCGTGATCTTTAATTGGTAGCTATCATTCATGCACTGTAGATGTGGACACATTATCTCCTTAGTAGGAGATTCATTTTGATGAGTGATCATAGTAGACTAAGGTACTTGTTTGACCAACCCAATTTGAATGCAAGGCAAGGTATATGGTTGGATACTCTCACTGAGTTTGATTTTGAGATCAGGTACATCAAAGAAAAATTTACTTAGGTTGCATACGCTATCAGTAGGAGAGTGTTAGGTTAGGGTCAAGTTTTGGGTACAATTTTGGCTAAGTTGTTAAAATGTGTTGCGCGCAGAAAATTCAAGGAAATTTGGGGCGGGTAGAATTTCATTTATCATTGTAGCTGGTTAAAGGGAAAACATGGGGCTCAAAACACAGTTTGAGACCATGGTATTGCGTGTATTAGTCCTACAAATATGTATGAGTCAATTCAATTTAGATATCATTTTATATTTTCAATGAACTATATTATGTGATCTGATTTTGGAAAAGTTGTGTTAGTCTGGATTAGATAGGCTCTTGTTGGTTGTTTGCGTAGAGATCTAGTCCTAAGTTGTGTGCAAGGACCCTGCTACTGTGTGCATGGGAAAATACTATTGTACTGATTGAATATATATCAATAAATAGAAGAGTCTTGATGAATTGTGATATACTTGTGTGATGTTATATTTATGTGTTAATGCAACGATTTACTTATATATATGTGGTTGTTAATGAATGCACACTTATCTGAAGTTATGCATATGACGGTAGATTATTGTCTTCATGCAAGTATTGCATGATTGGTTATGATCTCTATTAAAGGATATATATTTGTAGTTGTGAAAGAGTTATTCTTGTTTCTGTTGAGTAGATCTGAACCAAGATAATTATCTATTTTGCACGAGGTTGTATTAAATTTAAGGGTTTTCTGTGTTATATCTAAATTGGTTTAAGGAAGTCATTGCGTAGGGTAGTAACCATTAGATATGTTAAGAAGGGATAAGATTCACATCATATGCTCCCTCATAGTGCGGAAACCGGGTTCCAGCACTTCCCCATAGTGCTTCGAGTGAGACTTTGGTATGCACAAGCACATCGATGCCGAAAGGGCCAGTAGTTGGAGGAATTTTTTGGGTGCGCAAAACACTCTAAACCTGGGTCAGGACCCCTCAAGCCAAAAAATGGTCCCGCAACCTTTCTTCCATAATTTCTTGATCATCCATGTTAGTTATTGCAACGATGTGCATATTAGGAATAAGATAGATTCATTGATGGCTTTCATCAATAGGTACAAAAAGCACGTGAAAAGGCTTGGCATGATCGACATATCAGACAAAATATATTTAAGGAGGAGGAATTGGTTTTGTTGTATGATAGTAAGTTTTCGCAATTTCCAAGGAGGTTAAAAATGCACTAGCTCAAGCCTTATATTATCAAGGAAACCACTAAAGGAGGTTCAGTTCATTTGGCTACATTAAATGGAGAATTAATTCCTGGATATGTGAATGGTAGTTGTTTAAAACCTTATAGAGACGACCTTATCCCTGCACGCACTCAATGAATATATGGTCGGAGGAATGTCGTAGCACCCTCGATAGTTGCAAGAGGGTGTAGGACTCTAAAGAATTCTGTCAAAAGCTGTAAAGATTCATTTTCTTGACGAAGTTTGAGGAAGCACAAGTATCTGCAAAGCCAACACAGAGCCTGCGCCAGGAGAATGTTGTCATCGTAGACTACCAAGAAACTAGCCGTTGGAACTGTAAATCTGGACAAGACAACTTGGTTACCATTTGGAGGAGTGGATAACCTGCATTTATGGAGGAGATTATTCTAGATTTGGAGTCGTTCTAGCATTTATAAAGTTGCATTAATGGAAATAAGGCCATTTGGGCCGCGCCATCACTATAAATACGGCATGCAGGGCCGCATTCGATCATCTTGCTTCCTAAGTGTCCTGAGAATATCAAATTATTTACTCTTATGTGTTTGTTGAGTTTTATGTTTGAGTCATTTGAAACGTTTGAAGAAACGTTGTGAAAGAAAGAGTTGGTTCACTTAGTTCCCGAAGCTATGACTGGCACTGGACCTACTCCCTTTGTGCCAAAAGCTTATGAGACTCCACAACAATCGAAGCAAAAAAAAAGACAGGCATGAGGGACCAGAAATTCCCCTCGTAATCCAAATCCCTCCTGTGCAGAGCGTCAAAAACGTCTAATGGCAGAAGAACCATAAATAGTAGAAGACGATGTTGTATTGACCCAATATCGTGGCTTCCCAAGTACATGGTGTCGTGCAAGCCCACAGTTGAGGTGACTAAGGACCTAGATAAGTTCAATTTGCATATCAACACGCCCTTGCTTCCATAGAATGTGCCATTTGAGAGGGAGATGTTGGCGAATATCCCCGTGTTGAAGATGGAATATTGGGACTTGGGGGACTGCACAAGGTTTCCAGATCTTGTGCCATCCAAATACTTGGAGCATGTACCCTATGATGGAGGAGTTTTTAAGTTTGAGCCAATGAAATGGGCCCTGGGATATCAGAAGTCAGGGCTACTGAACCTTTTGATGATCCAACACTTCGGGCACAACCCTATTAATGATATTTGTGTGCATTAGCTCATGGCCCTGGTGCACGACGATTGCCTCTGGCTGGGGATGCCCATTCCCATCAATGCAACCCTCATTCATCGAATTACCAATTTTCCATATCAAGGAGAAGACCCTACGATGGCCTTTGGGGGAAAGGGTCAAGAGAAGAAGGTAGTGTAGGATGTAAAGAAGAAATATGGGGTAAACAGGAACACCTGGGGGTTCGTATTCAGTGAGATAAATGACCCCACGGTAAAGTTTGGAACCTTGATCCTAGCTTGCAAAATGATGAGGAACTATCGTTCCAAGAAAGTAGTGCCATGAGCTATTGCGGTGGCTATGAAATGTGCAAAAGGAATTCATTATAACTGGGCTAAATACCTCTGCCAGGATTTTTTGGAGAATGTCAGAGAAGCGCAGGAAGATGGAATTTTTTTTCACTATGCCTGGTTGTTGCTACTGGTTGCACTGATTGGATGGAGGCCACTGATGCTATCTTAGATACCAGATATTGAACCAGAATTGTGAGAGGTTTCTCGCTACGCATTGCTATGGGCGACAAATTTTCCAACGAGGGTGACCAAGAATAATAAAATTTGGGTTCTTTTCAAAGAAAAGTTGTATAAGGCAATTCAGTCCAAACCGTGCATGTCACAAACCTTGTATGATTAGTACAAGCATATCACATATTTCAAGGCAATGTTGCACAATGTCCACATTCACGCAAAGGTGGACACGTTAGGAGTCTGGTATGACCTGCCATACCTAGTGACAGAAGAAGATCTTGCGCAGATAACAATAGTATGGCCCACTGTGTGGTTGACCGCAGTGACATATGTTGGTGAGACCTCCTATGCCCAGCCGAAGTCATCTACATCTAAGTCGTGCATAAAGAAAGACCAGAAGAAAGACTAGAATAAGGACACACAATGACCAACCACCACAACAGAAACAAAGAATTCTCCCATGGATATGGTGGATGTGCCAAGTGACGCTGAGATGGAGGACCATGAAGGAGACAGCAGACGCGCCTTCAATAGACACACATTGAGGCACCAAGAGAAGACCTCAATCCCCACCAGGTCCGCACCTAAAAATAAAAGTATCTAAGAAGACTAGGATAGATCCATTAACCCTCACAGATGGAGATTTGGATGAAATTAGCAACACAGTAAAAATGGTAACACAAGATGTATGGAGCAACATGGATTCACAATACAAAGTGGTCCTTGAAGATGTGCAACAAGGACTCAATCAGCGAAAAGTGCAAGCGAGCAAGATACAAGTGAGTGTGGTTCAAGTGAGCGCAGGACAAGCGAGCGCGATGACCGTTTGACACCCATCTACTTCAAAGATCCGAGTGTTTCATGTTCCGGGAGAAACACTTCACCTTGAAAATCTAGTGTTGCGCACGTCAATTCATGTAGGGCCCAAGGTCAGAATTGACTTGGCCATTTTCCCTAGTGGCAAGCTACATTCCATAAATACCATGATTACATATGAGCTGCAATATAGGGAGTACAAGGCAATGCAAGACACCTCTGAGGCCCAGACGCAGGCTGAAACATGGCATAAGGGGCAGCAGTTCGCCGAAGAAGCTAGTAGTGTTACAGAGAGTTAGCACGCGCAATTAGAGTCACTCAGCAGTCGATTGCACTCTGAGATCCAAAACTTGATAGTACCCACTACTTCTATGGCCACTACAAAGTTAGAGAGTCTGGAAGCCGCAGTTAAAGCCTCAAGGTCAAAAATAACCATTTTTTGCGCTGATTTAGAGCAAAATATCACATATTTATAAGAAAATTTGCAGCCAGAGATGCCCCCAGAGGTCAGAGCACAACACGTCGTAGTAGTCCAGGAAGCCACTGCAAACCATCACCGCAGTTATGGAAGCATGAAGTTGTTGGGAAAAATACTGAGAGGGGGGGTGAATCAGTATTTACAATAATCACAATATTTTTCTTCTCTCTTACTGATTTCTATATGCGACTTTGATTAGCCCAACTAGCGCATATACGCAGCTACACTAACATAAACTTGTGTATACTGAGAAAACTTTACTATTTAGATAAAATTTTAGAAACATTCTTAAACACAGCTTATCAGTTATGCATCAGTTAGTTAAGTATTAAATATGTGCAATAATAACAGAATAAATCATCACACATGAACACCAACATTTAAGGTGGAAACCCAATTCGGGAGAAAACCACCGTTGTTGTCATCTTTGTCTTCAATATTTATTATATGGAAAATTGCTTACAATATTGTACTGATGCAGACTCATATCAGTACACAGGCATCTACCTGCAAAAGGTTGCAACCTTCTCTCGTTCTCCAGCTGCTACTGGAAGGGAGCTCCAACCCCATGATCTCGTTTACCAGCCACTACTGGAAGGGAGCTTCAACTCCCTGATCAGAACACCAGCTTCTATTGGCAGGAAGCTTATACTTCCACACTGAAGGCTTCAACCCTCAGACCCACTACAGACCACATTTCATCAATTTTCACACTGGATCCCACAGCTTCAACACAACTCAACATAAATATCAACACCAATAAACTTAACCCAAACTTAAATTAGAACAATGATATCATTGTAACCATGATATAGTAATAAACCCATATTCCAAAATCAGCATGAAGAATCAATCTCAACCCTGATCATCCATTATCTTAAAATGCATATGCTACTTTACTTTACTGAACCCGCATGTATACGCGCTTTCCTTCACACAAACTATGTATAGATCTGAGAATATTGAATTTCCAAAATATGATTAGTCTCAGAACCAGATCTGAGGCTTTCAATTGGATATCGTTTCAGAATTGTAGAACCCTTATTTAGTCAGCATCATTAATCATATTTAATCACTAATTGATCAGATTTGTACATATTCAACTTAGCAGCATATATAGTATTCACAACCCAGATCTACATGAAGAATTCATTGACATACAGTAGAAATATAGCAACAATAAACATATAACCTCCCCATCAAGCTTCAGAAAACCCTGAATTCCATGCGTGCTTTCGCTGAGACAAAATCACGTATATACGCACTTTCACCAAGACAAACTAGCGTACAGATCTGTAAATATTAATTTTGCAGAATGTTTCAGATCTATAGACTTACCTAGATTTCTTCACTTCACTTCATCAAACATGCACTCGGTCACAAATCCAATCACCTCATCAATGGATCAAATACATGGTCATTTCAGGTCTAGAAATCCTGATCCATTATTGTATCCAAAGGTGCATCATAGTTTCAGATCTACCAATAAAAAAAGTCCATCCCATGCAGATATACTTCAAAGAGAAGTATTCAGTAACAACCCTTACACATGCACAATGTTGCACTACGATCTTCTTCTCCTTATATAGATTTATCCTTTCCTAATACCATGAGCCAAAACCACATAAGTGTCGATGGTATTCTTGGGCGGAATCAAATAGATGACAAAACGCTCAATATTGTGGGCTAAAACCACGGTAATGACCCCTGGTATTATAATTTTAGAGTGCAAAATGCATACGCGACTTAGATCGTTCTTTTCCGCATGTATACGCGACAGTAATTCCCCGTGGTATTATAATTTTAGAGTGCAAAAGGCATACACGACTTGGATCATTCTTGTCCACGTGTATACATGACTTGGCCTATACTAACCCGCATATAGAACCTTCAATTATGAATATTAACCATCATCTGCTAGACTTTACACATTTCTTCTGCTAGACCCATATACTTCATTATTTTTCCAGAGAGTTGCCATCAAGGGAAACATATGCAACCACAAGAATCATATTTCCAACAATATCCCTCTTTGGACTTGATGGAAACTATGATGGATATGGATCACCATAGCCTGTAGACACATAATGTAGATACATAAACATTATTCAAACACCAAAAACCCTCCCCCTTTGACATCAAGAGAAAAGGGCAGACAATACCAAAACAATTTTTTTGTTCCCTTGTAGAAAGAAGAGCTCTGTAGATCTGATGTGGACCGACTTTACCATGCTCCCCCTGAGTTCATGCTGAATCTTTAGATAGATTTTTCAATGAAGTACATGACTCTATAACTCAACCGAGTATGACCTTTCCTATCACCAAGGACTCATACTTGCATTAATGATCCAACCAAGTGGGATTACATATTTGACTCAACTACCCAACCAAGTGGGTTTACAAATTTGAACAAGTCCTTACATGACTGAATATAACAATTTTACATCATGGGTCCCAACATGACCTTTTTCATCAAATTACAAATATGACCTTTTATAACCATGACCAAATAAACTCAAACAGGAGATCATAACAACAACCAACATAGTGCCAACAATGCACTCTTTTTAGCAAGGCAAGTGCTCCCCCTAAACCTATGCATCCTAAACACCTTCAACAACCAATTTATCAAGGCATCTGCATCAAGGAGATAAATATCAAAGAAAGGTGTTGTGATATGAATACCAAAACAACATAGTTTACCCAACAACACCACAGACTATTCTGAAAGCTAATCCATAGAATTTCTGTCAGAAAAAACCATACACGGTTTTATGCACAGAAACGCGCGTATATACGTGATTCGCCTATATGCAACCAACGTACTGAGTTTAATATTCTGATATTAAGCAGAATTGATAAGAGAGGCAGAAACAACTCCCAACCTCTGTTTGAGATATTCGAATGCTTCCCTGGGAAGAGGTTTAGTAAATATATCAGCAACGTGTTCTTTGGAGGGAACAAACTCCATTTTGACCTTTTTTTCAAGCACTTGTTCACATGAGAATTGATGCTTGATAGGAATGCGCTTGATCTTAGAATGCATAACAGGATTTTTCAAGATGCTGATGGCACTTGTATTATCACATAGAATGGAGATGGGAGGTGAAAATTTTATTTGAATATCTTGTAATGTCTGCATCATCCAAAGAATTTGTGTGCAGCATGATGTGGCAACCACATATTCTACTTTTGCTATAGATAAGGCAATATAACTTTGTTTCTTGCTGATAAAATATACTAATCAAGACCCCATATAGGATGCACCACCACTAGTTCTTTTTTTATCATTAACATTTCCAGCCCAGTCTGAATCTGTGTAAGCATGAAGAATGAGATCAACATTATTTGGATACCATAGACCAAAGTCTTGAGTCCCTTGTAGATATTTGAATATTATTTTTACAGCCTGAAGGTGTGACTCTTTTGGATTAGCTTGGAATTTTCCAAAATCCCAACTGCTTGCATAATGTCTGTTCTTGTCCCGGTTAGATAAAGCAGACTTCCAATCATAGATCTTGTAATATTCCAAAATGGGAAAAGCAGGAATATGGAACAGAATGCTAGAATAGTAGTGTAAAGCATCACATGAAAACATGAGACCAATATGGAGGCTTTCCATTCATCATAACAACAGAAAAATAGTACATAATAATGGGGCATAAACCATACAACAAGATACAACAAGCCTCCAATAAAGAAATCCCTCAAGAACGAGGTGTTGCAACTATATCAAAATGCCAGAAGACTGCTACAGCATATTCATAAGTGCAATACTACAGAAAATGAATACACAAAAGATAAATGGTTTTTATATGCCTCAAAAGATACAATAAATGAATATCTAGGCTCTATACAACCTCTAACAAGAAACCCAAGTAGGTTTTCAGAAATACACCAATATACAAGATGGGAACCCAAGCACTAGGGCTAAAGATCACTACAACAATACAGCTGGAAATATGTGGCTAATCTGATATGACAAAATAATGTAGCCTCCTCCAATGGGTCCTCTAGATGAAAGGCTGATCCCTTCACTAGAAAACCTCCTCTCCAAATGGTGTACTAAAACCACCCTTGCAACTTCTCCCTAAAATAATGAAGTCCAAGACAGAAACTGCGTTGTAGTGGAAAATGATAAAGTGGCTTGATGAAAAATGCTGCAGTAAGGCACAAGGGCCTTCTTCACTAGCCTCCCAATGGAAGGAAATATTCCTCCATTGAAAAACAAATCAGAGATCGCCCGAATGAATTCTCCACCGCTGCACCCTGCAACTCAGCACATCTCTCAACAAAAACTGCGTTGTACCACAAGACTAAAGCTTTGCCCTGATGCCTAAATGTGTAATGATAGTGCAATAATCTTCCTTAGAGGTCACTCAAGGATAGAGGTGGGATTCTCACTTGAGAACACCCTATGCTAAATAGCACTGCAATCTTAGCTAAAAATCTGAAGGGAGAAACAAGTCTAAAAAGACCATAAATCAAAATATCATAAGAAACATAACCAACTATGGTTGCCATCCTCTTCCTTATATAAGTGGTGAGCTTCCTCACCCTTGGCCCCACTCATTAAAGCCACTATATCCATGCATGATATCTCCCTCCAAAATTGTGTTTTCCCTCAATAAATGTCCACTCCTCCATAACAACGTTGTTGATTTGGTCAAAGTTGACCCAGTCTTCATGTTCCAGCCCCTTTTCACTCACAAGGGTTCTTAATTAAGCTACTAAGATGTCCTCCTTTCACATGTGGAGTGATTTTATTCCTACTAAGAAGATTTATGGGTCTCCATACCCTCTTATTCAACAAATTAAGAAGCAAAAGCAAAAATTAATATTCCAACTAGCTCATGGCTAATTGGGAATATTACAGTCCTCCCCTCCCAAATTTTGCTTGTCCTCAAGCAATTGTAAAGGTAATTTTTTCAAATCTTATCCTCCTCCATTGGTGACACCTCCATGTGATACATTCTCCTCATAAGCCAAGTGCCTCCCAATCCATCCCTTCATGAAATGATCCTCCCAAGTTCTCATGAGATGCAAATGACTCATCCCACAAGGAAGCAAAAGTTCCAATGTACCAATCATGGTTTGCCCAATTTTCTCCCTGAAACATGAAGCATAAGAAACATGGAGGATCTCTCTCCCAAAGGACATGCTCAATCCTCCCATCCTTCCTCCATTCATTCCCATAATAAGAATAAGAACATCATCAATGTATGGGATCAAGACCAAGTACACATAAATAGCCATATGAAAAAATGGAGGTGGATCATAGTCCCACATGTGGAACCAACATAGTATATCTCTTGAATGCCTCAGATCATGATATGGTAAGTGGCTTCTTCTCCACTTACTTGCTTCCATAGTCTTCTCACTTGCTATGAGAATGTGAGAAATTTTTGGTGCCTTTGGAGTGCACCTGGAACGATAAATCATCTCCCTATATCCTCCTAGGGAGTCGCCATGCTTAACACAGTTTATGACCCATAGTTGACCATGAATATTATAAGGAAGAATGAACCTACTCGGAGCAATGGCCTACACATGTATGGTGAAGGAATGCAAATAATCATCAAATAAATCATTATGCATATAACACATGATCCTTACCATAAATCCTACTCATACAAATGGAGTGGCTCATAGATATATCCCCTCTCATTCCCAAAGAGGAAAGAGGTGGCTGCAATAACTCCTTCAAAGATTTATGTATCTCCTCCATCTCCACATGGTCCATGCATCTCCTCAAATTCTGATATATCTCCTCTTCAAAGCCTTCCCAAGCAAACCCCTCCATGATAGTATGGTATGACCTCATGGAATAAGTGTGGCTGAAGAGAAAATACTCATGTGTTGTTTGTCGTAACTTCTCCTTGAGCTTGGATGCTCTAGTTAAGAATATCCTACCATGATAGTAGATGACCTCATCTCTGACTGAAAATCCCTCCTCTTGTAGCTGGTCATCAAGTATCATGAAAGTAAAAATATCCTTGGAATAATCCACCAACAACTAGAATTTCCAATATGGATCTACCCTCCAAAGTGACAGCGTTGATGATCTATCATATAAAACATTTTTCATGTGGTTGCTCCCTTATTTGACATCTCCTATGCCAAATTCACATACTGGAAGGATGATATCCTCCCTTTGATTCACCTTTCTCAACGCAAGATCTGAGATGAGAGTGGGTAATGATGATGTTGGGAGAATGCCTCCCTCCTCCTTGAGTCTACCCAATACTCTCATCGCTGTACCATGGCCTCCCAATGCTCCCACTCCTTTCGGATCTCTGAGTGGTGCTCCATATTGTGAGACACTTCTGACCAAATTCTGATCAGGCAGCCTCCTAGGTGGTTTGCCACAAAACAATAATATCTCATGGGCCAAAGTCATGTGAGAAAATCGATCTATGTTTTCTGTGTGGAAGTTGTTTTTGAGGGATATGTGTGCTTGCCTCTAATCATCTGAATTTTTCCACTCTTTTTTATCCACCCATTCCATCTGCAAGGTCTCCCAATCGGGGTGACCTTCTCCAAAGTAATCAACCACTTCACACCCAATATCGCATTGGTGTCAGGTATGTCAACCACAAAGAAGTGATTAGTCAATGTATATGCCCCCATGGTGACAGATAAAGATGGAACATAATTCATGCACTGCATAGTTCTAGCTCCTGGGACCAAAACAGAAAATACCTCAAATTCATCAGTGGGTATTCACCTCCTCTGCACTAGTTTGGCATCAAAAAAATTGTGGGTAGCCCCACTATCAATCAAAACTAAAACCCTCTGATCTAAGATGGAACCTCGAACCCTCAAGGTCAAGTACTTGGTTACTCCTTTCAATGATGCAAGAGCCCCTTCAATTGGAGAAAATACCACATTCCCACCTCCTGGTGGTGGCGGATCATCTCCTGCTATTCTAGTGCTGTGACCCCCTTCTAGTTCTTCTTCCTCTTCCTCCTCATCATCTAAGAAGACCTATATTTAGTGTGCCTTTCCTGCTGCACATCTATGTCTGGGTGCCCATGATTCTTTCATGTGAAGCAAAGCTTCCTTCTCCTCAAGTCTCTCTGAACATCATCACCAAGAGGTAATCTACTTTGGCTCTCTTTTGAAAAAGGAGCCTCCTCATCTTTTCCCTTTGATGGAAAAGTGGGCTTTTGCTGAAATCTTGCCTTTGCTTTTGGCAAGGCATATTGTAGATCTATAGCCATTTCAATGGAATCTTGAAGGGTATTGGGTTTGGTAGACTTAACCAACCCAGGAAGAGGTTTCGCTAACCCATAAATAAACATATAGACCTCCTTGCTGCAGATAAATCAGAAACCATAACAGAAAGTTTTATAAATTCAGAAATGTAAGTTTCTGGATTAACTAATTGTTTGAGCTTTGCTAGCCCCATGAAAGGTGCCTCTGGGTCTCTCCGATAAAACCTCTCCACCAACCTCCTTGTGAACTCTGAATATGTAGTCACACTGGCATGACCCAATGTAGATAAGCCATGAAACCACCAATCATGTGCCTCACCCTCAAGGTGCAGTGCTACTATCTTGATGGCCTCCATATCAGGTACTTGGTTCAAATGGAAGTAGATTTCTAGCTTCTCTACCCATGATTTGGTAGTGCATTTAGATGACCCATAAAAGTTGGGTAAGAAAAATATGCCCATAGTTCGGTGTAGATTATGATTCTGAATGAATCCTCCACCTCCGTTGTGATGTCGGGGTCTCCTATTTTCCTTGATCTGACAAAATTCTTGAAAACTCAAATGATCCTTGAATCTCTGAGATTGAGACTCGTACTCCATGAAATAGTCTTCAAGAGTTTCTTGTTCTTGAAACCCTCCATTTCCCACTGCTAAGAATGTAGGCATTGTAGAGGGTTGGGAAACTTGTTGCTGCTTCACTATTTGATCACTCTAGTAATGAGAAATGTTGGAGCCTTCACCATGTAGAAACCCTTTAGGGGATTCCTTATGTCTATCCATCCTCATCTCCTTTATTTCTCTAACAATGTCTTGCATAGTTCGAAGAAGAAGCTTAGGAAACTCCTTGTCATCCTGTAATATTCCCAAATTTTCAGATGATATTTGGAATATTAGAGTTCTTAATAAACCTACTTAATTAAGTAAATAAAAGGGTGGACGGACCCATAATCCTCATGATGAATAAATATCCACTTTTTATGTGTGAATGTGGATTAATTAAGCCTAGAACTACATAAAGGAGGTAGTGGAGCAACTACTAATGTGAATGACTTGGAGATCATGTCTCATTAATGAGATAGATCATGGAGATTGATACAGTCAACTAAGATCTTGGAAGGGATCAAACAAAGATCACGGAGCATTCATGATGAGATGATGGAGGAAGTTGTGCAATTAATGCACACATGATGGAGAGGGTGTACATTGCACCTAGACACGATGGATGACTTGGATAGATAGCGCAGTCAAACATGGGGGATCTTGTTCACATGCAAAACACAGTTTAGATGAGGTCCAAGGCATGGGAAGGCTCATAAACTATATAAAGGAGATGAAGACAACAATGAAGGAAGGCCATTGATTATTGATTTTAAGGTCTGTTTAGATCTGGAATTATCATGTGACATTCCATTGCTTTCTTGGGTTGTTTAGCAAAGATTGCAAGTGTTGTTTATCACAGGGTGTTCCTGGTCGGGAATCTCACCTCTTTCATTTAGTAGCTCTTGAAAGAGTATTTTACTTCATTCTACATCAGCCGTTGGTGCCACTTATACTTTCCTACTTTCTGCAGAACATTTCTATTCAGAAATTGGAGATTTCTAAAGATTATTTTGGAAGGTTGAGCTTGCCTTCAGTATTTCAGCTGGAGAACCAGTGAAGGTTTATTCCTATCACCTTGGGATTGAAGATCAGTATTCCCAGAGCTTCATATCAGATCTGGCATCAGGCCAAATTTATTGACCTCCTAGCAGCAGTAATTCCATCAAGAATTACACTATCCATATTGCAGATCCAAAGGAGGAAGGAAGTTGCTAGCATTTCAGCTAGTAATCCTATGAGGGATCATCTCCTCACCTTGCCATCAGTATTTCCATCAGCCTGGAGTCTATTGCAGCATATTTCAATAGGCATAGAGCCTCTCTTTCCCTTACAGCGTATTTTTTATGAGCATTTGTGTTGCAGCAATTGTAATCATCATTGGAGGGTTGAGAAGTTAGATCTAGAGCTTCTAGCTTGTAGATCCGAAGGAGTGATCAGCCCTTCAAGCTTAGATCTGATCTTGTGACATATTTCATCCATCTATTTGTCAAATCTAGCTTCATATCTATAATCCCAATAGATAAAGGATCAAGCCCTAGGAGGGTGATTTTCCAAAGTTGTAGATATGGAAAATCCTTTCTGGGTTATCTTGGGTTCCCATCACATTGGCCAGATCTTAAATCTTGGCATCATCAGAGCTCTTGAGCTCGCTAGATCTGCATTTTCCTTTGCAGCATTTATATGTATATCAGCAACAGCAGGGGCAACACAGTATTTCTTATGTAATCTCACTAGTTATGCAGTGCTAGTTGTAGCACCATTGTAGGGTGATTCTAGGCCTTCTCTTGGGCTAGATCTACTCATTCTCTAAACATTGTGTAACTGATTCATCTCCATATAATAAAATGGCTCAGCTTCTCTGTAAATTCTGATGTTGTCTTGAAATTTATTGTTTACTTAGTTGCAGTGCTTATATTGCATTTAAGTATTACTTCATTCTCCCTTTGGGATATTATAGTGGTATCAGAGCATGATCTTTGACTCAGCTTGTGGACACTTCATCTTTTGCATCAAAAGAAGAAGCAAATAAATGAGATCTATCATGAAGGAGGATTATATTTTTTCCACTCCTCTCTTTAGATCCATGCAAGATCTCTCCACTGAGGTCAACCAAATTAAGAGAGAAAGGAAAAAGGATGATCCAAGAAGGAAATTTGATGAGGAAGATCCAATCACTTCCTATCAACAAAGAATAAAACCAGAGAATCATAGATCTCCTCATATATCTACTATGCCCACTTTCTTTGAAGAAGGTGAGAGGTATAGAAATGAAGAAAGAATAGAACTTGAGACTCATGAGACTCTCAGCCTGTATCTTGAAGAGTAAAAAACATATTCTAGAGAATTCAAAGAGATTCTAACTCTCCAATAATTCTTCCAAATCAAAGAATAAAGAGGATCCTATAGTAGTGATTGAAGAAAGAGGCACAATGTAATATCCCTTTTCAGGAATATTAACAATAAGCTCAAGGAAAACGCTATATAAGAAAACTTGTGCAACAAAAACGTAGATCAGGGCTTGGTTCCTCTTATTTATGCTGTATGGGACTTACATATGGAATTTCATCTAAAAAAAAATCAGTTTAGATACATTAAATAGATCTCCCAAAAACTAGACTAGCTAAAAAGCACCCAAAGAGGAAGGTTGCAGCCAAATGCAAACACTGCTTAAGGAATTGCGAAGTTTTATCAAATGTTTAGTGGATATCAGAAAGGAGTTTTATATTTTATTAATACAGTATAAAATTAGCATTAGGATGAAACTCTTTCACTATACAGTAGAATGTATGAGGCAATACAGCAAGAAATCTTCAGAAAAGAGAGCTAGAACACATGTAAACTTGCAGAATTGGCTCAACAGCGTTATTTTTAAGGAGTTTCAGTAGTTGGAAGTTAAAACTCATATCTAGGGTAGAACTGTGGACAAAACATCAGATCTATTTCAGATCTAGAAACTATATAGTTTTCTCTTCAAGATCGCCTTGGAATTTTGACAAAAGCATGCATAAACAAGAGTAGATCTGAGAAACAAGTTGCGGAACTGTAAAATGCTGTAGTAAATTTCTGAACATAAAATTTCATTACAATGGATCAGATCTAAACAGAACATGGCTGTCCCAACTCTTCATAACTATTTCACTCTTGTAAGTGCTGATGTAGTTACTCCTAATCATAGTGTTGATGTAGTTCCTCCTTCATACCCTCCCAATCAAAAATCCTCCTGATTAGGGTGTAGATATTTGCTGACTACATATAGCTGGAAAGGAACTCTTTGTGTGCTCTTTGTAGTACCTCTTGCTTAAGCTTGGATGCTTGAGACAACAATACTTTACCAAGATGATATATGACCCCTTCATGGACCAAATAGCCTCCCCCTTACTTCATGCCATCTAAAATCATCCCGATGTGAAGATATTTGGAGTACTCCACAAGGAGTTGAGATCCAATATGGATCCACACAGCTCAACAATGACATCATTTCTGATACATCTATGGTGGTGCTTGCCTTGTTTCTGATTGCTTCTTTGAAATTACACATGCCAAAATTGTTTGTTGGGAGGCTGATCCTCCCCTTTCCTTCCTCCCACAACACTGTAGCTTGCTCTCTCATTGCTCCAATCCTTGCTTGATCTATATTTGGAGCAGCACTTTGTGAGGATTTCCCCACAGGATCAGAATCTAATGACATTCCAAGTGGCTTGCTATGAGGTAGGAATGTTCCTTGCAGCATTCCCATAAACATGAGAGAAGGAACTGTGAGATCCTTGCTTCCACTGTGCAAATCCATCTTTATTGTTTGTGTGGAAACATTAGGTGCAGGATAAGTGTGCATGCCTTCAATTATTTGTGGTTTCCCACTCTTCAAGTCCACCCACTCCATCTACAAGGCTTTCCAATCAGTGGTAACCTTCCCCAAGGTAATCAACCACTGGACACCCAAGATAATATTGGTGTCTGGTATGTCAACTACAAAGAAGTGATCCACCAAAGTGTAGGATCCCATAGTGACAGAAAGTGATGGAACATATTGCATGCATTGCATGGTTCTATCTCCTGGAACCAAAACAGAAAACACATCAAAAGTGTTACTGGGGATTCCTCTCCTCTGCACAAGGTGAGCATCAATAAAGTTGTGGGTTGCCCCACTGTCAATTAGAATAGACATTCTCTGGTCCATGACTAAGCCTTGTACTCTTAGGGTCAAGTACCTAGGCACTCCTCTCAAAGAGGCAAGAGTTCTACTTGTTGGAGCAAAGGCTCCCTCTTCATCTCTGGATGGTGATTGATCTTCCTCCTCATCATCACCAGCACTGTGACCCCTCCTAGGTCCATCATTCCCATGTTCCTCCTCAAAATCTGAGAATACTTCTATATAGTGTGCCCTTCCAGCAGCACATCTATGTCCCGGTACCCATGGCTCTTGGCAAGTGAAACACAATCTCTTTTTCCTCAACTCCCTCTAGAGATCAATGTAAAGAGGTTTCTTCAGTGAGCTCTCCTTGGGAGGAGCAGCTTTCCCTTCTTTCCCCTTGGAAGAGTGAGGGGATTTGCTTTTGAAAGTTGCCTTTGCTCTTGGCAAGGCATCTTGGAGATCTCTAGCTCTCTCAATGGCATCATGAAAAGTGATGGGCTTGGTAGACTTAAACAACCCATGCAAAGGTTCCTCTAGGCCATCAATGAACATGTAGACTCTCCTTGCTACAGATAGACCAGGGACCATGACTGATAATCTTAGGAACTCAGATATATAGGCCTCTGCATCTCCTGTCTGCTTCAGCTTTGCAAGACTTATGAAAGGTGCCTCGGGATCCTTCCGGTCAAATATATCCACTAGTATTCTAGTGAACTCAGCATAGGTAGACACATTTTTGTGTCCCAATGTAGACAGCCCATGGAACCACCAGTGTTTGGCTTCACCCTCAAAGTGCAGCGCTGCAATCTTGATGGCTTCTACTTTGGGGACTTTGTTCAACTGGAAATAGATATCCAGCTTTTCCACCCATGCTTTTGCAGAACAAGAGGATGATCCATCAAACTTGGGCAAAAATAATCTTCCCATAGTGTGGTGTCTCCCATGAAAGAAACCACCATCCCTATACTACTGCCATGGTCTCCTCCGGTCCTTGAGATGGAAAAAGTCTTGGAAACTCAATTTATCCTTGAATATTTGACTCTGAGAGTCATATTCCACAAATTAACCTTCCAGGGAGGTTTGATCTTGTGGTCCTTCATTCTCTGCAGCCAAGAAGGTAGGCATAGTAGAGCGTTGTGAGGCCTGTGGAGCTTGTAGCAAGCTCACAGGTTGACCAGTCCCATAATGAGACATGTCAGAACTTTCTCCTTGATGAAATGTCCCAAGAGATTTCCTCATTCTGTCCACCCTCATCTCTTTGATCTCCTTGGCAAGATCTTGCATTGTCTCCAAGAGATTTTTTTGCAAACACCTCTGCTTCCTTATCATTCACAGTTTTAGGGGCTTTCCCCTTGTCTTGACCCTTGTCAGGGTCATCAGTGGTGTAGTCATAATTTTTATGACTTCTATTTTGGTACCTCCTCTCCCTCTCAGTGAGAGGATCATCTTCTTCAGAATGCAGCATGACTGGTGTTCCAAGGCAATCATAGGTTGTGCCAAGAGTGGAGCTACGATACCACTGTAATATCCCTTTTAAGGAATATCAACAATGAGCTAAAGGAAAATGTTGTATAAGAAAAAATGCGCAACAGAAACATAGATCAGGGCCTGGTTCCTCTTATTTATGCTGTATGGGACTTACATATGGAATTTCATCTAAAACAAATCAGTTTAGATACATTAAACAGATCTCCCAAAAACTAAACTAGACTAGCTAAAAATCACCCAAAGAGGAAGGTTGCAGCCAAATGCAAACACTGCTTCAGGAATTGCACAGTTTTATCATATTTTCAGTGGAGATCAGAAAGGAGGTTTATATTTTATTAATATAGCAGAAAATCATCATTAGGATGAAACTTTTTCACTATACAGTAGAATGCATGATGCAATACAGCAAGAAATCTTCAGAAAAGAGAGCTAGAACACATGTAAACTTGAATAATTGGCTCAACAGCGTTATTTTTAAGGATTTTCAGCAGCTGGAATTTACAACTCAGCTCTAGGGAAGATCTGTGGACAAAACATCAGATCTATTTCAGATCTGGAAACTATATATTTTTCTCTTCAAGATCCCCTTGGAATTTTGACAAAAGCATGCATAAACAAGAGTAGATCTGAGAAACAAGTTGCAGAGCTGTAAAATGCTGCATTAAATTTCTGAACATAACATTTCATTACAATGGATCAGATCTAAACAGAACATGGATTAGCAAGATAATCCATGGATCACCAAGTGGAAGGAAAATCCTAGCACTAGAGATCTCTAATCTAAACTATAAGCAAAGCATCATGAAGAACCTCATACAAAAATAACGCAGTCTACTCATAGAAACAACGCTGTAGCTCAAATTTCATAGCTAACCACTGTAAAATTGCAGATCTGAAGTAAAAAGAGAAGAGGTACTCTTCCAGGAGGTTAAAGAACACACTCCATGAGAAGAGGCTCCCAAAAATGCACTAGATCTCTGCAGATCTAAACTCCCACTTGTTGCAGCTTGCAGAAGTAGCAAAACCCTCAATGGATCAGCGCTCCTAATGAAAGTAGAGCTTGGCCGCAAGCCTGATAGTGTTTCAATTCAGCAAAACACTCCTCCAATAATCCTCAAAGGAAGAGGTGAAATCCCTGCATAGGAATTCCAAATACAATCCTCCACTAAACAGCAGAGAATGGTATTTGTCTAAGCAAACAAATACTCAGAAATATGATCAATCAACAACCTTCTCTTGCTGCCCTCCTTTTCCTTTTGTAAGATGATAAAGCTTTTGCAAACCCTAAACCACCTTGATGAGTTAGCCCTTTTCACATGAGAGGCTTCCTTCTAGAACTGCGTTGTCCCTTTTGGAGATGCAATGAACCTAGACAACGTTGTTGATTTGGTCAAAGTTGACCCAGCCTTAAGCTCAAACCTCTTTCACACCTGCAAGTGATTATTTACATGGCCCTGATTTGTCTTTGTTCACATGGGCATTGATTTATTCAGACTTTTTAGGAGTTTTACTTGTCCTCCTTTATTCATTTATTCATGAAACAGAGATTAAAACAAAATGGAATGTTCCCCTTAGCTAAGGCTAAGTGGTAACATTACACACAATAGACTATATTTGCCTACATTTGATGGATCTTCCTCAAGCAATGTTAAGGCTTGGAGGAAAGAGTTAGATACATTTTTCATGTTACATCCTGTGGCTGAAAAAGAAGCTGTCCAAATTGCAGCACTTCATCTTCTAGGTGAAGCCAATGATTGGTGGTTTAGTCACATGGAGCATGCAAAAGTGACTAAATATTTAGATTTCTTTCACAAGTTGAGGAAGAAGTTTGATGTGAAGGAGACAAAGATGTGTCACAAAGGTACATTTCCTAAGGAAAAAAGGGATAATTTCAATATTGTCACTCTGGACAAGAGGTCACTACATTCACCACTAGCTGCAGAAGTACTTGCATCTAGAGAAGAGACACTTGCAACCTTGCAAGATAGTCTTGAACTCTTTACACATAGATTCCCATGCATGGTTCAGGAGATGCATGAGTAAGAGGAGGAAGATTCCAACGTTGGTACATTGGTAGAAGAGAATTTATCTCTCTTACCAGTATTTGGAGACACCATTGTCCTAGTTGGAGGAACTCTTGTGTTCTATCAAGAGGTTCCCACACATCAGTTGATCCAAGGTATGCTTACACATTCATCACCTATTGTTTCAGTAGATCTTATTGGAACTTATGAGGACATGCCATCAATGCCAATGCATAGCCAAGGGTTAGATCCAAATGCTAATTTGAAGCAACAAACTATCACAGCGTAGAGGACCCTTGATCTAATCAAAGAGGAGATGAAAATTTATCCCAGTTTGTCATGGATGGACTACATTCAACTCTTTGAGTTGAAGGGTGGATTTTCAGAGAATGGGATGAGCATGATCCTATGTACAATTACTGGTTATGAGATCATTATTGTACCTTGCTTTGAGACAGTAAATGTATTACCCTGCAGATCTACAACATTGTCACTTAGTAGCAATGATAATGAAAAGACCCCATTATTATTGGAACATTCTGAAGGTAGCTTCACTCATGAAGCAATGGAGGTTAAGATGATGAATGGTAGACATATTGATATGAGAAATATTTTCTCCTTTCTTGATGACACTTTCTCAATGAGCATTTCACAGCTCAAAGAGAGACTTCACGTGCAGCAAATCCAGAACCTCATTGGTTTTGGAAGGCCATGGATGAGAAGAAGGTCTCATTAAGAGATCTCATGGGAGGTACGCTTCAACATTTCATGGAGTGCAAAGTTCTTCATCAGTTTGAGGAGGTTGGTGTCTACAATGGGAGGATACCAATTAGTTGCATAATGAGATCCACCATCCACATTGGGATGAATGGTTGATAGTATGGAGCAATGGGTTTCCAAACCATTTTCAGATCTATGATACAGGCCAGCAAGAAGCATGGATGCGTTGGTTGCTCTTGGGTGAGTATGGATACCACTCAATGAGTCATATTTTTCTGATTTGTGCCTTACACATCATTGGAAGAAAGCAGAAGAAGAAGGCATGGTTACTTTGGTTTCTGATGAGAGTGTTTGGACATCACATGTTATATCTTATGTCCATGTATTTACTCTTGTTTGGGATATGTCTCATGTCTTTACATGTATTTCTATTTGGGATGTATCTCATGTTCATGTATGTACTTGGGTTTGGGAGAAATTATAACTCTCACATGATATGGCATAAAGGAGCTTGTTTGTATTATGCTGATGAGACATCTCAAATGTCCATTACTTTATTGTTTCTCCATGACTTGCATCATGATAATGCAAGGAGGCAGCAAGAATCCTTGTTGCTATGGTTACTATTGGGAGAGTATGGGTTGAATTCTTCCCATACATTGCATGACACTGTTGGAGGATGGCAATAGGAGGCCTTACAGCATTGGCTTCTGTTGGGTGATTATGGTCATTGTACTTTGTATAATGATGGTGTGATGGGGCATCAAGATGCCTTATTAAGGTGGCTTCTCTTGAGAGAATATGGCCACTACCTTTGGTACAATGATGATGTGGTATGGCAGTAAGAGGCATTGTTGAGATGGCTTCTTTTGAGAGAGTATGGCTCTCATATTCTCATTGATGTTGATTTTGCATGGCAACAAGAAGCATTGTTGCGGTGGCTTCTTTTGAGAGAGTATGGCTCTCTTACTTGTTTTCATGATGATCTAGAATGGCAGTAGGAGGCTTTGTTGCATTTGTTATTATTAGGAGAATATGGTTTGACATTGTTCATGTTTTCCCATATGTCTCTACTTCTTGTTTTTCACTATGATGATGTGATGTTTGATTCCTACATGGCCAACATGGCTAATGATGAGGGCATTGATGTATGTAATCTACTCTATGTATCATGGGTTGGAGAGATAGTTCATGAGTTTGGACTTTACACTTTGGGAATGAACCACTTCATCTTATGTATCTCATGTGTAGAGGAGATATGTGGTCATCATATGGTTGCCACTTGGAGATTCATTGATGAGGATGGGTATCTAACTTTTCAGTTGGAGGCCATTCTAGACATTCTAGAGAGGCAGCTTTGGAGTTGGACATGCATGACACATTGTGACATATGGGAAGGCCTTCTACATGAGGATGTCATTTGAAGGGAGGATGTTTGTTGTAGCATCTAGTTGTTGCAGTTGCTTGAGGACAAGAAACATTTTTCTGGGGAGGATTGTAATATTCCCAAATTTTCACATGATATTTGGAATATTAGAGTTCTTAATAAACCTACTTAATTAAGTAAATAAAAGGGTGGAGGGACCCATAATCCTCATGATGAATAAATATCCACTTTTTATGTGTGAATGTGGATTAATTAATCCTAGAACTACATAAAGGATGTAGTGGAGCAACTACTAATGTGAATGACTTGGAGATCATGTCTCATTAATGAGATAGATCATGGAGGTTGATACAATCAACTAATATCTTGGAAGGGATCAAACAGAATATCATGGAGAATTCATGATGAGATGATGGAGGAAGTTGTGCAATTAATGCACACATGATGGAGAGGGTGTACATTGCACCTAGACATGATGGATGACTTGGATAGACAGCGCAGTCAAACATGGGGGATCTTGTCCACATGCACAATGTTGTTTAGATGAAGGCCAAGTCATGGGAAGTCTCATAAAATATATAAAGGAGATGAAGACAACAATGAAGGAAGGCTATTGATTATTGATTTTGAGGTTTTTTTAGATCTGGAATTATCATGTGACATTCCATTGCTTTCTTGGGTTGTTTAGCAAAGATTGCAAGTGTTGTTTAGCACAGGGTGTTCCTGGTCGAGAATCCCACCTCTTTCATTGAATACCTCTTGAAAGAGTATTTTCCTTCATTCTACATCAGGCATTGGTGCCACTTATACTTTTCTACTTTTTGCAGAACATTCATATTCAGAAATTGCAGATTTTTGAAGATCAGTTTGGAAGGTGGAGGTTGTCTTTAGTATTCCAGCTGGAGAACCGATGAAGGTTTATTCCTATCACCTTGGGCTTGAATATCATCATTCCCAGAGCTTCATATCAGATCTGGCATCGTGCCAAAATTTATTGACCTCCTATCAGTAGTAATTCCATCAAGAATTATGTTGTCCATATTGCAGATCCAAATGAGGAGGGAAGTTGCTAGCATTTCAGCTAGTAATCATGTGATGGATCATCCCCTCACCTTTTCATCAGTATTTCCATCATCCTAGAGTCTATTACAGAATATTTTAGTAGGCATAGAGCCTCTCTTTCCCTTACAGTGCATTTTTTATGAGAAGTTCTATTGCAGTAATTGTAATCATCATTGGAGGATTGAGAAGCTAGATCTAGAGCTTCTAGCTTGTAGATCTGAAGGAGGGATCAGCCCTTCAAGCTTAGATCTGATCTTGTGACATATTTCAGCCATCTATTTGTCAGATCTAGCTTCATATCTATAATCCCAATAGATAAAGGATCAAGCCCTAGGAGGGTGATTTTCCAAAGTTGTAGATCTGGAAAATCCTTTCTAGGTTATCTTGGGTTCCCATCACATTCGACAAATCTTGAATCTTGGAATCATCAGAGATCTTGAGCTCCCTAGATCTGAATTTTCCTTTGCAACATTTATATGTATATCAGCAGTAGTAGGGACGACGCAGTATTTATTTTTTAATCTCACCAGTTACGCAGTGCTAGTTGCAGCACCATTGTAGGGTGATTTTAGGCCTTCTCTTGGGCTAGATCTACTCATTCTCAGAACATTGTGTAACTGATTCATCTCCAGATAATAAAATGGCTTAGCTTCTCCGTAAATTATGATGTTGTCTTGAGATTTATTATTTACTTAGTTGCAGTTATTATATTGTGTTTAAGTATTATTGCATTCTCCCTTTTGGGATATTACACATCCTCTTCTCCTGATAAAGGGGTTTTACCCTTGTATTTCTTATCATCTTTATAATCAAACTTCCATTTTTTTCTTCTGAGATACCTATTTTCTCTATCTATGAGAGGATCTCCTTCTGATGACATATTGGCTTAATGTGCACAGGCTGAGCCAAGATTATGCTCTAATACCACTGTAATATTCCCAAATGGGAAAAGAGGAATATAGAACAGAATTTTGGAATAGCAGTTTAAAACATCACATGAAAACATGAGACAAATATGGAGCTTTTAAATTCATCATAACAGCAGCAAAATAGTACATAATAATGGGGCATAAACCATACAACAAGATACAACAACCTCCAATAAAGAAATCCCTTAAGAATGAGGTGTTGCTACTATATCAAAATGTCAGAAGACTACTACAGCACAGTCATAGGTGCACTGCTACAGAAAATGGATACACAAAAGATATATGGTTGTTATATGCCTCAAAAGATAAAATAAATGAAGATCTAGGCTCTATACAACCTCCAACAAGAAACCCAAGAGGGTTTTCATAAATACACCAGTATACAAGCTGGGAACCCAAGCCCTAGGGCTGAAGATTCACTGCAAAAATACAGCTAGAAATATGTGGTTGAATTATATAACAAAATAATATAGCCTCCTCAAATGGATCCTCTATATCAAAGGTAGGTCCCTTCAATAGAAAACCTCCTCTCCAAATGGTGTACTGAAACCACCCCTGCAACTTCTCCCTAAAATAACGTAGACCAAGACAAAAACTGCACTGTAGGGGAAAAAGATAAAGTGGCCTAATGCCAAATGTTGCAATAAGGCTCAAGGGCCTTCTTCACTATCCTCCCAATGGAAGGAAACCTTCCTCCACTGAAAAACAGATCAGAGATCACCCAAATGTATTCTCCACAGTTGCACCCTGCAACTCAGCACATCTCTCAACAGAAATTGCGTTGTACCACAAGACTGAAGCTTTGGCTTGATGCCTGAATGTGGAATGATAGTGCAATACTCTTCGTTAGAGGTCACTCAAGGATAGACGTGGGATTCCGCTCGGGAACACCCTATGCTAAACAACACTACAATCTTATTTAAACAATTGAAGAGAGCAACAAGTCTAAACCGACCATAAATCAAAATATCATAAAAAAAATAATCAACTATGTCTGCCATCCTCTTCCTTATATAAGTGGTGAGATTCCTCACCCTTGGCCCCACTCATTAAATCCGCTATCGCCATGAATGATATCTCCCTCCAAAACTGCGTTGTCCCTCAATAAATTTCCACTCCTCCATAACAGCGTTGTTGATTTGGTCAAAGTTGACCCAATCTTCATGTTTCAGCCCCTTTTCACACACAAGGGTGCTTAATTAAGCTGCTAAGATGTCCTCCTTTCACATTA
Organism: Pinus albicaulis; assembly: GCA_034641835.2. Lineage (NCBI taxonomy): Eukaryota > Viridiplantae > Streptophyta > Pinopsida > Pinales > Pinaceae > Pinus > Pinus albicaulis. The sequence goes on along the minus strand of CM076580.1, from coordinate 770,194,105 downwards.
GGAGTGACTTTATTCCTACTAAGGAGATTTATGGGTCTCCATACCCCCTTATTCAGCAAATTGAGAAGCAAAAGCAAATATTAATATTCCAACTAGCTCATGGCTAATTGGGAATATTACAGATTTATACTCTAGTTGATTCACCGTGGGATAATCATCATGAGAACTAAGGTTACATCCAGTTACCATTGGAGTACTTATAGGTTTGTATTCTTCCATCCCATACTTCTTCAGAATTTGCTTGAGATAGAAATATGCCATTTGTTGCCTGTTGCACTTGTAAGCCAAGAAAATATGTTAGTTCCCCAGTAAAGACATTTCAAATTCTTGCTACATAACAGAAGAAAATTTCTGACTCATGGACTCTTCATTACTCCCAAAAATTATGTCATCTACATACACAACAATAATTAACAATTTATCATTCTCAATTTTTTTGTATGTCACCAAATCCTTTTGTGAAACCGTGTTGTTGAATATATTTGTCAAGACGATAGTACCATGCCCGAGGAGCCTGTTTGAGACCATATAGAGCCTTTTTAAGTTTACAAACAAGTTTTTCATAATTTCCCAGAATGAATCCTTCTGGTTGTTCTATATAAACTTCTTATTCTAGATAACCATTGAGGAAAGCAAATTTTACATCCATTTGATAAACTTTGAATTGTTGAAAACTTGAAAAAGCAAGAAACATTCTTATGGATTCAAGTCTGGCTACAGGTGCAAATTTTTCTTCAAAGTCTATACATTCTTGTTGAGCATACCCTTTACAAACAATTCTATCTTTGTTTCTAATAACATTTCCATTTTCATTTAACTTGTTTTTGAATATCCACTTTGTTCCAATAACATTTTTATCATGAGGTCTTAGAACCAATTCCCAAGTATGATTCACTCAATCTGATCAAGTTCTTCATTCATGCCTTGAATCCAACATTCATATTTACTAGCTTGATTTACATTCTGTGGTTCAATAGTGGATAATAATTCTAGATATCCAGGGGATCCTACAAGAGTTCTTCTTGTTTGGACACTTGATCCCTTTTCTCCCAATATTTGAGATTATGGATGATTCTTTTTAACATACCTGGACGGAGCCTTTTCTGATATATCTTCTTTCGGTGCTTCATTGGGTTCTCTTTCTATATTGTTTTTATTTTATGAGGGAAATTATACATCATCGCCATCTTCATTCGTTGTTGTTATTTCCCTTCTAGGAGCTGTGAGAGACTCATCAATTACAACATCAATACATTCAACAATCTTCCGAAGTTTTTAATTGTAACATTGATATGATTTACTTCTAGAGGAGTAACCAAGAAATATTCCTTCATATGCTCTAGGCTCAAACTTACCAAGTTTTTCATCATTGTTCTTGATAAAAAATTTGCTTCCAAAAACTCTAAAATGCTTCACAGTGGGAAGATTACCATATCAGAGCTCATAAGGAGCTTTATCATTGTTCACACAAACATGAGCCTTGTTGAGAATATTTAATACAGTATGTGTTACTTCTCCCCAAAAGGTATCAGGAGTTCCAAATTCATCAAGCATAGCATGAGCCATCTGTTGAATTGTTCTATTCATTATTTCTTCCACGCCATTTTGTTGTGGAGTTCCAGCTACAGAAAACTGTCTTTTATGCCATATTTTTCATAGAAATTAAAGAATTCATATGATATATACTCTCCTCCTCGGTCAGATCTAAGACATTTTACTTTTAGATCTAATTCATTTTCAACCAAAGCTTTGAAGATCTTAAACTTTTAAAATGCTTCATCTTTATGTTTCAATAAACCGATCCAACACATTCTAGAAAAGTCATCAATAAATAAAATATAGTATTGTTCTCCATGAGGTCAATTTTTCCTTACAGGACCACATAGATCAGTGTGTATAAGTTTAAGAGGCTTACTTGTCGATCCTTCTTTGGCATTGAATTTCACCCTAGTTTTCTTACCAAATCGGCATGATTTGCATATGGTACTTTCAGGCAGAGTGATGTTGGGTAGATCATGAACAACTTTGAGTCTGCTATATTCTCTTATTTGAGAGAAGTTAAAATGTCTCAATCTTATGTGCCATAACCAATTTTCTGTAGATTTACCTAAATATCATTTCCCTTGGCCACCTTTCAATAAATATAGATTTCTTGGTGTTCTAGTTCCTTTTATTACGGTTTTTCCTGTGTCAATTTCACGAACTACACATTCTTTTGAACTAAAGACAAATTCATTTCCTTGATGACACATTTGACTCACACTCAACAAGTTATGCTTTAATCCATCCACATACATAAATTTTTTAGCTTTCACCTTTTCTTCTATAAAAACAAAACCCTTAGCCTTAATGACAGTAGGAGAGTCATTTCCAAAAGTAACATGATTTTCCTTCTCTAATGCATTGTATGAAAGGAGTTTATATTTATCACTTGTCATGTGTTTTTAGCATCTGCTATTAATGTACCATTGATTTTATTTCCCTTCTGCAAATAAAGTTATGCCACAACTTTCAACTTGTAAATCCTTCTTTCTCCATACCTTGGAGTTTGAGGGTATATGCTCTTTTGGTTGAAGTTTGCTCCTGCATTCAGATTCTTCATGTCCAAATTTATTGCAATAAGAACATTCAATTTTTTCTTATAGAGGAGAAAATTTGCTATAAGTATTCTTATTTATTCCACTCACATTTATTTTCTTTCTTGCTTCTCTAGTCATGATGGTTTTATATGCAACACATTGAGTAGCTTTAGGACCAAAATTATGACATGAGAAACATTGTCCATTAAAGAAGAAATTTTTGTGATCATGCAACCTTCTATTGATGTTTACCTGTTGATTGATACTTCTGTTATTTTTCATCCTTGAATTGAAGTGATCATGCTATACATGGGTATTCTCTTTGTTCTTTTGCTGAGTGATGAAATTTTGTTGGTTGGTTTTAGCTGCATTTAGATAGCTTGGTCCTAAAGATTGAAAAGATTCTTTGATATATCCAAGACTTGTCTTTACAAGAGGAGAGCGTTGAACCTTGATAATTTCATCTAGGGTTTCATATCCTTTAGCAAATCTAAGATTTAAGGTTTTCACTTTCTCAATTTCCTTTCTTAGACTTACTATTTCACATTCTAATTTCTCATTGTACTTCTCCTTTTCTAAAAGCTGATTCTTTAGAGTATCAATGGCTATTTTATTTTATTCCAAAAATATTTTGAGTTGATTTATTTCTTCAAGAAAATCATTTTCTCCTAAATCATCCATAAATGTATCTTTAGTCTCACTAGTGTTCTTTTCAAATGCCATGAATAGTTTAATATATTGATAAGATTCTACTTCTTCCCTATTTGATAGGCCATCACTATCTTCATTAGTATAATAAATTTTTCTATTGATGAAACATTTCTTATTTCCTTTTGCCAATTCCTTTCCCTTTTCATGATTATCTTTATGAGGACATTTAGTAGCATAATGACCAACTCTTCCACAAGCAAAACATTTGAAAGGAAGCTTACCTCTGAACCTCCCAGTGCTAAGTTGTAGTTTCTTTACAAAAATTTTCTCATCTTCTTCTAAAACGTACCCTGTTCCTTCTTGTTCTTGCATTTCCTTGTCTTTTGCAGTAGCTCTAAAAACAACTTCTTTGACTTCAGATGGGCCTCCTTTTCTTATTTCACATGCAGTTAGGATCCCATGAAGTTGAACAATAGTAAGAGTTTGTAGATATTGTTTCTCTTCAATAGCAAATACTTTTGACTCGAATTTAGAAGTTAGAGATCTTAAAACTTTTTCTACAAGAGTGGTGTCAGTTATGGTTTCACCAAGATTTCTCATACGATTTACAATCTCATATAGACGTAAAAATAAACTAGCAATGCTTTCATCATTATGCATTATGAGTTTTTCATATTGAATTTTGAGAGTTTGGTGTTTAGCGCTTTTTACCTTGGAATCATCTTCATAGCTCAGAATTATTTTGTCCCATATTTCTTTTGATGTATTCAACTGCATAACTTTGACAAATTTTGATTCAGTCAGACTCCCCAATAATGCATTGACAGCCTTTGCATTGGTTTCGTATCTATTTCTTACTGCTCGATCTAATGATACTAAGGCTGGATATTGGTAACTGCCTTCAACTATATCCCATACATCTGCTCCAAGAGACTGTAATATTCCCAATTTTTCCTGCAATAAATTGGAATATTAACTTTTATTATTTTCACTTAGGAGGTGAATAATTGGGTGAGAGGGCCCAATGACAATAAAAAAATGGAAAAACTCCCTCTATTATGAAAGGGGATCAGCCTTGGAACTAGATTCCACACCCTCATGTGTGAAAGGAGACATTTTCAAAGAGGCTTGGTTAATTTTGACCAAGTCAAACAGCGCAGGGTATGAGGTGGAAAGCACTACATGGGACAATGTAGAGATAGAGGAGGGAATATTCCTTGAAGGAGGAAACCCTAATAGAGTGGGGCCCATGGAGAGGGAGCTCTCATGTGTTTAAAAGGAGGGCAAGGCAGCCATTGTTATTCATGCTTATGATTATTCATTTCATTGTATATTCAGACAATTGTGCATTCTCTGTTTTTTAGCAAGAATTTTCGGGGAACCCCTGTTTAGGATTCCTCCTCCTTTATTGAGAAGCCCCTTGAAGGAGTTGTACTGATTTATCTCACATCTAGGCTTGAGGCCAAGAATCCTCCTCCACGATAGTGTTATTGCTGCAGCAGCATAATTCTGTGTTGTAGGGTCTTGCAGTGAGAAGTCACAACACCTCTTCCATTGCTTGTTTTTCAGAGGGAGACTCTCTCTTTCCTTTGGATGATTAGCTTGGAATATCTGGAGCTTATTTTCATATCTTGGCACTTTTCCACTTCATTCTATTCCACCTACAGTGTAGTTACCCTCTTAGACTGCGTTATTTTCATGGAGCACTTGCAGTGAGGGATTGCAGGTTGATTGGAGGGTGAGATCTCAAGTGTAAGGATCAGCCTTCCACTTTGTAGATCCATTGGAGGAGGTCTAATTCATATTTCCCATCATCTTCATCCTTCTCTATTCAATTCCATATTTGAGTTGCAGCTGTTGCCCAGCAACTTCGACATTTTTTCCATTTTGTATATTTCATCCAATCCTTTGGAGGATTGATGTTTTATTGCTTCTAAGGGTTAGAGCTTTTCTCCCCTAGTATATTTGAGCTATATCATTTCCATATCCATGTATTGACATTGTATTGCAGTAGTACTCCATAATAGACTGCGTTGTTATAGCCAAGGGTTTCATTTATGTAGCAGTGTTTTGTCATTTCATGTACATGTATTGTTGAGGCTTGCATTGCCTTTCTTGAGTAGATGTTTACTCAAGAAATTGTGCTTTATGTGTTGCTATAACATTATTTGTTGAATATCCATATATTCTTGTCTCATAGCTAATAAAATAACGATGTCATTCCAGCTCGTGTGCATCTATTGTTACAGTTCCTTCACCGGGCACTTTCTGAGAACATCTAAGTGTGGGAGAACTATTTCACCACCTTAGAAGGATTTATTTGGAGCCATATCTTGGATTTAGGACTTAGATACATTTATCTAAGGGATCCAGGTCCTGGTTTCAATTCCTGTAGCTGCCATTACTGGAAAATGTGTTTTCCAGTCATGCCTAGCTAGTTGTTCCAGGTTTGGAATATAAAAGTGGTATCAGAGCAAGATCTTTGGCTCAGTCTATGGCTTCAAGCCAAAGTGTTGTAAAAAGGAGAAGCAGATATCAGAATGATGGAGAGGATGGGATTACTCTCATTAGTGTTCAGATCTAAGGAAGGCCTCTCCCAAGAGGTAAATCAGAAGAGAGAAAGAGGATGCGTCGAGACTCCTAGAGGGTTTCGAGAAGAATCAAGCTGTAGTGAGATTTGCATGAGGATTCAAGAAGGAGAAGGAAGCCCCAGCACTTCCTATCAGCAAAACAGAAGACCATAGAATCCTAGATCTCCTCATAGATCCACTATGCCCACTTTCTTTGAAGAAGGTGAGAGGTATAGCAATGAAGAAGAAAGATGCAAAGGAACTCCTAAAGGGTTTTAAGATGAAGAGGAGGAACTATACACTTCCTATCATCATAAATCAGGGAGAATGACTGAAGCATAGATCTCATTGCTTCTTTTCCAAACATTGAGGGGTGTTGAATAATATCTCAAAGAGTTTGAGGAGAAGAGGAAAAAGATGAGCCACAAAGAGACATCTCCCAAAGAAACCAAGGATGATGTAAATCTTGTCACTTTGGACAAGAGATCTCCATTTTCACCACCTGTTGCTAAAGTAATTGCATCTAGAGGGGAGGCACTTGAATTTTTGCAAGGTATCCTTGAACTCTTAACATATGGAGCCCCATGCATGAATCAAGAGATGCATGAGAAAGAGGTAGATACCAGCGCTGGTATACTTGAAGGAAGGAGGCCATCATCCTTGCCAATAGTTGGAGACATCTTTGATCCATGTGGAGGAACTCTTGTGTTCTGTCAAGAGGTTCCCACATATCAGTTGATCCAAGGTATGAATAAAATCTCAGCACATATTGTTTCAAGACCAATTCATAGCCAAGGATTAGATCAACATGCTTATTTGAAGCAAAGACATGTCACAGCACAGATGAACCTTGATCTAATCAAGGAGAAGACTGGAAACTATCCCTATGCATCATTGTTGATATGCACTCAATATTTTGAGTTGGGATGTGTAGTTTCAAAAAAGGGGATTAGTACTATCCTATGCTCAATGGCTGATTGTGAGGTCAGTAATGTGACTTGCTTTGAGACAGTGCATGCATCACCTCGCAGATCTACAGCGTTGTCACTTAGTGACTGTGACAAAGAGGCTTCAGCTCTTTTTGAGCATTCTAGGGGTAGCTTCAACCTTGAAGCAATGGAGAAGAAGAAGATGAAGAGTAGACATCTTGAGATGAGAAGCATTTTCTCCCTTCTAAATGACACTCTCTCAATGAGCGTGTTACAACTCAAAGAGAGACTTCTACCTGCAGCAGATCCAAAACCTCATCGGTTTTGGAAGGTCATGAAGAAAGAAGAGGTCTATTTAAGAGGACTCATGAAAGGTGTACTTCAACATCTCATGGAGTACAATTCTCTTCATCGGTTTGAAGAAGATGGTGTTCTACAAGGCGAGGATGCCATGATTATGCAGCACATCACTCAACTTCCATATTTGAGTGAGTGGATGAGGATGGTGAGCAAGAGATCACATGATCACTTGCAGACATATATGGACCAGCAAGCTTGGTTACGTTGGTTTCCCTTGGGAGACTCCTATCACTCTCCAAAGGCACCTATTTCTCTGATCTATGCCTTAAAGAATATATTTGAGTGAGTGGATGAGGATGGTGAGCAAGAGATCACATGATCACTTGCAGACATATATGGACCAGCAAGCTTGGTTACGTTGGTTTCCCTTGGGAGACTCCTATCACTCTCCAAAGGCACCTATTTCTCCGATCTACGCCTTAAAGAATAGTTATGAAATGAATAAGGAGGCATGGCAATGCTGGTTGCTTTGGGGTAAGCATGATCACTACCCAAAGATTCTCATTTTCTCATATCATGCTTTATGCATCACTAATAGGGTGTATGAAGAGGAGGCATGGTTGATGTGGCTGTTAAAAAGAGAATTTGGACATCACCTGTTAAATCTCATGTCCATGTATTCATCGATGTTTGAAGTATGTCTCATATGTCTACCTGTATTTCTGTTTGGAGAATATTTCATGCATGTACTTTGGTTCAGGAGAAGGGATAACTCCCACATGATGTGGTATGAGGGAGCTTGCTTGTACTATGTTGATGAGACATTTCACATGCCCATCATTGTGTTGTTGCTCCATGATCCACATGTCGATAAGGCAAGAAGGCTGCAAAATTCTTTGTTGCTATGGCTGCTCTTGGGTGAGTATGGTTACTACCTAATAGCTCATCATTTTCTGAATCATGCCTTGGATTTCAATGATATGTTGCAGCAAAAGAAGGCATGTATAATTTTGTTTCACTTGAGAAAGTATGGCCACCACATGACATCTCCTATGTCTATGTGTTTTGCATTGTGTAAAATTTGGCATAACAATTTCATGATGTGCATTGATGAAGATCCTTTGTATTGGGCTGATGTGACATATCATATGTCCATTAGTATGGGTTGTTTTCATGGTGCACATGAGGAGGAAAGAAGGAAGCAAGAGCTCTTGTTGCTTTGGTTTCTTTTAAATGAGTATGGTGACCACCCCATAGCTCATCATTTTCTGATTCATGCCTTATGTATCAAAGATAAATGGCAGCAAAGAAAGGCATGTACATCATCTTTTGGGAAGCTTGGCTTGTCCATCTTGCATGGGAAAGATGGAGGATGGCAGCAAAGGGCCTTGCTCCGATGGTTATTATTAAGAGAATATGGTTTGACATCTTTGTCTACCCATATTACTCCTTACCTTCTTCTTTTGCCTAATGTTGGAATGATGGAGTTTGGATCCAACAAGGCCAACAGGGCTAATAATGAAAGCATAACAATGCTTAATCAAGTTCATGAAACATGGATGGAGGAATGTTTTGCATGATGAAGCTTTTCCTTTATGGAAGGAGCTACTTTATTTTATGTCTCTCATGTGTTTATGATGGTGTTGGACATCATGTAATTGTCATTTTATACTTCATGATAAGAAGAGGACATCTAACCCTACAGTTGGAAGTCATCTCATGCATTTGTGGGAGACAAATATGGAACCAAACATACATAACCTATTGCAGAAAATGGAAGGAAGCCTTCCTTATGTGGATTCCATTTGGAGGGGAGTAGATGATTTGCATCTACAATAAGAGTTTCTTGAGGGCAAGCAACATTTTTCCGGGGGAGACTGTAATGTTACCACATTTTGCAGCTAGTGGGAATATAACATTTTATTTTCAGTTTGCCTAACTCAGAAATAAAAGTGTAAAGGAGGGACTCTAAAACTCCAAAACAGAAAAATAAATCAATGCCCAATGTGAACAGAGTCAAATCAGGGCTTACTTAATAAAATCCACTTGTATGTGAAACAGGTTTGAGTTGTTTGACTGGGTCAATAGGACCAAATCCACAGCGTTGTCTAGGTTCAATGTATCTCTTAAAGAGGCAGTGCAGTTCTAGAAGGAGGACCTCATGTGAAAGGGGTTAAATGATTCAAGGTGGTTTAGGCTTTTGCACATCCTCATCCTATAAAAGAAAGGAGGAGGCTCAAGGAAAAGGTTTTTCAATAGATTAACATTCTTGAGAATTATTCTCTGTGCTGTTTAGCAAGAGGATAGAGAGGGTTTCCTGGTTAGGAACCCTCCCTCCTTCCTAGAGAGTCTCTTGGAGGAGATTGTGCTGCATTGATCCACTATCTGGAATTTTGGCCAAGCCTCTTCTTACATCTACAGCGCAGTCATGTTTTGGGTGTGCTATCTATGTAGGTTGCAGCAAGTGGAGTTCTAGATCTGCGGATATCTAGTTTGTTTTGGGTGTCTCTTCTCACGAAGTGTGTCATTTAACCTCTTGGAAGAGTGCCTCTTCAGTTTGAGCAGCAGATGCACACATTGGCATCAGGCCATAGTCCATTCAGAGCTACAGCGCAGTATCCCCTCCATGAATGCGTTAGTTTGGTGATCAAAATTGCAAAGCATCTTAGCACTATCATTTGAGAAGAGATCTCCGGTGCTTGGACTCATCCTTCACTGTGGTGATCCATAGATTGGACAACCAATATAAGTCCCATTTAGATCTGATATTATACATGTACATGATTCAGTAATTTTCTGAATATATTTTGCAGATCTGAAAAGTAGATCTTAGATCTACTCCTTGTTTTTCATCTTTTGCTAAGATCCCTAAGGGGAATGTAAAGAGGGGCATTTTTTGTATCCAGATCTGTAAGAGATCTATGTTTTTATGCAAAGATCTGTCATAGATCTGATTTTTGAATAAAATAAGCTTCAGTCTTCAGAAATTTACGTTGAATACTTTTCTGTTCCATTATAGTGTTGCAGCTCCTCAATATTGAGGGATTCTTCATGTAAATTCACTATATTTCTCATGTAAAGTGCTATGGCCATGTCTTAGTTGTGTTTCACTAATGTTCATACTCCATATTCACTAAACCCTTCAGAAAATCACGCTCCTATGCTTTAGTAAATTTCTGCATACTACGGGTCATGGGAAATCAAGGTTTTCTAGCCTAGTTAGGAAAAGGGGAACCGTTTAACATAGAAAAACGCATTTTTTTTGGCTGAAATTTGACATGGGAGTCCCTCATAACCATAGATATCAGATCCAACTACTTTCCCACCTTATTTTTACGCAGATCTCTTAATACATCTATTTTAGGGCCTAAATAATCACTTTTCCCCACCTTTTGGTCTATAAAACGCTGTATAAGGTTGCTGCTAATGTTGTATAAGGTTTATGCTGCATATTTAACTGAATTTTAAGTGTTTTTAAATCTGTTAAAAGACATATTTTTTTAGCTCCACATTGGTAATAACTCAGATTATTCCAAATAGTGTAGCTATTCCAATTTGGGAACATTACAGAGACTGAAGATAGGATCTTGTCCTAGTCTTCCAAAAGATTAAATTGTTTCCATTGAAGAGTGGAGATCTGATATATTTTTTCCCATCATGATTGCTCATTTTAGATGATCTTCCTTCTAGCGATTAAGCTTCTATAGAAGGACCTGCTATGATACCAATTGTTGGGAAAAATACTAAGAGGTGGGGGTGATGAATCAGTATTTACAATAAAAACAATATTTTTCTTTTCTCTTACTAATTTCTATATGCGACTTTGGTTAGCCCAACTAGCGTATATACGTGGCTACACTAACAGAAACTTGCGTATACTAAGACAACTATACTGTTTAGATAAACTTTCAGAAACATTCTTAAACACATCTTATCAGTTATGCATTAGTTAGTTAAGCAGTAAATATGTGCAGTAATAATAGAATAAATCATCACACAAGAGCATCACACATGAACACCAATATTTAAGGTGGAAACCCAATTCGGGAGAAAACCACCGTTGTTGTCGTGTCTATCTTCAATATTTATTATATGGAAAACTTCTTACAATATTGTACTGATGGAGAGTCATATCAGTACACAGGAATCTACCTGTAGAAGGCTGCAACCTTCTCTTGTTCTCCAGTTGCTACTGGAAGGGAGCTCCAACCCCATGATCTTGTTTACCAGCCACTACTGGAAGGGAGCTTCAACTCCTTGATCAGAACACCAGCTTCTACTTCCACACTGAAGGCTTCAACCCTCAGGCCCACTGCAGACCACATTTCATCCATTTTCACATTAGATCCCACAGCTTCAACACAACTCAGAATAAAGATCAACACCAATAAAATTAACCCAAACTTCAATCAGAACAGTGATATCACTGTAACCATAATACAGTAATAAACCCAAATTTCAAAATCAGCATGCAGAATCAATCTCAACCCTGATCATTCATTATCTTAAAATTCATACACTACTTTAGTTTACTAAACCCGCGTGTATACGCACTTTCCTTCACACAAACCTGCGTATAGATCTAAGAATACTGAATTTCCAAAATATGATTAGTCTTAGAACCAGATCTGAGGCTTTCAATCATATATCTTTTCAGAATTGCAAAACCCTTATTTAGTCAGCATCATTAATCATATTTAATCACTCATTGATCAGATTTGTACATATTCAACTTAGCATCATATACATTATTCAAACAACCTAGATCTACATGAAGACTTCATTGACAGACAACAGAAATATAGCAGCAATAAATAGATAACCTCTTTAGCAAACTTCAAAAAACCATGACTTCCATACGCGCTTTAGCTGAGACAAATCTGCTTATATACGCGCTTTCACAGAGATGAACTAGCATATAGATCTCTAAATATTAATTTTTTAAAAAAATTTAGATCTATATACTTACCCAGATTTTTTCACTTCACTTCAGCAAACATGCGCCAGGTCACAGATCCAATCATCTCATCAATAGATCAAATACATAGTCATTTCGGGTCTAGAGATCCTGATTGATTATTGTATCCAAGGGTGCATCATAGTTTCATATCTACCAATAAACAGGATCCATCCCATGCAGATATACTTCAAAGAGATGTATTCAGTAACAACCCTTACACATGCACACTTTTGCACTATGATATTCTTCTCCTTATATATATTTAGCCTTTCCTAATACCATGAGCCAAAACCACACAAGTGTTGATGGTATTCTTGGACGGAATCAAATAGACAACACAATGCTCAATATCGTGGGCTAAAACCATGATAATTCCCCTTGGTATTATAATTTTAATGTGCAAAAGGCATACGCGACTTGGATCATTCTTGTCCACGTGTATACGCGGCGGTAATTCCCCCTGGTATTATAATTTTAGAGCGCAAAAGGCATACATGACTTGGATCTTTCTTGTCTGCATGTATACGCGACTTGGCCTGTACTAACCCACGTATAGAACCTTCAATTCTGAATATTAACCAACATCTACTGGACTTTACACATTTCTTCTGCTATACCCATATACTTCATTATTTTTCCAGAGAGTTGCCATCAAGGGCAACATGTGCAACCACAAGAATCATATTTCCAACAGTAGTACTCTTTTTGAGGATGCCATGGGAATTTGGACCTCCATCCAAGATGACCTCGTGGTTCAATAGTTTTTGTCATTGCACCAACCCTAGTACCAGCTCAAAGGTTAACCCGCCTACAAGAAGTTCGTGCAGTTCAGACCAAGATTGATACATTGCGCCGATGGGAGCAACTATTAGAATCTAGAATGCAGCCATGGGCAGAGGAATCACTACAGCAATCGCAGACCATCGACAGTGCATTGAAGGGGATCCAGAAGACACATAAAAGCATCAGCCTAGCAGCAAAATAGTTGACTACAGAGAAGCTTGTGGGAGATCCTCAAAGAGCCGAAACACAAGGCACCGAGATCATTCAGCCACTCAAGGACACCATCTAGGCGTTGTGGGCCAAGATACATGAAGTTGGACCAGAGTGACTTGAGGAAGAGTCACTAGATTATGTTGGGGGCCTGTTGGATTAGGGTCCCCTACAGTCAAGTTTTGGGTACAATTTTGGCTAAGTTATTAAAATGCACTTCACGCAGAAAATTCAATAAATTTGGGGTGGGTCAAATTTCCTTTATCATTGTAGCAGGTTAAAGAGAAAACATGGGGCTCAAACAATGGTTTGAGACCATGGTATTTGTGCGTATTAGTCCTATAAATATGTATGATTCACTTCAAGTTAGAGATCATATTATCTTGTCAATGAACTATCTTATGTGATCTGATTTTGGGAAAGTTGTATTAGTCTGTGTTGGCTTGAGGGGTCCTAACCCAGGTTCGGAGTTAAGTGTAACCAACAAAACCCTCTTACTACTGGCCCTTTCAACAGTGACCTACTTTCGCAGGCCAAAGTCTCACCCGAAGCAGTATTGGGGGGTGTTGGAACTAGGTTTCCACACCCTGAGAGAGAATTAAATGATGTGGGTGTCCACAGATCTATAATAATAACAGACTGTCTTACGCACCAGAAACCCTAACCAAGAAAATCTTGGTCAACTTACATAGGCTACCCTGCGTGCACATAGATAGTGGATTCGCAATCCCTTCAACAGTCTTAATAAAGTGATATTCAAGTCTTACAGCAATAGATCTATGCAACTAACAATCATATTAAGTATTAAAATAGGTACGCAACTTATCCAATCACAGATAACATAAATTGTAAGAAAAGCAAATCACAGAAGCATATTACAGATGAATTTAGTACTCATAATTATCCCAAAACACTTATTTATTCATCAATAGTTCGCAAAACCCTTTACAATCCTTCAGATTCACCCACACATACAGCGAGCGAGGTCCGCACACAGTCGGTCTAAGGTATCCACGCACATAGCCAGCAGGAGCTTTTCAGACATAGACACTTACACAGATTCACTTCCAAGTTCAGAACATACATAAACTTCCTTCTAAATCTGTCCTATCTGACTCGATCTATACTTCTATTTATATCTTAGCATGCTCTCGTCCTAAGGTCTGCAAACTGTGGTTTGAGACTCCTAGTTTTACCCTTTAGCCTATTACAACTCATGAAGGGAGTTTGACCTGCCCTGAATCCCCTTGAATGTCCATTTCTTAGCGCACATGACTCAAAACTACAAAAAATACAATTAATTACTCAAAAATGCGGTCCTAAGGGACCTTTCTCCAACAGTCTCCCAAAAAAATCTTGTGACTCATCCCGAATCATAGAGGTACTGGGTCTTCATATTCATCTTAAGCTCCTCGATGGTGGTAACGAAGGGAACAAGGATGCCTGCAGTCTGGTCGGTTGCACTTTGCGCTGTATCGACCAACTTCTGAGAGGTCAACCCCTCTGCTGTGAGATTGATACTTTGGTAAGTCTAATTCATGTTATTAACAGTAGCATCCAAATCCTATGACAGCTTCATTGCTTCAACTGCCCATGGCTTCATGTTTTTTGCCATGATGTGCTTCTTCCTCCATAGGTATTCAACCTCATCGTGCAATATATGGCTTGTCTACAATCGTGCCATCCACTGAGCAGACACAATTGTAGGCAGTGCCTCGTGAAGGTCATCAAACACCTACTCTTTAGCGCGCAGTCCCTACAAGATTTTCCTCACAAGGGGATCCATCTACACAGATTTCTATAGGCCCATAGTTGTCTCCAGAAGCTCGGTACTCTTGTTGAAGGTTGATGAAATACTGGTTGATGCTTCTTTGACGAGAGCAGTGTGTTGTGCTCGAACTTGAGGCAGAGTTTCTGGTTGAATCTTGGCTTGCAACACTGTGATTTGTTGCTTGAAGTCTGCTTTGACTACCTGAACTTCAAAACGGGAGGCCTTCAGGGAAGTCACTAAACCTTAAATCTTAGCTTGGGGCACAACCAAGGCAGGGATATCAACCTCTAGCTGATCACCACATAGCCTATAAATCAATTTTTTTAGCTCTGTGCGCTATGCCATCAGTGCTTCCTACGTTTTTTTAGCCTAAAAAGACTCTTGCATTTTCTTTGCAACCTTTTGCATGGCTTCAGTGAGTTGTTGGTGTACATACGCCTCTCTACACTACATCTCATCTGTTATGATTGTTTGTATTGCATGTAGCTTTCCACTGGGAGCATTAATAAGTCAATGCCAACTTTTGAGTAGGTATGCACCTGCGCGCACAATTTAGGTTGTTCCATCATGAATGTTGCTCCAGGGAAGGGGTAGATCCTACTATATGATGTGATGATTATCATGCTCGTGCTCGTGCTCGCTTGAATGCTATCAGTCTTAAGCTGCAACACCTGCAATCCAGTCTGCAATGACTCTACTACAGCCTTGTACTGATCCTCGAGCGAAATCCACCTATCCTCAGAGGTAGAGGCGACCACATCTGCTATCTTGTCTAAGTCATCCTCTATGAGAGTGACTTCTTCCGTGCCTCCTACCTTCGAACCTTTATGCTTCTTCCGCGGGTCCTTGGGGGTTTCTGCGGCATTCTTGGTACCTCTGGGGGATTCAAATTTTGTACCATATAGGCCATATGTACCTCTAATATCCACCTCCTACACCTCCTTAGGTTCCCTGTCCTTTTCTACATTCTTCTCGGCTTCCTTTTCTGCTTCTTTGTCCTTAGTTGCCTCTTTTTCGGATGTACAGGTTGTGATAGGCATAGGAGAGTCTAGACGGGTCTTCCATGCTTCAAGCCAAGTCACAATGACCTGGTCGATTTCAACCTTTGTTACCATATATGGCAAGTTGTACCATACTGGGTCTTTACGCGCCCAGATCTGCACATAGTGCATTGTCACCTAGAAGTCTGCAATGGTTTTGTACTTTTCATAAGTGGATGGGGACAAACGGGGCCGCGATTGGAAAACTTCTGCCATAGCTTCTTCGAATAAGACCTAGAAGATCTTATTTTCTTTTACTCTCTTTGGGTTTGGTGAGTCCCATAAATTGCAATAGCGTGCCCCTTAACAAACACCAGGTTCAACCTTCGGGAGGACTGCACCCTTTAGAGTCTCCCATGAAACCAAAGAAATTAACAGAAGCAATCATGAATAAAAAAACTTCTTCCCTTCGTCATGTGCCTCACGTACGTTCTCGAGGAACTCTGTGCATAAGTATTGGGACCAATTGTAGCTCACCCCCTTCTCGCACTATCCTTCTAGCGCGATGACTTACGTGGGGATCACCTTCAATCGACACTTACACATAAACTTACATCCCAAGATTAGGGTTCCAAGGAAAACTACGGGGTCTTCAATCGGCTGCATTAGGAACCCCTGGGAGTCATGTCTTACCTTGTAATCCTTCTTGACTTTGGCAGCTACTTTCAGCTCCTAGCTCTTTCCATAACTGGACATGGAATGGGGCCCCTTCTTGGGCAGGTTGGTGATCTAGTGGATCAGCACGACACATGGAGACATATGTGATGGGGTACCTACCGAAATGAGGAATCCTCAAAAAATTGATAATTCTACTGTTACTCGACCCAAGCACCCATGGCATGGGCTCTACCTTCCCAAATCCACCATACAGTACTCTCTCCAGGTAATACTCAAGCGCTAACTCGAGGAACGTCTCCTTGTTTTCCATATCATAGTCATTAAACTTTACCAAAGGGATTTTTCCAAACATGTCCCCTTCCATTGGTACTTCCTGTGGGATTAACAGCATCTGCAGATAGTCATGCACCGTATCTACATTTTTGGGGCTCTAACAGAGGATATTTGTAGCTTCACATATTTCGGGAGCCATGAGATGGGCTCGATGAAGAGCGTTGCCTCCTTAGTGGTGCTCATGGGTCTCTTGGTCAAGTCACCTACAGGAGACCTATCCTTCGTCGCCTGGCGCAGGGATGTGAACTATCTAGGCGACATTCATGACTTTCAGGATGACCCCTTGGTCAGCTTTCCCTTTCCTTTATCCTGCGTGGACACGACTTCATGTACTTCTGGAGCAACTTCATGGACATCATTGGAGTCGAGCATAGTAGATGATGTGAGAAGCATAGAGTGCTCCTTAGATGACGTGCTCTCAGGGTTAGTGGCCATAATTCTTGGTTTAAAGATGAATTCAGGGTTTCTCATGTTGGATGCAGGGATCTCATGGCCATACATACAGTTCACAAAGATAAATTCAAGGCAATTCACTCATACAGCAAAGGAACATAACAAGACCCGTGCCCCTCCTTTTATAGGCCATCTATGGGAAAAAATGTCAGAACTTAATTAATGGCACCTTATACTTGTAAAAATGGTCAAAAATATCATAAGATCTCCTCATTAAACGCAGAAAACCCGATCCAGTCAATAGTAAAATTTCCTTTTCACCCAGATTTACTATTCCAACAAATAGTTTTTCCCACTGCGCAAAACCTCTACGCTCTGGTCGCACCTACCTGCGTATGACCTCTACGCAGCGCGCATATAAGTGGATTCCCATTCTTCGGCCATATAGTCATTTGGTAGGCATGGGGTTATCCCTATATTCCTTCAATCGACTTATGTTGATGTACCCAGAAATACTCTCATCGAGAAAAATGGCCAAGCGCACCTCACCTCCATTAGTGATCTATTTCACAATGTATGGTCCTAACCAATGCTTTATGAACTTCCCCGAGTGGCCCGCAAACTGACAGTCATACAACAACACCAAATCTTCCTCTTTGAATTCCTTATGCTAAATGTTCCTATCATTCCAGGCCTTTGCATGAGGCTTTTGAACTTGCTGATGAAACTTAGAAATAAACCTATCCTCCTCTAATGCAACCAATGGTGACAGACGTTCCACCATGATGTTTGGTTCAACCATATTAGTGAATGTTGTTATGCATAGGCTTGGGACATTATATTCCATTGACATGATTTCTTCTTGTCTATAAACCATCCTGAAATATCTTTTACCATTCAACTTCTTGCATGTAGTCCTATAAGCCCATAACACAGAAGGGATGCGCACATCCCAATCATTCTGGTTTGAATTACATATTTTTGTGAGTGCATTCTCCAGGATTTTGTTGAAGGCTTCCACCACACCATTTTCTTGAGTGTGATAGGGAGTACTCTTATAGTGATGTACCTAAAATTCCTCTATTGGAGCTTCAATGGTATCATTAAAAATGTGCATACCCCTATCACTCATCAATATTTTTGGGCACCCAAATCTAGTCAAGATATTTTCAAAAATAAAATTTGCAACAATTTCTGCGGTACAATATTTGAATAGCTTAGCTTCTGCCCATCTAGTTACATAATATGTGGCAGTGATGATGTAGCATGTTATTGCCTAAATCTACCTCAGGCTGAAGGAAGGCAGAGTTCAGGGTAACATCAAACCACGCTCAGTCTGGTAGCTAGCCCTACCAGATCAGGAGAGGGCTCTCTCCGGGTCAATCTTAGCAAAGATAATCAATAGGGCTTGAGATGACTTGTAATAAAGGCTAATTTAGGCTAGGTATATAATTAAAGGATTTTGAGTTTGATTTTGGGGGTTTTTGTTGGAATCAAGGGAAAGGCAGTTTTGGGTTTGGGGATGACGCCTAGTTTTTGCAGAGTTCTGATTAGGGCAAGGAAGGCAATTGTTTTGATGCTTTAGATTGAATGAATGGATGTTTTAGACTGGTGAGGAGTTGAAGAGGGCAAGAGGGTTTCAATAATCCTCTTCAAACAGATGAAAACATGGAAAATTAAATAAAACTTAAGGCAGAGCAAAGCTAGCTAATGAATTCCACCTTTATCACTCATTTTTTTAATTTAAGAAGAAAGGAGAAGGGAAATGATACACATAAACATCATTGAACTTACAATTACATAGAGAAAAACACCATAAAAACATAGATCCACATGGATCCCAAAGAGTGTTGCAAACCCTGGTCTATTCCTTTGCCAAAAGTGAAGAGATGAAATGTACAATGAAGTGCCAAGCAATCCCAAGTGTCCAACCCTGAAAATGATTGAAGAACTACATGATATATACAAGCCTAACTCATTCCCATGCCTATAGGGGTCTAGTTCACCATTCCAGGAGCTGTTTCAACCATATATAAACTAAGAACTGGAAAATAGGCAATGAAACAACTTACCTCTATATGATAGGAAACTGATTCATTCAGTTACATTTCACTTTTTGGTGAATGAATCTACTTGGATGAGTAAAAATGTGCCAAAATTACATCAAATTCATGAAATTACATCAAGTTACATCAGGAGTTACATTAAAAATTCACACTAGCCAAAACTAGGCGAAATTCTGAGCTGCTGAGTGAAAAATAGGCCAAATTTCCCAATGCGCCACGCCTGAAATCTCTATGCGTAGCACACATTTGAGGCTGATTTTGAGGGCCTTCCCGAAGTCCAAATTGAGCGTAGGATAGCTCGTTGGAAAGCCCTACCTGACTATTTTCAAACCTAAGTGCAATTTCTGGATTTGGTTGCCATTTTCCCCTCCAAAAATCAAATCTCCCAACAATGCTTCCTATGTGTGCAAAAAGTGGCAGAAAGGCCATTTTTAGGGTGTTTTTGACCCTTTAGGTAGCCCAAAAATTGATGAAATCCTTAGGTAATCCATAGGCATGCATAAATTTTGATGAAAAATCTAGAAATACAAAGTTTTCCTCCTGGAGAGCTTCCAATTATAAGCGCGCGCCAAGTGGCGCTACGCGTCGGGTAGGAAAATCTGTTTTGAGACCAAAAAATTCAAAGTTGACAAAATTTTTCCCAAATTTCTTGAAATTTGGGCTGAAGGTCCCTCATCAAGCATTATGCAGGGCCAAAGAAGCTTTGGCAAAAATTTGGAGCCTATCATGCCTTTTGCGACGCTTTAGTGCCTTTTTGGTGCATGCATTTCAGTGGTGGAATCACTGTCTCTGTCATATGATGTATCTATATCCGTCTCCATGGTTCTAAAAGTCTATGCCAAGTGTATGCCGATTTGTATGAGATGAAAATGATAATTTGGTGTCTTTGTCTTGATTTCCAAATGTGTCAAAGTCAAATGAGGGACTGTGGGAAATAGGGCAGTGAGGATAATTGGGTTTAATTAAGTGAGATTTAAAGTGTAAGGACAATCACTTGATTGTTTGGGAACTTGGGGTTTGGGGATTTTACAAATGAGATGGGGAAATAGGAAAAAATGATAGGGAATGAAGTAGCTTAGGGAAAGGAGATGGACTTGGGAATAAGTGATTTTGGGGATGTAAGGGAGTAGGGGAATAGACTGTAGTAGTGAGATAACAGTGAGGAAAGGGAAAATAAGGTGGGAAATGAAAAAGGGTTTGGCACCAAAACCAAATTAAAATCCCAATTTCAAAACCCTAAGGAGAAATTTTCAAAAAAAATTGATTGGGTTTATGTTTCGGCATTCAAATTTCATGATCAATCTCATAATTAACACCAAACCTAATCTAGGAGCAATTGCAGGATCACTTGAACTTACTCGAAGCAAGATTGACGGAACCAATTCAAAAATCTGGAAGCAATGGAAAAAATTTGAGTGTCAGCTCTGTGCGCCGCGCACACAACCTAGTGCACCGCGCCTTCCTTATGCGTCGCGCTGTAACAAAAACACACAGTGAAAAATGGCCCTATGTGCCGCGCTCCTCCAGTGCACCACGCCAGTTGCTCAATGCACCGCGTCAATCTGTTTCAATGCAGTTCGGCCTCCAACTTGTCTCTCCACTCTTTCACGATTATTTTGGCTCAACTCTTGTCTTTGGCATGCAAATGGAGTTTGAATTTGGAAAGATCTTATATATATCAAGGAATTTTGATTTTTCATTTGGGCACACCCACTTTCTAATGTTGCAGACTTGGGCACTTTTTTAAATAAACTCTACTTTTGTTTCCTTTTGATTTTTTAAGTTGAATGATGAATTTCTCATCTGTCTTTTGCAGGGATAGATGGCATGGGATTTGGAAAAGGCGACCAGGGTTGTGCCTGAAGAACTTTACAACTGACGAAACTTTAAAAATTACATTACATTTATTACAAAAGATGAAATTGACGATTTTTCTTCAAAACAGAGTTTTGAAGAAGAATCATTATCAAGCAATATGACGATGCAATGAAACTTATTTTGAACCTTCCTCATGTGCCTGCTGACATTATTAGAATTTTTGAAGACTAAATCAATGAAACCCTAGACCTAATGAGGTTTAAAACCCTAAAATGACTCTTTGCTGACCAAGAGACCAAACATGACTATGAATGACTGTAAATGATTTCGATGAACTTTGATGAACAGACTAGGCCAAGGCCAGCAGGTACAAGACATGAGGGATATGAGAGACAAGACCCTTCCATCAAAATATTCATGCTCCTAATGGAATGCAAATGACTGAACTGAATGAGACACCTAAAATGAAATGCAACAAAAGAGATTTTGATCTCTGACGGAGGGATGAAGATACCGACTCTAACATAGCGCACGCTAGTCTTCTTCCCAGGATGATTGATAGGTCCAAAAAATTCTATGGCCCATTTATCAAAATCCTGTAGGTCCATTTGTGGCTGCAATGGCATTTCATCTTTGCGCAATGGTTTCCCCATTCTTTGGCATGCATCACAAGCTCGACAATATGCATGTGCATCATTGTGCAGTGTGGGCCACCATAACCTAGCACACAGCACCTTCTGGGCAGTAGCTTTCCCTGCATAGTGGCCTCCTGCCGCTCCCCCATGAGCTTCAGCCAAGGTTTCCTATATTTCATGTTCCAAAACATATCTTCTTAACACTTCATCTGCTCCCAACTTGTACAGTTGACCAGCAATTAGTGTAGAATCAGTTGCGCGTGAAACCAGCTCTTTCTTTTGTTGCACCAAGTATTCAGAAGGCACACTACTAGTATTCAAAAAGTGAATGGCATCTTCAAAGTGCTTATCAACCACCTTAATAGCAAATGGTTTCGCATCAGGTCGCCCCTCCACTAGACTGGTTGGTTCCTCTCCATTCTCAATGCGTGATAGGTGATCAGGTCCAGCATTCAATCTATTGGGATTAATGATTATTTCAAAATCATATTCCTGAAATAGAAACAACCATATACAAAACTCCCCCCCCCCCCCCTCAACACAAGATTATTGACCAGGTATTTCAAAGCAAAGTGGTTAGTGAACATCTTGAAGTGCCCTCCACGCAGATAATGCATATATCTTTGCAGAGCATAGACCATAGCCAATCCTTCCATCTCTGTGGTTGAGTAGTTGTGCTCTGCACTTAAGAGCTTCCTACTCACAAAGGAAACATGATTATAAATATCTCCTTCTCCTGGTTGGAAGATTAGAATGTGCGCAATAACCATCTTTTCCTTGAGTAGATCAAATCCCTTTTAACATTCCTCATCCCAGAAAAAGGACGCGTCCTTCTTTAGCAATTTCTTCATGGGTGCAGTGATTAGAGCATAGCCCTAAATGAATTTTTTGTAATATCCAATGTTTCCTAGAATAGAGCGCAGCTGTTTCTCATTGGTAGGGACCTCTAAGTTAATAATACTGCAATCTTGGTTGGATCTATCATCAATCCTTGCTGACAAACAATATTTCCCAACAATATTCCAAAAGGAACACAGAATATGCACCTTTTCAAGTTAATAGAGATCTGATGCTTCTTACAAGTGTCAAGCATCATGCGCAGATTGGATACATGCTTCTTTAACAGCCCAAACACAATCCAATCATCAAAGTACACCTCTAGAAACTTGTGCAAGAAATCCTTGAATACAACTACTACTACCCACGAGAAGATAACAGGTGCATTCTTCAATCCGAAAGACATGACTGTGTATTGGAAAGAACCCCATATTGTTGCAAAAGTGATCTTGCTTCGGTCTTCTGGCGCAATCCTGATCTGATGACACCCTGAAAATCCATCAGTGAAAGAGTAGGCCTCTTGTCCTCCCACATTGTCCAAGATCTCATCTAAAAAGGGAGTATGGAAGGGGTCATGTACACATGCATCATTCAATTTGCATAGGTCCACACAAATCCTTATTTCTCCCTTAGTCTTCTTTTCTAGAACAGCGATTGGGCTCACCCAATCAAACTGCTCCATAGGCTCAAGGATTCCTGCAGCAACCATCTTTTTTAATTATTCATTCACTTTCTACTTGTATTTTGGATTCAACCAATATGGTCTCTGCTTGATAGGGCATGCATATGGTTTAAAAGTGATCTTCATAACTCCCAAATCTCCTACAATTCCTTTAAGCTCAGAAAAATTTGTGGGAAACAGGTCCTAATATTTTTTCAACACCTCCGCAATATTACCCACTGTGTCATCATCCCAATAATCCCCTATTTTTTCCAACTTGGGTTTTCCCTCAGTCCCAATGTTGACTTCTTTTAGCTTCAGAGGCTTAGTTACATCCACCATTCCTAATGAGGGCCCTGCAACTGCGCGCTCCCCCTAAGACTCGGGGATGCTGATATTTCTTGGATCTTCCTCGTTAGCTTCCACTAACAGGTTCCTGTAGTTGAAAATATCCTACATCTGCGCTTCCCATGCTGATGTAGCACATTTTATCTGAGGTCGGGAATCATCAAAGACAATTGCTTCTATATCTTACAGGGCTTCATCCAATCCCTCTGATCCTCCGACCATGCCAAAGGTTAACAGGAAACTTTCACTCATTGTAACCCAATTAAGGTTACCTTGGCACAGCTCCATCTCTAAATACCATGTAGTAGGGATTGGTACTAACGTATGTGTTGTCGCTCCTAGAGACAGCCCTGAGTTGTTAAAGACCAGTGCCGAGGACATCTTAAACAGTAGAGAGTATAAAATACATTTCAGACCTATTATCAGCTTCGGACTCTCTCTACCTTTTCAACTTATGTAAAACGTCATAATATGGATGGGACCAAACAACCTTCAGATTGTAGCAAGCTATAAAGACTCTGTAAAGACAAGAAGGGAATCTTCAACACATATATACTCCAGACAACTTAAAGACAGCTTTCATCATAGAGGGCCAGTTTCACAACAACATATAGGTACTCTAAACAAAAGATATTTGAAGCGCAGAAAATAATAGGGGAGTACTAACTATCAGTGAAATGATGCTCGGAAAACCTAATTCAACATGATATGGGCTTAGGGATTAAGAATCCATACATATCCATCAGTTTAGTAAGAGTAACATTTCACGACACTTAATACAGAGGAAATGTGAATGATATGTTAAGTGGAACGACATATCGTGTATGAGCCATATTTAAAGCAACATATACCAGTAAAGCATGAGTATCAAACAGCGATAAATTCATACCCCAAATGGCAAGTTACTCGCATTCCAAGACACGATAAAAAGGAATTGAAAACAGTGGAGAGAACAATGATACAATATCACAAAGAAAGGTTTACAAACTATACAGCATCAAGACTAGAATCCTCATATATAATTAGAACTTCTCTTCGCTGAAACCCCACGGGCTCTGTGTATTTGCATTGATGATTCACAACAAGTATACAAAAATCTTTTACACTGCAATTTTCTTCTGGAAATCTGGAACCCGTTTTTCTCATTGGATTTACCTTATCTAGGCTTCTTTCCATCTCAGCGAGAAGATATTTTTTGGAAAAATATCTTCTTCGCATAAACAAAATTTGTTAAATGTCATTTTCAAAACAGCAAAATTCATGATGAGGAATCAAGCTTCCCATCATGTATAATCAGGCCCTCGGCCGTTTTTAAAAACAGAAAATTAAACAACAGTTTGGTGAAAAAGTAAAATGCAGGAGTGAGGAAAACAACCCACTCAAAACTTAAAAGAAACTAATTGAGTAAAAAGTAAAATAGGCCGTTAAGGCCGAATCATGAGTTGACAAAGAATCACAGGTGCGGCAGAGTGGAGGCAGTTGCTGATTCTGGCGGGGGCACGTTTGCAGATGAACTGGCACACTGGCTCGTGAACTGCGTGCACCTTTGCTGACTATCCGCAGCTGACTCGGGCATTGCTGAGAACCCCTCCACCTCAACAAAGGCCTCAGTGAGGGCGTGGAAACCTGCCCCAGTAGGAAGCTTGTGTTTAATCAAGTGGAGAAGGTTGACCTCTTTTCACATGGATGAAACAATCGTGTCGGCTTTGAGCTGAGTTGCTTTACCCGTCTGAAGGTCAGTTCGGTCTCTTTCTTCTTGCAAGCGTGCTGTGTATTGGGCTAAAGGCAAGAGCACGGCAGGGGTGGTCGGGTCCCAGCAGGAAGGGAGTCCAGCTGTCATGATCTCACCCCATACCTCGTCGAATCGTCCAACGTTGGCGACCACCTGTTGGAGAGCTCTCGAAGCTGTGACTCGAGCCATCTCTTTGTTGATAATTTTGCGACACTAAATAGCCTCAGAGAATCGGCTAGGAATACCGTGCTTCTCCATGTAATCTGATCCCAGCTAGTTGAGGAACGAAATGTACTCTTTGGCTTGTTGGGCCCTATTAGACAGATCAAGTTCTACCTCCTACAGTTTCCTACTGAGATAGGGTATAGCAGACTTATGCTCCCCCATCGTCCTTAAGAAGCCCCATTGCTCGGTGACAGCTGAGATTATATCAGACCAGATTATACTCCTAGCCTCAAGAAGGGTGAGATTTCCCTTTGCACGGCTTTTCATGTCGGCAATAGTTTTCTGTTGATCTGTCGTCGTCTTCTTTTCCTGCTCTATTTCACTCTGCAATCCTTCGACTATTCTGGTGTTCTCGGCTAGAGAGTTTTCCAGGTTCGTGATCCTTTGCCTTGCTGTAGACGCTTGCTTTTCCAATATCTCATTCTCAGCTCTTTCTGCGGACAATTGCTCAGACAACGAGCTAGTTCCACTTGACACCATAGTCGGCTGACAGCTGTGTGAGTCCCATCTAGCTTGCATCTCTGTTTCCTTGTTCTGTAGCACGTTGATTGTTTCAGCCATCTTTTCTTTCTCCTCCCTTTCTTTTGATAGCCTAGCGGACAGTTTTGCCTTCTCTCACTCCACTTGCACTAGTTCAGCCGTCTGGACATGGCGGGAGGCTGGTATACGGGCCTGACTTTTTGCCGATGTGACTTCCTTCTGTAGCTGTTCAATCAGAGCTGCATGGGTATTTGTTTCTCCCTTATCTTTCCCCTTGATCAGGTCCTGGAGGAAACGCACCTGATTTGCTCTGGCACGGCAGCTGACTTGTTCGCTTGTTAGGGTAGCCCTCAACTGGTCATGTTTCTGCTCTAATTTCTTCAGCGCGAGGGTGACCCGCATCAGTTCATCTTTGATCATATCGCATACCGTCTGGAACAGGTCGCACATGTCGTTGGCTGGTACCTTCTTCATATCGATGGCATACTCGAGCACCCGATAGCTAGTGACATCTGAATTTGGATCCAAGATAGCTTCTGCCATAGATAGTACTAGGCTTTCGGTATCCGCGTTGATGGAGGCGGAGAGCCTGGTATGATACTTCTCAACGTATCCTCCTAGCTTAGCTTTATATTTGTCGCGGATTGCTCTATTTTCTTGATCCCTTTCGATTGCCCTTGGCAAGGTATGCTCTATGATGGCTTGTGTGACCTCTGTGAAATCAGAAGAAGTGGTACTGTCTCTTAGCACCATTATCCCTGCCTTGCCTTTATCCAATTTACCGTACACTGTGAAGGGTTCCAGCAGTTTCTCCTCTCCTATGACTTCTGCCTCACTGGAGGTTGTTCTTTGTCTTTTGGGAGGGCGCGCTGCCCCTGAGGTACCTGCTTCTTCTCCTCCTTCTCCGCCTGTGCCTCTGTTGACATTCTCTTCCTCCCCTGTAGCAGATGAATCTTTCTCCATCTACGAAAACAAGGGCCAAATTTCGAGGTTAGCCCTCCATTCCATAAATGGCCTCGGCTCATGTATGTAGGGTGCAAACATGTTCCTTTTCCTTTTGTTCGAGATAATTTCTCGAGGGTCATAAGCCCAACTTTTTCCCAGCCTTAGGTCCAGACCTTGCAGCAATTTCTCAACGATCGGGAGGGTGTGTCTTGAGTTTACCACGAAGGGGCCGATTTCAATGGGAAGCCTTAGGATGTAGCCCTTCTTGGCAGGAACAAAATGGAGCTGATCGGCCTTGAGGGCCTGCCGGATGTATTCGAGTGCATAAACTCGTCGGACAGGGAACACTGGTAGCCAGTAGGGGGAAACTTCGGCTCCGTAGACCCAAATTTTGGTCTAGTCCTCGAATAGAAACCAATCTCCGGTACTCTGGGATTTTCCGGCTTGCAGCCAGCTTTTCATTTCTGGAAAGACCCTAGGGGAAGGCGAGTCATGAATAATGGTATAGGCAATAGACATGAAACTATTCACAAAACTGGAGTAGCCCTCCCCCTTAGGTAATTGACGCATAGAGAAATTCCAGTCGAAGACTGGTCTGGGTTGGGAATTCTCAAGATAAACTTTGTCTAACCCCAAACCCTCAAAATTATCAGCATGCTGGTACAAGAAGAGATAAAAAACCATTGAACAGAAACGGAACTGACGGGTTTGTGGAAACTCCTGGAATTGGGTTTGAATGGCTGTGGAGAGGAAACCAGGAATATCTAATACCACCCCTTTTTGGGACATGAGCCATAAGAAATGAACGCACACCGTGGAAATGTCTTCCGGACTCCCTACCCCTAAAAGGCCAGCAATCAGAGAGAGAATGGGCCGAACCTCTTCAACGAACAGACTTAATGGGAACGGCTCTATGGTGGGAAGAGAAGTAGCCTGGTCACCGGTTATAGAGGATATTAAGGCTCGCCGGGCCTCCCGTGGCTGTTTGATGAACTGGGCTACCAAGGCCGCGTCCTTGAAACTAACATATGTGGTGCTGGTAGGGAAGCGGAGGGCTTGTTTGATAACATCGGGAGAAAGGGAAAGAACCTTGTTCCCCTGAGGGGAAGTGAAGGTGCCCCAATGCTCGTCGAAAACATCTCTGAGCCATGTGATGAAATCAACCACAGAATGAACTTGAGGGGCAATTTGATGGTATAGGCCCGACACGACTACCCAATAACGGTCTGTGTTCTTAATATGACGACTGAAAAGCAATATTTTAATGCTGTGGATGTCGAAAGGATATTTGGGGTCACGGATACCAGCTTTTAAGTCAAGGAGAGGATCGAAACCGGGGGGATTCCTAGATTCACGGACCTGGGGGGTCTCTGGTTCACTCTTCTTTGGCATTACCCTTCCCATGGCCGACATTCAAGAATTTGAAAAAGCGAAAGGAAAACATAGGGAGAATGAATAATGGAATACCTGAACGGAAGGTAAGTCTGCTCGGGAAAGCGACACAGGGAACTCTGACAATGATTGGGGTAGACCAGGCGCTCTTTCCTACTTGGTATATGCCGTAGACGGGAACCTGCGACCTTTTATTGGAGCAAAATACGGAGGGAATGTTATCTCTAGACTGGGTAATTTGAGGTAAAAAGACGGATGGGTAAAACAAATGAAGGCAAGTGTCCTAAGGACACTGACAGTGAGGCACGCGGCGCATAAGGATTGGGTGTGTCACGGTGCAGGTGGGCGCCTCCTGCCGGGTTTAATACTGGTACGGGTCTCAGTACCAGCTGACCTAAAGGACTTTACCTTACCTTTTTACCGTATGCACTGTATAACTCCTGAAACATATGAGCCCTTATGCAGATTAAATATATAACCTACCCATCGTGAGGGTCTACCTTTCGATCCGCCACGTCACCACCACGCGGCATACTCCTGCCACCTCCTTCTAACATTGAGTCCCCACCACGTCATGCATTCACAATTCCGCGGGGGTATGGGTCTCCTCCTTCCCTCGCTGCTCGACCCCCTCGGAATTTCCCTCGTGCATCTTCACGTGGCAGCATTTTCTTTTAATGCATAGGTTTTGTGTTTAGTGCAGCGTTCCATGGCCTTTTATATTTCATGTTAGCTTTATGGCTTTACACTCCATTCCTTTCGGGTTAATTCCGCCATTGGCTTTAACGCACGTGGCCTTCGTTGCTTTGTCTCCTTTCGACCCCCTTTTGAAATATTTTTCCCTTTGGTACAAAGCTTAATACATGACTTGTCAAATGCGCCAGCGACTAATGTCAAAGATTAAACAACATTGGCTCCACCTGGGGACAGCACGTTCGTCCCCGAACGTGTCGAGAACTACGCAGACCGCCTGTTTATCTTCTGTGAACGTCACTTTTCCAGCACTTACTACTTCTCCCTGGAAAAATCATCATGACTCATGCATTACTCAATTCAAAAACGAAAATAGCAGCTAATGTACAATATAATACAATCAGGCTTTTTCAACCTGCTTCAGAACTAAAAATACGGTTTGAGGAACTGTCCATTTACAGGGGCGTCGAGCAGATCTCCCTGCAAATTCTCCAGCTTAAAAGTATTATTTCCTCCTTGCTCTGTAATCTTGAAGGGACCGAACCAAAGGGGGTCGAACTTACCATGCTTACCTTTATCAGCCCTTCTAACATCCCACCTGAGAACTAGATCTCCTACCTGTAGCTTTCTGTCCTTGGTATGCTGGTCGAACAGCTCCTTCATTTTCTCCTGGTATTCCACCAGTCGCTGGTTCACCTGACCACGCGTTTCTTCGAGTTCCACCAGCTGGTTGATTCTTTTGGTCATACCATCAGGTTCCTCCTGAGCCTCTTGCATGAAATGAGCAACAGGTAAAGCTAATTGTATAGGGAACATAGCTGCTCGCCCGTATACTAACTCATACGGAGATTTCCCAGTTGCCCTTTTACTAGTTATCCTGTTTGCCCACAGAGCGAACTTCAGTTGGGAATCCCAGTTCCTCTGGTTTTCATTTATTGTCTTCTTTAGAGCTCTGACCAGCGTTTTATTTGATGATTCTGCCAAACCATTTCCCTGTGGGTAGTAAGCTGTAGAGTGATCCAGAGTGATGTTATATTGCTGACAAAAATTCACGAATTTTGTAGATTTGAAGGCTTGGGCATTTTCAGTCACTATTCTAGCAGGACACCCAAATCTGGATATGATATTCTCTTCCATGAATTTGATTATTACTGTATCTGTAGCATTTCGTGCGGGTACAGCTTCCACCCATTTTGTGAAATAATCCGTGGCAGTCAGGATCCATTTGTGTTGCCCACTTGAGGGCGGGTGAATCTCACCTATGAAGTCAATTCCCCACTGTTTGAAAGGTTCATCGACGTGTACAGGAATCAGGGGTAGAGCTGCTAACTTTTGTTTTTCAGCAAATTTCTGACATTTGTCGAATACTCTAACCCAAGCAAAGACGTCTCCAAAAAATTTAGGCCAGTAAAAACCAGCCTTCATAACTTTCTGAGCTGTGCTCCTCCAGCTGTAATGTCCTCCACAGATTCCCTCATGGAATTCAGTTATTATGTTCTTCACTTCGTCTTCTGTGAGGCATAATAACAGTATGCCTGAAAGATCTCTCCAATATAGCTGACCATTGGCAACTACATACTTCTGCGATTTCAGCCTTAATGCCATGTATTTTGATTTATCACAGCTGGGTGGACAGCTGAGTGTCAGGAGATACTCAACTATTTCTTTGTACCAAGGACTAGTAAGATACTTCATTAGTATTTTCTGAGTGGCCATTTCCACTTCTTGCTGCCCTATCAGTTCCTCAGAATCTTCATTTGCAACCATAGATAAATGGATGCCCAAAGCTTGATGATTTGATTATGAAAAAAAATTTGCTAGCCCCTGCCCTTTGATTAACTTAGTGGGTCTGATGTCCAGATCATATTCCTGTATCTTTACAATCCACCTGCCCCTTTTTCCTTCACTGTCACCCTGAACGAGGATATCTTTAACCGCTGCAGTGGGTACAAATGTAGTGATGTGAGACTGGAGAATATACATGCGGAATGCTTTGAGGGACTTTACCAGGGCATAGGCCTGCTTCTCCAGTATGTTGTATTTCAGCTCTGCGTCATGAAGCACCTGACTAAAGAAAGCAATGGGTTGCTCGTACCCATCCTCGTTTTTCTGTAGGAGAACTCCGGCTATCGTGTGAGGTGATGCAAAAGAGAAAATCATAAATGGTTCAGTGAAATCTGGCCTTGTCAGCACAGGAGCCTCAGCAAATGCATTATTTATCCTGGCAAAGGCCTGCCTTGATTCTGGTGACCATTTCACCTCATTATTATTTTTTAACATATCTGTTATATGCCTAACTATCTCAGCATAGTTAGGGATAAACCTTCTCAGGAAGTTGATACGCCCTAAGAACACCTAGACTTATTTCTTATTTCTGGGGAGGGAGATGCCATTTATAGCTTCCACCCTTTTAGGATCGATCTTGACCCCATATTTAGTTACAATGTGTCCTAGGAGCTTACCCTCTTCTAATGAAAACAAAGATTTCTGAGGATTTAGGGAGAGTCCATACCTTCTGCATTTCTCAAAAGTCCTCTGAAAATGTTGAATGTGCTCGGCATCATCTTTCGAAAAGATTGTTATATCATCCAGGTACACCACCAGAAACTTGTCTTTTTCCCCAACGAAATTTATGTCCATAGCCCTCTGAAATGTGGCTCCTGAGTTGATCAGCCTGAAAGGCATCCTAGCGTACATAAATGTACCCCAAGGCGTGGTGAAAGCAGTCTTTTTCTGGTCCTCTGGGAGTACAGCCACCTGGTTATAACCCGAAAAACCATCCATCATAGACATCCTGGAGGCCCCCACCACTTTCTGCAGAATGTGGTCCATCTTTGGTAATGGGTAATTATCTTTCAGGGAGGCTCTATTCAAGTTTTTGATATCCACGCACAGCCTTATTTCCCCATTTTTCTTCCGGACAGGGACTAGATTTGCCACCCATTTAGAGTATTTCAATGGCACAATTATCATAGCCTTTAACAGCGTCTTGATTTCCTTCTCAATGGAGGGGAGTAACAGAGGATTAATTTTCCTGAGCTTCTGCTTATGGGGCCTTGCAGCTGCCTTCAGGGGAATCTCATGCTGCAAAATGCTGATATCAAATGTCTTCAGGTCTTGACAGGACCATGCAAATACGTCCATATAAGACTGAAACAATTGTAGATACTTCACTTTGTAGTCATCCGGGACCTTTCTGGACAATTTCACAATTTTGGGTTCAGCCTCAGTACCCAGATTTAGGTCCTCTACCTGGTTTTCGTCTGTCATTTTTCTGGGCTACCTGGGGACATCATTTTTGTCGAATAGCCTTTCCAGGGGCACCAGGCCTCTAGGGATGACGTTTCCCTTCAGCTGTAAAACTTTGCTCCCAGCCATTTTTTCTTCCCACTGGTTTTCTGGTTGGTTCTCAGCATCATCTTCCTCACCACAGTCAATTTCCATATTAGAGAACTCCCCCACTGTCTCTAGAAATATTTTCACTTTTTCATCGTCTTCAAACACTTGCCAGTGTTTGACATTGTCTGGAATCGAAGGTATGTACCTTACTTCTATCTCATACCTCAGGAGAGGATTTTGAGGTGGAAAGAAGGTGCTAGTAGCTACTGCAAGTGAATCTGCCATCTTGTTCTGCTCCCGGGGCATGAAATGAATATTAAAAGATGAGAAAAAATTCTCCACCATGTCCCATACTTCATTCCTGTAGGCCCTTAAACGAGGATGTTTTGCTTGACATTGGTTTCTGATCTGCCGAACCACCAATTCTGAATCACCCAGGACTTTCAGGGTTTGTATATTCATGTTCCTGGAAGCTTGTAGCCCTAGCAAAAGTGCTTCATACTCAGCCACATTATTGGTGGCTTCATACTCTAGTTTGAAGGACAGTGGGACCCATTCGCCTGTAGGGGAAATTAACAAAACTCCAGCGCCATTACCTTCCTTTGAATTTGCCCCATCGAAATGTAGAGTCCATATCCCTGTTTCAAGACCACCTGGGAATTTCCGAGTCCTTATCTGACATAAGGGAGGTTCCTGGGCATAACTGTAATCTTCTTCTAACATCAAGCATGAAAATTCTCTATCCTTACTGTAGACCGGTGAATTTTCTGAACTGTCAGCTTTGGTAACCGTTTTTACAAATCTGGTCTCTCTGTATAGTCTCCTCTCCTGTCCACCAAAGATTGGGATGGTGGCATATGTTAGATCTAGCTTGATTGACCCGCCAATCTTTGTTCCCCAGGATCTTGAAAATAGCATACCAAAACGGGTTGGAATGTCAGCAACCACAATGGCCATTACCACACTTTTAGCGGGGATTTGGGCTAGGTTGACCACCAGGTCCTTAATCATGCCCAAGCACTTAACTCTTTTGGAGTCAAATGAATACAGATCCTGGTGTGGGCGGGTGATCTGGAGTCCTAATTGTTCCATGACAGACAGAGGCATAATATTGTGGGAGGCTTTCGAATCTAGCATGCATTTGTGGAGTAATAGGTCATGGATCACCAAAGACACGTAGAAGGGAGGTGTAGTGGGGTCTAATTCCTCGACATGTGGACCAAACACTACCATAGGTCTTTCTTCTTGTAAGTTAAGGTTGTCAGGGATGTATATTACTTCTAGGGGAAGCATGAAAGAGGTGACCTGGGACTGATATGCAGGTTGCTTTAACAATTCAGTCAGGGGGACTGGGATTTTAACTTTCTCTAGTTCCTTTTGTAGACTAAAAGCTGAGGATGGATTATCTATCGACACCTCTTTAGATTCTTTCTCCTTAGAGTCTGTGCTCTGTGGGAGAGGCTTGACTTCTTTTATGACTGGCTTGACACTAGGAGGAGTAGTTGCTCGTGAAGATGAAGAAGCTTGAGTATCAAAATGCAAAGGTTGGCTAAGAGGTTTCTTACCTTTCTCAGGGGCTTTCCGATCAGTCTCCTCTTGAGCAGGTGCTGACTTTTGGGGTGTGTCCTCCTCTTCATCTTGAGTGCGGGTTCTCTTTCTGGAGGACCTGAGGTTGTATTTTCTGTTGAACTGAGCTTGCATGAAGTCAACGAACTGATTACAGTAATCATCAATCTCGGGCTCCTCTGCATCCTCGTTGGCCTTCTGTTCAAGGTGAGCTTGTCCTTCGCCCTCCTCACTTTCATGTACGGGACATTCTATGTCATCACTGTCTGAGAAAACAAGACATGCCTCCTCTTTTTCATAGGCAGGATCTTCAGGAGAAGCCTCTACTTGCCCCTCCAAGTATAGAGGATGTGGTACCTGGCCTTGTTGCTCCTGCTGTCCCCTCTACAGTATCTGCAAGGGTGGTTTCCTGTGTTGAGGATTGAATCCTCTGTTTGGAGCATTCTGAAAATTCTTTGAGGGAAAATTCTTGGTCTCCATCTCAAGCCTGACCAGCTTGCTTGAGAGGTTCTTGATCATCCTATTCATTTCCTCAATCTTATCATTGGCCGAATCTCTGTCTTGTCCTGAGGTGGATACTTCCTCTTTTCCCCTCCTTCTAACCTCTTGTTCTTGTTTCCCTTTGGATTTTCCAGTCGAGACAAAATTTGCTACTATCTCTAGTGCATCTGTCTGTGCATCATCCAGAGTGGTTGGTTTTCTCTCTCTCAATGAGAAACCGAATTCAGAATCAAATGCCGCCACAAAAATGACCTTAGCAGCGGTCTGGTGAGGCTTCATTTTGGTGGGGAGACTTAGGTACAACTTATTAAATCTTCTGATAAACTCAGACACCCCTTCGTTATGTTTATTTTTCAGAGTGTTGAACTCGGTAAGGACATTACCATGATCTTTATTTTCTCCCCACTTTTTGATGAAAGCGTCCTCCATTCCCTCCCAAGTGTTGATGGAACGAGCTCCAAGTGTCTTGAACCATTTTCTGGCTTCCCCATCTAAGGATTGCACGAACAGCCTTAGAACTACATCCAGATGTTCCACATTAAAATTCTCTGCGAAAGAGCAGAAAACCTCGACATGTTTCTGGGCTTCAATCTCATTCTCACCACTGAATCTGGGCAGAATCTTTAAATAATCTTGCGGCATGTCATTTAGTACTGCAGGTAGCTCCAAAGGAGCGTATCTGTTTTGCAGGAAGCCAGGGACATTCGCCATTGGGGGAGGTGTAGGTAGTACAAGAGTCTGAGCTGTAGGGGGAGGAGGAGAGGGTGGAAGTGAAGTATGGATAATGATGGGGATGTAGTGAACAGCGGCTACTTCGGTAACTTCCTTAATCTCCTCAACTTCAGGGGTAGGGTGGAAAGAGTAATGCGGAGTATAGCTAGACTCGGCTTCGTCTTTGATATGGGTGCCTCCCCGAGGTGGGCTCTCTGAATAGTAACCAGTATCTATTATGATGGGGTTAGGGCCTTGTAGTTAGGTGATTTGAGAGGAAGAGGACGGAAGATATGGAAAGTTTTCTAGGGAGAATTTCGGGATCTCGGTATGAACTGACTGCCTTTCCCTCCAGCCTCTTCTGTGTAGGATCCTTTCTGGGTCAGACACGGAAGGTGTCTTTGGCTAAGACGTATCTGACCTTAGGTGTGGCTTGCGAGGAGCCAGGATTGCAAAAGGTTTAATTGAAAAATGATTGAGGATTCGCCAAGGTGAGGGGTGCACAACTCTCAACTCTTCGTGCTCACCTAAATGAAGAGTGAATGGATTTTGTCGAGGACCAGGGATCTTAAATTTCTTCAACTTCGTCCCTAGCAACGGCGCCAAAAAGATGTTGTCGCTCCTAGAGACAGCCCTGAGTTGTTAAAGACCAGTGCCTAGGACATCTTAAATAGTAGAGAGTATAAAATACATTTCAGACCTATTATCAGCTTCGAACTCTCTCTACCTTTTCAACTTATGTAAAACGTCATCATATGGATGGGACCAAACAACCTTCAGATTGTAGCAAGCTATAAAGACTCTGTAAAGACAAGAAGGGAATCTTCAACACATATAGACTCCAGACAACTTAGAGACAGCTTTCATCATAGAGGGCCAGTTTCTCAACAACATATAGGTACTCTAAACAAAAGATATTTGAAGCGCAGAAAATAATAGGGGAGTACTAACTATCAGTGAAATGATGCTCGAAAAACCTAATTCAACATGATATGGGCTTAGGGATTAAGAATCCATACATATCCATCAGTTTAGTAAGAGTAACATTTCACGACACTTAATACAGAGGAACTGTGAATGATATGTTAAGTGGAACGACATATCGTGTATGAGCCATATTTAAAGCAACATATACCAGTAAAGCATGAGTATCAAACAGTGATAAATTCATACCCCAAATGGAAAGTTACTCGCATTCCAAGACACGATAAAAAGGAATTGAAAACAGTGGAGAGAACAATGATACAATATCACAAAGAAAGGTTTACAAACTATACAGCATCAAGACTGGAATCCTCATATATAATTAGAACTTCTCTTCGATGGAACCCCACGGGCTCTGTGTATTTGCATTGATGATTCACAACAAGTATACAAAAAGCTTTTACACTGCAATTTTCTTCTGGAAATCTGGAACCCGTTTTTCTCATTGGATTTACCTTATATAGGCTTCTTTCCATCTCAGCGAGAAGATATTTTTTGGAAAAATATCTTCTTCACATAAAAAAAATTTGTTAAATGTCATTTTCAAAACAGCAAAATTCATGATGAGGAATCAAGCTTCCCATCATGTATAATCAGGCCCTCGGCCGTTTTTAAAAACAGAAAATTAAACAACAGTTTGGTGAAAAAGTAAAATGCAGGAGTGGGGAAAACAACCCACTCAAAACTTAAAAGAAACTAACTGAGTAAAAAGTAAAATAGGTCGTTAAGGCCGAATCATGAGTTGACAAAGAATCACAGGTGCAGTAGAGTGGAGGCAGTTTCTAATTCTGGCGGGGGCACGTTTGCAGATGAACTGGCATATTGGCTCGTGAACTGCGTGCACCTTTGCTGACTGTCCGCAGCTGGCTCGGGCATTGTTGAGAACCCCTCCACCTCGACAAAGGCCTCAGTGAGGGCGTGGAAACCTGCCCCAGTAGGAATCTTGTGTTTAATCAAGTGGAGAAGGTTGAACTCTTTTCGCAAGGATGAAACAATCGTGTCAGCTTTGAGCTGAGCTGCTTTACCCGTTTGAAGGTCAGTTCGGTCTCTTTCTTCTTGCAAGCGTGCTGTGTATTAGGCCAAAGGCAAGAGCACGGCAAGGGTGGTCGGGTCCCAGCAGGAAGGGAGTCCAGCTGTCATGATCTCACTCCATACCTCGTCGAATCGTCCAACGTTGGCGACCACCTGTTGGAGAGCTCTCGAAGCTGTGACTCGGGCCATCTCTTTGTTGATAATTTTGCGACACTCAATAGCCTCAGTGAATCGACTAGGAATACCGTGCTTCTCCATGTCATCTGATCCCAACTCGTTGAGGAACGAAATGTACTCTTTGGCTTGTTGGGCCCTGTTAGACAGATCAAGGTCTGCCTCCTACAGTTTCCTACTGAGATAGGGTATAGCAGACTTATGCTCCCCCATCATCCTTAAGAAGCCCCATTGCTCGGTGACAGCTGAGATTATATCAGACCAGATTATACTCCTAGCCTCAAGAAGGGTGAGATTTCCCTTTGCATGGCTTTTCATGTCAGCAATAGTTTTCTGTTGATCTGCCGTCGTCTTCTTTTCCTGCTCTATTTCTCTCTGCAATCCTTCGACTATTCTGGTGTTCTCGGCTAGAGAGTTTTCCAAGTTCGTGATTTTTTGCCTTGCTGTAGACGCTTGCTTTTCCAATATCTCATTCTCATCTCTTGCTATGGACAATTGCTCAGACAACGAGCTAGTTCCACTTGACACCACAGTCGGCTGATAGCTTTGTGAGTCCCATCTAGCTTGCGGCTCTGTTGCCTTGTTCTGTAGCACGTTGATTGTTTCAGCCATCTTTTCTTTCTCCTCCCTTTCTTTTGATAGCCTAGCGGACAGTTCTACCTTCTCTCGCTCCACTTGCACCAGTTCAGCCGTCTGGACATGGCGGGAGGCTAGTATACGGGCCTGATTTTTTTCCGATGCGACTTCCTTTTGTAGTTGTTTAATCAGAGCTGCCTGGGTATTTGTTTCTCCCTTATCTTTCCCCTTGATCATGTCCTGGAGGAAACGCACCTGATTTGCTCTGGCACGGCAGCTGACTTGTTCGCTTGTCAGGGTAGCCCTCAACTGGTCGTGTTTCTGCTCTAATTTCTTCAGCGCGAGGGTGACCTGCATCAGTTCATCTTTGATCATATCGCATACCGTCTGGAACAAGTCGCACATGTCGTTGGCTGGTACCTTCTTCATATCGATGGCATACTCGAGCACCCGATAGCTAGTGACATCTGAATTTGGATCCAGGATAGCTTCTACCATAGATAGTACTAGGCTTTCGGTATCCACGTTGATGGAGGCAGAGAGCCTGGTATGATACTTCTCAACGTATCTTCCCAGCTCAGCTTTATATTTGTCACGGATTGCTCTATTCGCCTGATCCCTTTCGATTTCCCTTGGCGAGGTATGCTCTATGATGGCCTGTGTGACCTCTGCACCATTATCCCTGCCTTGCCTTTATCCAATTTACCGTACACCGTGAAGGGTTCCAGCAGTTGCTCCTCTCCTATGACTTCTGCCTCACTGGAGGTTGTTCTTTGTCTTTTGGGAGGGGGCGCTGCCCCTGAGGTACCTGCTTCTTCTCCTCCTTCTCCGCATGTGCCTCTGTTGACATTCTCTTCATCCCCTGTAGCAGATGAATCTGTCTCCATCTACGAAAACAAGGGCCAAATTTCGAGGTTAGCCCTCCATTCCATAAATGGCCTCGGCTCATGTATGTAGGGTGCAGACCTGTTCCTTTTCCTTTTGTTCGAGATAATTTCTCGAGGGTCATAAGCCCAACTTTTTCCCAGCCTTAGGTCTAGACCTTGCAGCAATTTCTCAACGATCGGGAGGGCGTGTCTCGAGTTTACCACGAAGGGGCTGATTTCAATGGGAAGCCTTAGGATGTAGCCCTTCTTGGCAGGAACAAAATGGAGCTGATCGGCCTTGAGGGCATGTCGGATGTATTCAAGTGCATAAACTCGTCGGACAGGGAACACTGGCAGCCGGTAGGGGGAAACTTTGGCTCCGTAGACCAGAATTTCGGTCTAGTCCTCGAATAGAAACCAATCTCCGGTACTCTGGGATTTTCCGGCTTGCAGCCAGCTTTTCATTTCTGGAAAGACCCTAGGGGAAGGGGAGTCATGAATAATGGTATAGGCAATAGACATGAAACTATTCACAAAACTGGAGTAGCCCTCCCCCTTAGGTAATTGACGCACAGAGAAATTCCAGTTGAAGACTGGTCTGGGTTGGGAATTCTCAAGATAAACTTTGTCTAACCCCAAACCCTCAAACTTATCGGCATGATGGTACAAGAAGACATAAAAAACCATTGAACAGAAACGGAACTGACGGGTTTGTGGAAGCTCCTGGAATTGGGTTTGAATGGCTGTGGAGAGGAAACTAGGAATATCTAATACCACCCCTTTTTTGGACATGAGCCATAAGAAATGAACGCACACCGTGGAAATGTCTTCCAGACTCCCTACCCCTAAAAGGCCAGCAATCAGAGAGAGAATGGGCCGAACCTCTTCAACGAACAAACTTAATGGGAACGGCTCTATGGTGGGAAGAGAAGTAGCCTGGTCGTCGGTTATAGAGGAGATGAAGGCTCGCCGGGCCTCCCGTGGCTGTTTGATGAACTGGGCTGCCAAGGCTGCGTCCTTGAAACTAAAATATGTGGCGCTGGTAGGGAAGCGGAGGGCTTGTTTGATAACATCGGGAGAAAGGGAAAGAACCCTGTTCCCCTGAGGGAAATTGAAGGTGCCCCGATGCTCGTCGAAAACATCTCTGAGCCATGTGATGAAATCAACCACAGAATGAACTTGAGGGGAAATTTGATGGTATAGGCCCGACACGACTACCCGGTAACGGTCTGTGTTCTTAATATGACGACTGAAAAGCAAGGGTTTAATGCTGCGGATGTCGAAAGGATATTTGGGGTCACAGATACCAGCTTGTAAGTCAAGGAGAGGATCAAAACCGGGGGGATTCCTAGATTCACGGACCTGGGGGGTCTCTGGTTCACTCTTCTTTGGCGTTACCCTTCCCATGGCCGACATTCAAGAATTTGAAAAAGCGAAAGGAAAACAGAGGGAGAATGAATAATGGAATACCTTAACGGAAGGTAAGTCTGCTCGGGAAAGTGACGCAGGGAACTCTGAAAATGATTGGGGTAGACCAGATGCTCTTTCCTACTTGGTATATGCCATAGACGGGAACCTGTGACCTTTTACTGGAGCGAAATACGGAGGGAATGTTATCTCTGGACTGGGTAATTTGAGGTAAAAAGATGGATGGGTAAAACGAATGAAGGCAAGTGTCCTAAGGACACTGACAGTGAGGCACGCGGCGCATAAGGATTGGGTGTGTCAGGGTGCAGGTGGGCGCCTCGTACCGGGTTTAATACTGGTACGGGTCTTAGTACCAGCTGACCTAAAGGACTTTACCTTACCTTTTTACCGTATGTGTTGTATAACTTCTGAAACATATGAGCCCTTATGCAGATTAAATATATAACCTACCCATCGTGAGGGTCTACCTTTCGATCCGCCACGTCACCACCACGCGGCATACTCCTGCCACCTCCTTCTAACATTGAGTCCCCACCATGTCATGCATTCACAATTCCGTGGGGGTATGGGTCTCCTCCTTCCCTCGCTGCTCGACCCCCTCGGAATTTCCCTTGTGCATCTTCACGTGGCGGAATTTTCTTTTAATGCATAGGTTTTGTGTTTAGTGCAGCGTTCCATGGCCTTTTATATTTCATGTTAGCTTTATGGCTTTACACTCCATTCCTTTCGTGTTAATTCCGCCATTGGCTTTAACGCACGTGGCCTTCGTTGCTTTGTCTCCTTTCGACCCCCTTTTGAAATATTTCGCCCTTTGGTACAAAGCTTAATACATGACTTGTCAACCTTTTAATGCGCCAGTGACTAATGTCAAAGATTAAACAACAGTATGGACAAACATGTGAACCCATTCAGCCCTAGGATTCTTATCCCAAGCCTCCATCCATGTAGCCAGGTGTTTGCGCAAATCACCTCAGCCACCAAAAATCTCAGCTGGTGGGGTAGTGGGCTTCTCATAGCACAACTTCATCATTCTGCTACATTCTATCCAATATTCAAGGTTCCCTTTATGTGTATCCCACCAACATGTTGGGGTTGCGCGCATAACAAGGTCGAGTGCCCAAATCCTTTGTTCTTTCGGGACATCCTTTTCCAAATTTTCCCAAAATAATACAACACTACCAAAACCATAAAAATAGGGTAATTCTCTTACCTCTGAGGAGATGCATCACAATTTTTTAGTGAACTTGAGGCAGTGCAGTGCAGAAACATCATGCAGACGATTATGCAAATTCTCCATTTCTCCATCTAAATCTTAGAAGCATGAGCTATCCTTTTCCCAATTAAACATCCCATCAGTAGTAGGGTTGATCCAATCCACCTCTCGGGTAGTCACCTTGTAGATATGGTCAACATCATCCCCTTCATGAACAGGTTTTGTATATCTCTCCCCTTTGGCAGGATCCAAAGGTACTATAACCCGAGTACCATTGTTTTCAAATATCATGCTCATGTGCTTCAATTTCATGATGCCTCCCATATCAATGGCCCAATATAGCCCTAGAAGCACAGGGTATGGGTTTGTATCATCCACAATTTGGATTAATTCAAAGTCTGTGTGTATCTTTACTCCAGAAATGCCTACCAGAACCTATGGGAGTCTTCCTAGTGAAATGATATTCTGTTGATTATCCATGCGCAGCTAAATGGTGGACCACTCTGGCTTTGGTTCGCCCATCTTCTGCCAAATCTGTTTAGGTAGAAAATTTTCATCAGACCCCAAGTCCAATATGACCTGATCCATCTCATACTCTCCAACTTGCACAATCATGCGCATCTCTCGACCAGTTCTCTTCGTATTCTTGTAGATCTTGTTTACAGCCTTACTCTCAGTTCAAAGCAAATCCTTATCCGTGCAGCTATCTGAAGGTTGTATACTACTTTCTGGTTACACAATAGATTAATGTAGGCTTGCAGGAAAGGTTTTACTTCATCATCAATATTTGCCTCCATGATTGACTTGGATGTGGATGCACCTGCAGCAGCAAAATCCTTCTTGGCTTGTACAAAAGTCTCCTTTGCCTTCTGCAGGTTGAGTCCTTCCTTCTTTTCAGAAGCCTTTCTGATCAATGGCCCTGCATCAGCCTTCTTTCCCTCGTCTTCTCTGGTGGCAGCACCATTGCGTGTAATTATGTTTACACTTGGATCATCATCTAACATCTCAACTCTAACCATTTGTATATTATGTGTAGGTGTCTGTTGTTACTTCTCCTGCATTCTAGCAATCAAAACAGGACAATCTTCAATGACATGATCAAAATGTCTACAATACCTGCAATATTATCACACAGGATTTGGACAGTTGCACACATAGTGCCCAGCGTCTCCACAGTTATAGAAAATCAGTTTTCCTCTTCCATGACCTGCACCTCCACCTCTTTCTCCTCCCCTTCCTCTAGCTGGAGATCCACCACACCCATAGGGGGATGCTAGTGAATATGGGTCGGCCTACACTCTGTAGAGGTTGGCATTGTCTATCATCAAATAAAAGGTGCGACAATGATTCTCATAATGGCCAACCAAAGAGAAGAACCTACACCATTGTTGCTTTAGTTTTGGTACATAACTTCCTAATCGAGGGCAATGGTTTGTGTCATTCCTTCCAGCCTCTTGACAGTTAGCACACCACAGCGTAGGAGTACCACTCGGTCATATAGCATCCCTGGGTCGCAATGGATTTGGTCCTCCTGCTTGCATATAATCTTGAAGCAAGATACACTGATCTTTTGTGTGACTGGAACCCTTACAACATATACACCATACATTTGTGATGACTTCTTTCCCTCTGTCTCTGTGCAAGTTCTGAATTTCCAAGTGCATTTCTTCTAACTGACTTTGGATTTGCAAAGTTCTAAATTGGTCATCAGTTCTAGGCATGGCTTCCAGCTTCATAGCAACTTCAATAGCTTCTACTTGAGGATCAATTTTCTTCTGATTCATAAGGCCGCACAGGTGTGGTAGGAGCATGGCAATAAACCATTCTTTATGTTGCTTATCATC
Source organism: Pinus albicaulis (assembly GCA_034641835.2). Classification (NCBI taxonomy): domain Eukaryota; kingdom Viridiplantae; phylum Streptophyta; class Pinopsida; order Pinales; family Pinaceae; genus Pinus; species Pinus albicaulis. The sequence continues at coordinate 770,150,902 of CM076580.1, read as the reverse complement.
ATAGATAAATCCTCCATCACTGTTGGTGCACTTCAATTGTTGATCTGCTTCCTAGACAGATTCATTTGGTTCTTGTCAGATATCTTTCAGCTCTGTTACACATTGTGATTAAGACTTTGGTTTCTTGAACTGCTGCTTTAAGGCCTTCTTGATTTCATTTACAAGAGGATTGTGTAATATCCCAAAAGGGAGAATGCAATAATACAAAAACATAATATAAGAACTACAACAATGTAAACAAATGATATAAAATACACTATACAAATAGATATAATAGTTGAGCCATTTTATTATATGGAGGTGGATAAACAAGTACAACAGTGCTCAAAATATGAGACACTCAAGCCAAAGAGATGGCCTAAAATGACCCCACAAGAGGGACTGCGTAACTATTGGATTGCTGGAAGGAATACTGTGTTGTCCCTGCTACAAATGTCAAGACTACAACTGCCGGAAAAATATTAAAGTGTATATTTTTCCATTCCAGAGCTCAGATGATGCTAAAGCCTCAGATCCAGGCTCTATGATGAATACCCAAGATAACCCAGAAAGGATTTCCAGATCTGACAATATTGGAAAATCACCCTCTTAGGCCCTGCAACTATATGACTGTTGGGTATGCATATCTACTGCATGAGCTGAAGATATGATGGCTGCAATGAAGCAAAAGCAACTCAATTCATAGAGGGTTTATCCCTTATTCAGATCCTCAAGCCAAAAGCTCAAGATCTGTCTCCTCCAACCTCCTCCAATAGATGGAGCTGCTGAATGAAAAACATTTGGAGAAAACTGCGCTATCAAAGAGGGAGGCTCTATAGCATGATGCTATATGTTGCAATGTATCTCTTGAATGATAGAAATAATGTGCCCAAGGTGAGAATATGGTCCCTCATATATTTTCTAGTTGAAATACTGGAAACTTCCTTCCTCCTTCAGATCTGCAAGAATGGACTACGCAATCCTTGAGGGGACTGTTGCTGCATGGAGGTATGAAATGATGGCCTCAATGTCGGATATGATTATGATGCTCCTGGAAGGTTTATCTTGAAGCACTAGGTGAAAGGATGAATCCTCCATCGGTTTCCTAGCTGAAATGCTAGAAACAACCACCACCTCTCAAACCCTCAAGCAGGAATGTGTTATTCCTATAACTAAATGTGCATATAATAGTGGTTGAATGTGGCACCAATGTATGATGATGTATGGAAGCTCATAATAACCTTCCCATAGTACACACTTGAAGTCCCCCATGGATAAGGGTGGGATTTCCGCTCAGAAACACCCGTGTGCTAAGCAACACTGTAGACTTAGCTAAATAGCATAAGCATGCATAGAAATGTCAAATGACAAATAAAGATCTAAATAGATCAGAAATAATAATACAAATCATGCCTTCTATTTTTTCCTTCATCTCCCTTATATTCTTTGTGAGCCTTCCATATCCCTGGCCCACCTCATAACTGTGTTGCACATGTGGTCACTAGCCTCCATGAAGACTATGTTGTCTCTCCATGTTATCCACCATATCTGCATTTAATTCCCACTCTCTCCATCATGTGTGCATTGGATGCACAACTTCCTCCTCTATCTCATCATTAGTGCTCTATGATCTTACTTTTAATGCACCATGATCTGAGTTGACCTCCTCGAAGATCTCCATGATCTATCATTAATGTGGCACGATCTCCACTCTTCCTTCATTTAAGAAGTTTCTCCACTACTCCATAATGTATATCTGCATCTAAATTATCCACATTCACACATCAAAAGTGGATTTTACTCAGCTATGGGTTTTGTGGGTCCCTCAACCCTCTTATTTACTTAATTAATTATGAAAATTAAGAACTCTAATATTCCAATTATCTGATGGAAAATTGGGAATTTTACAGTCCTCCCCGCCAAAATGTTGCTTTTCCTCAAGCAACTGCAAAAGTGGATGTTACAACAAACATCCTACCTCCAAATGGAATCCTCATATGGAAGGCCTCCCCATCTGCCACAATGTGTAATGCATGCCCAGCTCCAAAGCCGCCTCTCTAGAATGTCTAGAATGGCGTCCAACTGAAAAGTTACATGCCTCTCCTCATCAATGAATCTCCAAGTGGCAACCAAATGTTGTCCAAAGGTATCCTTTATACATGAGATACATGAAATGAAGTGGTCTCTTCCCAAAGTGGAAAGTCCCAACTCATGAACTATCTCTCCAACCCATGTCACATAGAGTAGATTACATCTGTCAATGCTCTCATCATTAGCCATGTTGGCCTTATGGGATCCAAGCATCACATCAACATAGTGAAAAACAAGAAGTAGAGACATAGGTGGACATGTACAATTTCTACTACCATTCTAGATCATCATGAAAACAAGAGAGCCATACTCTCTCAATAGAAGCCACCATAGCAATGCTTCTTGCTGCCATGCCAAATCAGCATCAATATAAATATGAGAGTCATACTCTCTCAAAAGAAGCCACTGCATCAATGCCTCTTGCTACCACACCACATCATCATTGTACCAAATGTAGTGGCTATATTCTCTCAAGAGAAGTCTCCGCAACAATGCATCTTGCTGCCCCATCACATCATCATTATACCAAGTACAATGACCATAATCACTCAACAGAAGCCAATGCAATAAGGCCTCTTGTTGCCATCCTTCATCAATGTCATGCAATGTATGGGGATAAATCAACCCATACTCTCCCAATAGTAACCAAAGAAACAAGGATTCCTGATGACATCTTACATCATCATGATGCAAGTCATGGAGCAACAACATGCTAATGGATATGTGGAATGTCTCATCAAAACAATACAGATAAGCTCCCTCCTGCCACATCATGTGAGAGTTATGCCATGTCCCAAACCCAAGTACATATATGAACATAAGATACATCCCAAACATAAATACATGTAAATACATGAGACATATCCCAAACAAGAGAAAATACACGGACATAATATATATCATGAGATGTCCAAACTCTCTCATCAATAACTAGCATAGCCATGCCTCTTGCTGATTCATGTCATCAATGATATACATTACATGGATCCTACAAATGTGAGATGTGGGGTAGTATCCATACTCACCCAAAAGAAACCATCGCAGCCATGCTTCTTGCTTCTCGGTATCATAGATCTGCAAGAGGGTTGGCAACCTCCTACTCCTCATCTGGATCCATTCATCCCAATGTGGATGATGAATCATGCCAAGCTCAATCTTGGTATCCTCCCAAGGTATAATACCAAAATCCTCCATATGAATAGCTTTGCACTCCATGAAATGCTGAAGTGCACCTCCATTGAGGTCTCTCCATGAGATCCTCTCATAAATGGCCCATTGGAACCCATAAGGCTCCATACATGTTCTAGGTATAGATTCCTCTTTGAGCTGTGAGATGCTCATCAAGGAAAATTTATCTTGACAATGGAAAGTTCTCTCCATCACAAGATATATACCATCTACCATTTGTCCCTCCAGTGCTTCTTAAGTGAAACTACCTTTAGAACGCTCCAAGAGTAATGGGGCCCTCATCTCATCACTGTTGTTAAGTGACAATGTTGTAGATCTGCATGGTGATACATGTGTTGTCTCATGGCCACATATAATGTTAAACTCATAGTTTGGCATTGTACTGAATAGGACTATGCTCCTCCCATTTTCTACAACTCCACACTTCAACACAAATTTTTGGGTGTAGCATAACCATGAAAAACTGGGATAGCAATACATCTTCTCCTTGATCAAGTCAAGGGTCCTCTGTGCAGTGATAATTTGCTGCTCCAAATCAGCAAGGTGCTCTAATCCTTGGTTATGCACTTTCCTTGATGGCATGGTCTCACAAATCTCAATATGAGGTACTAAAATAATATGAGATGAAAGTATGTGCAAACCTTGGATAAGCTGAATCTCGGGAACATCTTGCACATCTTCAATAGTTCCTCCAACCGGTGCAATAGCCTCTCCAACTACTGGTAATGATGATGGATGCATATACTATACTATACCAGCGATGGTATCTGCCTCCTCCTCCTCATGCATCTCATTAATCATGCATGGGGCTCCTAATGTCAAGAGATCAAGACCATCTTTCAAAGATGCAAGTTCCCTTCCTCCTGATGTGAGTACATCTGCAGTTGATGGTGGTGGCATAGGCTCCTCTTCCAGAGTGATGATGAGGACATATTCCTTGGGCTCTTCATGTATTATCTCCTCAGTGATGGGATATGCCTCTATGTGATATGTCTCTGGTTTATTTATACCAAAATTCTTCTTCAGTATTTGAATAAAATATGCATAAGCAGACACTCTCATGGGTGACAAATGACTGAACCACCAATCTCCTACTTCACCTTCTAGGTGCAGCACTGCAATCTCCATAACCTCTCTTTCTGATACAAGATGTTGCAGAAATAGTGTAGCTAACTCTTCCCTCCAAGCCCTTAATGTGCTTGTGGAAGATCCATAAAATGTAGGGAAGAAGAATCTATGCCTCTTTCTTCTATTACTGCTACGAGATCTCCTCTCCTCTTTGAGTTGCAAAAATGGTTGGAGAGTTAAATTCTCCTTGAGTGCTCTAGGCTGTGCTTTGTACTCAAGCAAGTATTTACTTAGGGTCTCATGCCCCAAGTCTCCTTCATATTCATACCATTCACCTTCCTTCTCAAAGAAAGGGGATCTAGTAGAATGATGTGAAGCTCTTTTCTTCTCCGGTTGTTCCTTCTGTTGATAGGAGGTGCTTGGACCTTCCTCATCAAATCTTCTTGAATCCTTCCTTTGCATTTTTCTCTTCATTTGATTGACCTCCTTGGAGAGATCTTGCATAGATCTAAATAGAAGAGTGGAAAAAATGCAATCCTCCTTCACGATAGATCTCTACTATCTACTTCTTCTTTTGATGCAAAAGATGAAGTGCCCACAAGATGAAACAAATATCATGCTATGATACCACTATAATATATCAAAAGGTAGAATTCAGTAATACAAAAACAAAATATAAGAATTGCAGAAATTTAAACAAGTAAAATAAATACACCATACAAATAGACACAATAGTTGAGGCATTTTATTATATGGAGGTGGATAAACAAGTACAACAGTGCTCAAAATATGAGACACTCAAGCCAAAGAGATGGCCTAGAATGACCCTGAAATGACCCCACAATAGGGACTGCATAATTGTTGGACTACCAGAAGGAAAAATGTGTTGTCCCTGCTGTAAATTTCGGGACTACAACTATTGGAAAATTACAAAAGTGTAGATCTAGCAGTTCTGGAGATCAGATGATGCTAAAACTTCAGATTCAGGCTCTATGATGAAAACCCAAGATAACTAAGAAAGGATTTCCATATCTGACAATCTTGGAAAATCACCCTCTTAGGCCCTACAACTATATGACTGTTGGGTATGCAGATCTACTACAGGAGATGAAGATATGATGGTTGCAATGAAGCAAAACAAACTCAATGCATAGAGGGATGATCCCTCATTCAGATCCTCAAGCCAAAAGCTCAAGATCTATCTCCTCCAACCTCCTCCAATAGATGCAGTTGTTGAATGCACAACAACTGGAGGAAATTGCACTGTCAGAGAAGGAGGCTCTATAGCTTGATGCTAGATGCTGCAATGTAGCTTCTGAATGATGGAAAAAATGTGCCCAAGGTGAGAAGATGGTCCATCATAGGATTTCCAGCTGAAATACTAGAAACTTCCTTCCTCCTTCAGATCTGAAAGACTGGACTGTACGATCCTTGAGGGGACTGTTGCTGCATGGAGGTATGAAATGATGGCCTCAATTCTTTATATGAATATGTTGATCCTAAAAGGCTTATCTTGAAGCACAAGGTGAAAGGATGAATCCTCCACCAGTTTCCTAGCTGAAATGCTAGAAACAACCACCACCTCTCAAACCCTCAAGCAAGAATGCATTATTCCTCTGACAGAATGTGCATATGAGAGTGGTTGAATGTGGCACCAATGCCTGATGATGTATGGCAGCTCAGAATAACCTTCTCAGAGTAGGCACTCGAAGTCCCCCATGGGTAAGGGTGGGATTTCTGCTCGGAAACACCCATGTCCTAAACAGCACTACAAACTTAGCTAAATAGCATAAGCATGCATAGAAATGTCAAATGACAAGTCTATATCTAAACAGATCAAAAATAATAATACAAATCCTGCCTTCTATTACTACCTTCATCTCCCTTATATGCTTTGTGAGCCTTCCATATCCCTGGCCCACCTCATAACTACATTTCACATGTGGCCACTAGCCTCCATGAGGATTGTGTTGTCTCTCCATGTTCTCCACAATCTCTTCATTTAATTCCCACTCTCTCCATCATGTGTGCATTGGATGCACAACTTCCTCCTTTATCTCATCATTATTTCTCTATGACCTTAATTTTAATGCACCATGATCTCAGTTGACCTCCTCCAAGATCTCCATGATCTATCATTGATGTGGCACGATCTCCACTCTTCCTTCATTTAAGAAGTTTCTCCACTACTCTATAATGTATATCTGCATCTAAATTATCCACATTCACACATAAAAAGTGGATTTTATTCATCTATGGGGTTTGTGGGTCCCTCCACCCTCTTATTTACTTAATTAATTATGAAAATTAAGAACTCTAATATTCCAATTATCTGATGGAAAATTGGGAATATTACAGATCAACATTCTGAGCTAGATATCCCATAAACCAGTCCAGCGTGAAACCTTCAAACCCCATAGCCAATTGCGTCCTTTTGACAACATCAATATTGACATTCTGTGCAGTCCATATTGCGTCTGCAACAAACCAGAACCTATCCATGTCTTCATCGTCCTTCCAACAGGTCTAAAACTTAGCTAACCTTAACAACCACTCCTACAATTCATGTGCAAAGGTCACAAATAATATTTCGTGAACCTATGTGAAATATATACTTATTTTCCCACTCTTCAGCAGATAACTTCTTACTTATGTTCTCCTTTATGGATAATTCATGTATATTTTATTCAAGCCAGTCTTCTAATTCAATCTTTGATAGCTACCACAACACCTAATCTCTCTCAAAATGACCTCGGTCCTAGAAATGGAACCATTTGTTGGCTTGATGGGTCCTAAACTAGGTTCGGAGTTAAGCGTAACTAACAAAACCCTCTTACTACTAGCCTATTCAGAAGTGACCTACTTGTGCAAGCCAAAGTCTCGGTCGAAGCAGTATGGGGGGGTGTTGGAACTAGGTTTCCACAACCTAAGAGAGAATTAAATGATGTGGTTTTCCATAGATCTATAATAATAACATAATGTCTTACGCATTAGAAACCCTAACCAGGAAAATATAGGTCAACTTACGTAGGCTACCCTATGTGTGCACAGATAGTGGCTTCGCAATCCCTTCAACAATCTTAATAAAGTGATATTAAGGTCTTACAGTAATATATCTATGTAACTAACATTCATATTAAGCAGTAAAATAGGTATGCAACCGATCCAATCACAGATAACATAAATCGTAAGCAAAACAGATCACATAAGCATATTACAGATGTATTTAGTACTCCGAATTATCCCAAAACACTTCTTTATTCATCAACAATTCACAAAACCCTTTACAATCCTTTAGATTCACCCACTCACACAGCCGGACTAAGGTCTCCGTGCACACAGCCAGTAGGAGCCTTTCAAACACAGACACTTACACAGATTCACTTCCAAGTTCAGAACATATGTAAAATTCCATCTAAATATGTCCTATCTGACTCAATCTATACTTCTATTTATATCTTAGCCTATGCTCATCCTAAGGTCCGCAAATTGTGGTTTAAGACTCCTAGTTTTACCCTTTAGCCCATTACAACTCATGAAGGGACTTTGACCTACACCGAAGTCCCTTGATTTTTCATTGCTTAGCGCGCATGACTCAAAACTACAAAAATTACTATTAATTACTCAAAAATGCGGTCCTAAGGGGCCCTACTCCAACAATCTAGGTTAGATAGGCTCATGTTGGCTGTGTATGCAGAGACCTAATCCTGAGTTGTGTGCAAGGACCCTGTTACTGGGTGTGCAAGAAAATACTATTGTATTGATTGAAGATATATCAATAAAGAGAAGAGTTTTGATGAATTGTGATCTACTTGTGTGATGTTATATTTATGTGTTAATGCATCGATTTACTTATATATCTGTTGTTGTTAATGAATATGAATTTATCTGAAGTTACGCATATGATAGTATATTCTTGTCTCCACATAAGTATTGCATGATTGGTTATGATCTTTGTTAAAGGATAGATCTCTGTAGTTGTGAAAGAGTTATTCATGTTTCTATTGAGTATATATGAACCAGGATAATAGTCTATTTTGCGCAAGACAGTATTAAATTTAAGGGATTTCTATGTTAGATATAAATTGGGTTAAGGAAGTCATTGTGCAGGGTATTAACCATTAGATTAGTTAATAAGGTATACAATCCACATCATCTGCTCCCTTAGAGTAAGGGAAATTGGTTCCAGCACTCCCCCATACTGCTTTAGGTGATACTTTGGTCTGTGCAAGAAGATCATTGCCGAAAGTGCCAATAGTTGGAGGGTTTTGTTGGTTGCACAAAACACTCTGAACCTGGGTTAGGGCCCCTCAAGCCAATAGAGAGTCTAGGTGAATCATATTTTAGATGTGAGATTTTATGGGAAAAATTTACAGGAGCATATCTTACATGCAAGGAAGCATGATGAGAGGTGCCAACAGTTGAAGCAAGTATTGTAGCAACAAGTTGAAGGTGATAAGGATGAGGAGTATCACCTCATAGTAGATGCCTTGGTTAGATTCAAGAGCACGATCTATGTGCCTAACAGTGGTGAATTGAAGAATATTATTTTGAGAGAGTTTCATGTCAAGCCATATTTAGGCCATGTAGGATACCAAAATACTTTGACAGATATCAAAAAGTTCTAGTATTGGACAAATTTGAAGAAGGAGGTGGTTGAGTTTGTTGTTGATTTCATGGACTATCAGTAGGTGAAAGCTAAATTCAAGCATCCAACTGGTTTGTTGCAACCTTTTCTTATTCCTAAATGGAAATGGGAGGTCATTGCCATGGATTTCGTTAAAGGGTTTCCAAGGACATCAAGGAAGCATGAGTCCATCAAGGTTGTGGTTGACAGGTTGAGCAAGGTAGCTCACTTCATTGCAGTTAAGTCTACTAATTCATCTAGTGAAGTGGCACGGATGTTTATTAAGGAGATAGTGAGGTTGCATGGAGTTCCCAAGAGGATTACATCAGATAGATATGACAAGTTCATTTCCAGGTTTTGGAAGGAGTTCTTTGCATGCTTGGGGAAATATTTAGCCTTCAGTAAATCTTATCATCTGCAGACAGATGGACAGAAAGAGAGGAGGATTAACGGGATTCTTGAGGATATGTTCAGGATGTATGTCATGCATCAACAGAGGAAGTGGGAGGAGTATATTCCACTGGTGGAGCTTCCTTATAATAATGGGAATCAAGAATCCTTGAATATGAGTCCATTTGAGGCTCTCTATGGGAGGAGTTGTAATACTCCCTTTAGTTGGAGTGATCCAATCGGAACAGAGTGTTGATTGGACCGGATATGTTGAGAGAGATAGAGTAGGAGATGCATGTTTTGAAGAAGAATTTGAAGGAAACACATGATAGGTAGAAGGGCTATTTAGACCAGCATAGGGTATTCAAGGAGTTTCAGGTTGGAGAGCATGTGTACTTACGTGTCAAGCCTAAGAAGAGCTCCTTGAATATTGGATCATGTGCCAAGTTGACACCTCGGTATTGTGGGCCTTTTGAGATCCTCAAGAGGATTGGACCAATGGCCTACATACTTGCTTTTCCTTTCACATTGAAATTCCATGATGTTTTCCATGTTTCATTGCTTAAAATATATATAAGGGATGTTTATCATGTGATTGATTGGTCTGTATTATCAATGGAACCAGAAGGAAAATTCTAGCCAGAGCCTCAATGCATCCTATAGCACAATGGAAGAATCTCATGCTCAGGAACCGTGCAATAGAGAAATTTAAAGTGCATTGGAAGCACTTTGGGCCCAATGAAGCTACATGAGAGATGGCTAATCAGATGTGGGCATTATATCCTTCTTTATTTGTTGGTTGAAGCAAATGAATTTTGGTGTGTGTGTGTGTGTGTAAGTGTGTGTCATTTTAAATATTGTATCGAGTTGTGTTTATAAAACTCTAATAAGCAGTAATTGTTTGTCATTTTTTCAACAGTTTTTCATTATAAATATTGTATCGAATTGGGTTATAAAGCTCCATAAGTAGTATGTTTGTCACGTTCAACAGTTTTGGTTGGTCATAAGCGTCATAGAATACCAAGGACGATGTTCCCCTAAGGAGGAGAAGTTTGTAATAGCCCTGGGTTAAAGTGCCATGTAATAAATGATGGGCATTATAAAAGTCAAAAATAAGACCTATGTCATGGGACATGTATTCCAAGTTGAATGGAGGGGAAAAAATCATATTGGGATCCACTCATAGTTTATTATTGGATATAGAAATTGGAAATGGCATTAAAAAATGAAAAAGGCAATAAATGGCAATTAATACAAGAAATAAAGGAAAATATGAGAAAATGAAGATGAAGAGAAAAGAATATGCATGCAAGGGAAAATGAAGAAAAAAGGAAAAGGAAAAGAAAAATGAGAGATAACATTCACACACACTTTGGGACATTCTAGCAGTCACTTAGAGAAGAGGAGAGCAAAGGAGAGAACGAGCACTTGGACACAAAGAAGCCACAAGTAAGCAATGAAGGAACAAGAAAGTGAGCGCAAGAGGAATATTGGACAGCAAAAAACAAGGGAAAAAATCAAGCAAAGAAAGAGCAATCAACAAGAGGATTTTGCAGGTATCAGGTTGCATGTTTGGTTATATTGCTAAGATGTGAATGCATGTTTTATGCATTGATTTATTAGTCATTTTTATTGTCATTGACATGGGATTTTCCTGGATTGACAGTGGTGTATAGCCTTGAATTTTCCATTTCATGGATAGACATGGCTTAGTGGGTTCTCAAGAAATCCCCAAGGGTTGAGGGTGGAGATGGTTTTTCTCCAAGAAGCTCTTGACAGGTATGGTGAATAAATCATGAGTCAACCAAGCTTGTATTGGTTTTGGTGATTTTTGGACCGGTTTAGTTGAAATCATTGTGGTTGAGGGTGGATGTAGTTTAACCTCTGGATTCCCTAGTTGGTTTTTTTTGTTTATCCCATGTGATCCCACATTCATGCTTGGAATATGGCATGGGTATAATTGGTTGAAAGAAATATTTGGTTTATCCCAATCTATGGTCAAGTGGTACATAGAAGTCCTAGACTTAGTTGGTTTTATGAATATGTTGTTATGTGTTACATCTTATTGAGATCAATGAGCAAATGTATTGGTTATTGTGTTGATTTTATGATTGGTTTTTCATTAATTCATTGTGGTTAAATTTTGGTTATAAGCAATATGGTAAATTATTATTATATGATGTGCTCTTGTTATGGATCGTATTCATGGCTTATTAAATTATTTATTGGCTATATGAATGCATGAGCTAACAAGTGTTGATGTAGCTAGCATAGTAAGCGTTCTTGATGAACCTCTGATGAAACTAAGGAAACAATGAACAGATATGCATTCTGACCTATAGTTATTATGTTTACCATGTGTTTGTCTAAATGTTTATCATGTATTTGGAAAGCTTGGGAAATATTTGAGCATAAGTGTAGAGTATATAGACTTGTAATTATCATTAACATAGTTTTAGGCAGTTCTGGGTAGTGGCTTGTAGGCTAGCCTAGAAATTCTGGCACTAAATCCACGGCTATGGGCATAGAACTAGGGATTCGATTGTAGCCACATGGAAGATGGTTTGTGCATGTGGCTAGAGGCCTATGGCCGCATGGACTAGATGGCATGCATGCGGATGGGATATAAGTTCGAGTAAAAATATCGTTCCATCTCAGGGAAAGATCATCAATGGATGTTGTCTTACATCTGGTTGTTCATGTATCCCTCGGGGGTTACAGTAAGTTTTAGGATAGTAGAACCCACTTCCATCACTGGAACTTGGATATTGGGTCATGCATAGTAACTCTTGTCTCATGTTTACCCTGGTGAGCTTGTAAAAGCAGGTAAATGTGGGGTGGGGTGTTACATAAGGGTTGGCTTTTGGGAATAAAAATACTTATAATTTGTATTGGAGCGCTTTTCTTTTATAAATTTTAATCAAAGGATTATTATCTCAACATATGGAAATATGTTTACTGTGTGGATGATATTTCTTTTTATTTTCAAATATATTCATATGTACTATGGAACACCAAAGAGGTTGAGTTGAGGATCATCTTCCCTTAATTCTCTTGGAAAAGTTATGTTTGACACTAAGATTAAAATATAAACGATTTGTTTGTATTTTCCCTCTCCACTCATTGATTGTTGCCTGAATTTAATTCAATTGAGATATTTTCTTTGTTAAGCCCTTAGAATGATATTCTATGTGCTTTCTTTCTATACTAGATGGATAATATATTTATGTTGAGTGTACATGTTATATGTTATATTTATGCAGTCTTCTGTTATCATGTTCGACTTATTTTTATCTGTCATGGTTGAATCCTAGCCCTTTTAGTTAAACTTTTGGAGGGATTGTGATTTAAATTTTAAAATAACTAATTTAACCCATAGCAATCATTTTCTTTTTGAAACTCCAACATCCTGATTCCCTAACACAGTTTTTGTCAAACCAGGAGGTAACTCCACAAATCAAAATGTGTATTAGATGAAGAATGTGCATGTATTTATACATGGAGGTGAGACTACTGGGATTCATCTCCCAATGACTCTTGGCCTTCCTTATTTCCTAATATTATTTAATATACAATATTGAATATCCTCACCCAACCCTTAGGATTAGGTGTCAACATTCCCCCCTTTAATCCGAAGGGATGTTGGTGAGCCCAAGCATCGATCTGAACTTTTCAAACTTTTCTCTTCCAAGTGCTTTGGTGAAGATATCAGCAGTTTGATCATTTGTGGAATAATGATGTATATGGATGGTTTTGGCCTAAACATGATGTCGAATTAGATGGTATTTTGTATTGATGTGCTTTGTTCGATCATGGAACTTTGGGTTCTTGGCCAAATTTATTGTAGAAGTGTTGTTGATCATGAGTGGTGTTGAATATGTTTGTTTCATCTGTAAATCTTCTAGGATTTTTCTGAGCCACACAATTTCCTTTGTTGCTTCAGCTGCTGCCACATATTCTGCCTCGATCATGGAATCTGATGAAACTAAATGTTTGTGTGATCTCCATGAGATAGCTCCTGATCCAAGACTCATGGTGTAACCTGTAGTAAACACCCCTGTTTCTTTGTCCCCATCAAAGTTTGAATCAGAGTATCCGATCAAGCTGAAGTCGCCTTCCTGTGTATATTTGAGTCCAAAGTCTTGAGTCCCCTTCAAGTACCTTAACACTCTTTTTGCAGTAGACCAATGTCCTTCACAAGGTTTTTGCATAAACCTTGAGAGGATTCCAACAACAAATGAAATTTCAGGTCTGGTGGTGGTTAGGTAGATAAGACTTCTTATAAGCTGTCTATAGTTAGTTGCATCCTTGAATTCCTTCCCTTCAATGGATGTGAGCTTCAAGTTTTGTTCCGTTGGAGTGGTTAAGGGATTGCATTCATCCATGCCAAACTTGTTCAAAAGATCTCTAATGTACTTCTTTTGAGAAAGAAATATAAATTTAGGATGTTGAATTACTTCAATACCCAGATAGTAATGAACATGACCCAAATCAGTCATTTCAAAACCTTTCTTCAATTCTTTCTTCATGGATGCAATATAGCTCTCATTGTTCCTTGTTATCAAAAGATCATCTACATATACCACAAGATATACAACTATTTTTCCAACTTTCTTAACAAACAAAGTTGCATCATCAAGATCAAAATGTTTGAAGTCAAGTTTCAGAAGATGCTCGGTTAATTTCTCATACCAGGCTCGTGGTGCTTGCTTGAGGCCATACAAAGATTTTATAAGCTTGCAAACTTTGTGTTCTTGGCCCTTTACAACAAATCCTTCTAGCTAGGACATAAAAACTTTCTCCTTTAGATCTCCATTCAAAAAGGCGGTTTTTACATCCATCTAATGGACTTTCCATCCATTCTGAGCTGCTAGGGAAAAGAGATTCCGGATGGTGGTCCATTTTGCTGTGGGGGGAAAAGTTTCTTCATAATTGATTCCTTCTTTTTGTGCAAAAAATTTTGCCACAAGCCTAGCCTTGTGCTTGTCAAGTGAGCCATCTGCTTTATACTTGTTCTTGTAGACCCACTTACAGCCAATTGGTTTTGTTCCCAAAGGCGGATCAACTAGCTTCCAAGTGCCATTATTTATCAAGGCATCATACTCCTTCTGCATCGCTTCTTTCCATTCATCATGAGAAGCGGCTTCTTTGAAGGAAGTTGGTTCATGATCTGTAGACAAACTCAATTCACAGTTATAAGAAATATCCATATCAATAGGAGAATCGGAATTATCTATGTCACCTTCGATTTGTTTAGTGGAACTTCTTGTTCCTATTTTTCCAACCTCATCGGGATGAACATTCTCCAGTGTCTTTGTCATACATTTGGGAGGACCTTTCTGAGATGGCCCAGGCTACTCATTTGACTAAGTTGGGATTGATTCAAGATTCAATCTCCCAATTCTGTCAATCACATCATTCAATGTGTCATCCGTGGTTGTTTCTTCATGTGGGGGAGAGAGTGCTTCAGGAAATGATTCCACAGTTTGATTCAATATATGAATCCCCCCTTCAAGATGTGGAATCTGATTATCAAATTCTTGGAAAGACTTTGCATGTGTGAATCTATCCAGGCGATCAAGTTGCCGCTCAACAACCTTGTCACCCTTGGAATATTCAAGGAATATGACATCTCTTGCTATTACAAACTTCTTATTGGCTTCATCATAGAGACGATATCCTTTAGAGGTATTGGAGTACCCCAAGAAGATACATTTTCGACTTGTAGCACCAAGTTTATTCCTTTGACCCTTGGGTATCAAGGCATAACAGGTGGACCCAAAGACCCTGAAATGCTTTATCGAAGGAATGTGGCCATGCCACATTTCAAAAGGAGTTTTGTTTCTAATTGAACTTGAAGGACACCTATTATTTATGTAAACAGCACATAGAACTGCATCAGCCCAAAACATCAATTTTACATTCTTGAAAAATAACATGGAGTGAACCATATTTAAAATAGTTATGTTCATTCTTTCAGCTACACCATTATGTTGGGGATTATACAGCACAGTTGTTTGATGATGTTTGATCCCATGTTGACGAAGATAATTTTCAAATTTGTTTGAAGTGTATTCTTTTCCATTATCAGTACATAGAGAGCCAATATGAGTTTGTGCATCATTTTCAATCCATGCAGAAAAATTCTTGAATGTTTGAAAAGCATCAGACTTGTTCTTCAATAAGTAAATCCAACACATTCTGGTGCAATCATCAATAAATATCATCATATATTTATTTCCATTTGCAGAAGCAACAAGCATAGGGCCACATAAATTTGAATGAACAAGCTCAAGTTTTCTATGTGCTCTGGAGTGTGAATCATGAAATGGTTGTTTGCTATGCTTTCCTAGAATACAAGCATCACATTCCTTAGGTTTCCTAGGAATTGTGGGCAGTCCATTAACACCATTTTTCTTCAACAAACGAAGGCTTTCATAGTTTAAGTGTCCAAATCTAGCATGCCATAAAAGACTTGATGGGAATGTACCTTCATCATGATGTGAATTGAATGCAAAGTTTTGAGCATGAGCAGATGAACCTTTCAGCTTCAAGAGTCTTCCTTCTTCTATTCCCTCCATGACAAGTGAGTGATCTGATGCTTTTGACCTCTGCCTTGCCATCAAAAAAGTGAACGGAGTGTCCTCGCTGGTGGATTTAGACCAGGGACAGCAATTTTCTCCTCAACTCAGGGAGGTATAGAACCTCATGTAGAATATGATCTAGAAGACCAGGCAACTTAAGCCTGACTGTGCCAAGCCCTAATTGCTTAAGGTTGGATTTATATGCGAAATATACTACTCCATCAACTTTGTCAGTAAATTCTTCAAAAAAATATTTTCTAAATGTCATGTGACATATTGCTCCTGAATCTAGCAACCAATCATCTCTCCATGAAGTAAATGAAACATCAAACAAGTCTTCAGTTACTCCATTGTTACAATGTGCTAGAACATAATGAGCGGATTCAAGTGCTTTACCTTTGTCTTTGTCATTAGTTTTACCTTTGTCTTGATTTCTTTGCTACTCAATTTTATCCCAAGGTGTCTTGCATTTGGATGCATCATGCCCATTTTTATTGCAACGTGTGCAATAAAGATCGGATTTGTCAGATTGTCTGCCCCCGCTTTCTCTGAAGTTTCTTCTTCCTCTTCCTCTTCTGCCACCTCTTCCTCTGGAAGAATCTAGAGCATGACTCTTTTCTCTATGTGCACAGTATGCAGCCTCTTCAGAAGATGAAGGGACTGTCATCTTTTCTCTTCCTCTAGATTGACCTGAAGCATGTCTCTTTTCTCTCTGTGCCAAGTAGGCAGCCTCTTTAGAAGATGAAGGGACTGTCATCTTCTTTTGAAGGAGGAGAGAAAAAACTTTGCTGGAGAATCTCTTTTGAAGGAAAGAACAAAAATACTCTTTGCTGGAAAATATACTGAATTTAAAAGGACAGAAACACTTTTTGCTAAAAGACTGAATTTAAAAAGACACAAACTCTTTTGCTAAAAACTGATTTCTGCACCAAAAAATATGTGTATTTTTTGTTTTTTTTGGAGAAAAATTTATATGGGAAGCAGTTTTATGAAATGGTAGGGCAATATGAAATGTTTATGGGATGGAGATATTGTGAAAATGGGAAGTGGTATGGGAGGGTATTATAATGCAGGTAAAGGGCATAATGGGAAGTGAATATTACAAATGGAGCGGAGTATTACAAATGAAATGTTATATTACAAATGGAGCGGAGTGAATATTGTGTGAATGGAGCGGAGTGAATATAGAGCATTTAAAATGTAATGACAGCATATAAAATAGACAGCGTTTATAGCTGAAATAGACAGCGTATGAAATAGACAACATTTATATAAAATAGACAGCGTTTATATGAAATAGACAGCGTATATGTCAAACCAGGAGAGAATGCAATCAACACGATATATAAAAAGTGTGTTATATAAACGATGAATGGACAGCGGTATAACATAATGTATGAGCGGTATTGGGGCATGGTATTGAAAGATGGGCAGCGTAATATATATTGAGGCAGCGTTGTATTGTGCGCAACATTGTATGGACAAAAAACAAGCGTTGTATATGAGCGGTATTGACAGGCTTGAGGAGGGGCAGTGTTATTACAGTAGTATGCGTTGTATATAACATAACAGCGTTGTATTATAATATGACTGTCATATATGGATGGTGCACAACGTTGTATACCAGCAAGGAGAGTTGGGGGAGGCATAGAGTTGAGAGCACAGGAGAGTGTGTGCGTTGAAATGAGGGGAGAGGGGTAGGACGAGCAGTCAATAGGGAATGCACAGAGCGGATATTACAGCGTGAGGTGCAAGGGTTATGGCGTATTTCAATGAGGTATGTGAGGTAACGAGTGAAGAGGAGAGCCTTTATTTTGCAAAGAGGAGCGGATAGGGGGGTGTAGTTGTAGGTTGAAGCGGCCAGGTGAGGGGCCGGTTGATAAGGGCTGGTGGGATTGATGTAGAGTAGGGTGCAGGGATTGGATTGTATGCAGGTGGAGCAGATGCGTTAAGGGGATGCGGTGTAAGCAGCGTAGGGAGTTGTGGAGCGCTGTTGTGAGGGGGTAGATAGGAGGTAGGTAGGGGTAATGGGTGAGTCGATGGAGAATGGAGGAGGCCAAAATGCCGTTACAAAAATTTTGAAATGGAATATTTGCAGGATTGCAGAGGAGCCTGGAATTTGTAGAGTCTTCAGGAGCTGCAGGAGCTGGAGCTGCAAATGTCAGGGCTATACAGAGAAAAAAAATGCAGAATAACAGTCTAGCAATTAAGAGCAGCAAAAAACTATTAATAAAAATTGACTGAGCAAAGGAGAGGGAGTTACACCACAGGCAGAAATGCCAATAGTGGAGTTGGCTCTGATACCATGTAAAACCAGGAGGTAACTCCTCAAAATCAGAATGTGTATTAGCTGAAGAATGCATATGGATTTATACATGGAGGTGAGGCTATTGGGATTCATCTCCCAATTACTCTTGGCCTTCCTTATTTCCTAATATTAAATAATATACAATATTAAATGTGCACACCCATCCCATAGGATTAGGTGTCAACATAGAAAATGAAATATAAGGGGATGATAGACCCTATTTCATTGGTCCCAGGGATGATATCAAGTTTGACCAGGTCATGGGGGATGATGCCCAAATTGACCTATAATAGC